>OZ020509.1:51007285-51607285 GCA_963971375.1 Platycheirus rosarum | reverse complement strand
TCGTGGTTGAAGAAAGAATTTCTTTCACGTGTACGTCTACACTGTTCAACACAGGCCAGCTGTTTTGGCATTAAGTGAAACTCAGGTTGGAGTAAATACTGATTTATCAGAATTTGCTCTACATGGGTATAGCTTGGTGCCATTACTCTTTTCCCATCATAGTCTCGTGGTCTATGTTAGGAATGATATTGCTTGTCAGAGCCTTCCCCAATATGGGCAATGTTCCAACACGGACTTTAACTTCTTATGGCTTAAATTCACTGTCCGCAAGCATGTTATTCATTATTGTTTTATTTACAGGAGTCCAAATCTCGACAGCAATTCCACTTGTAACGAGTTTGATGCGCTGTCTGATTCCATCTCGAAAATTGTTTCCCTTTGTCCTCGCACTGAAATCGTTATTGCGGGCGATTTCAATGTACACAATTCCAACTGGCTCCGCTATTCTGGTCAGATAACACCCGAAGGAAGGTATGTCGAGCTCTTTGCCGGGTTACATCACCTTACCCAACTGATCGATGTGCCAACGCGTATACCGGATGTTGCTGGGCAAGCCGCCCATACTCTTGACTTGTTTCTTACTTCTCACCCTGATAAATATACCATTAGTGTAACTTCTCCATTTGGCACTTCAGACCATTGTATCATTTCAGCTAATTTCTCATCCCCCACCCATCCAGTTAAAGAAAAACTTCCCACCAGGACCGTTTGGCAATACGAGAAAGCCAACTGGGACGGCCTGAATATCTTTTTCCGAAACTTTAACTGGTCACTATGCTTCCTTGATAGTGACATTGATGCCAGTGCTGAAATGATCACAAATGTGATTCTTTTTCTAGGGATTCCTAACAGAGTAAAAAGCATCAAACCTAAAGAAAAGTCTTGGTTTAATTCTGAGTGTAAAGAAGCTATCAGGCTCAAAGAAGTAAGTTTCCGATCTTACAAAGCCAACCCTACAGAGGAAAATCGGAAAAAGCACAAACAAGCAAGGAACTCATGCAACTCCGTTATAGAAAGAACCAAATTTTTGCATGACCAAAAATTACGGCAAAAAATTCTGCAGTGTCCCAAAGGCAGTAAAAATTTTTGGTCATTTGTAAAAAATATTAAAAACTCCTCAACATCTTCGGTTCCAACGCTCATCGACAATAACAAACCAATTGTTTACTCTTCAGAGAAGGCAAACTTGCTCGCCGCCCATTTCGCTGCCAGCTCCACGCTGCCGCATAGCAACGTTGCCCCTCCTGTACTTGAGAATGTAAATTTTTCCATGGGACAGATTTTTTTCCGCACTCGTACAGTAGCAAGAGTTCTCAAAGATCTCGATATACACAAATCCGCTGGCCCGGATGGTATACCCCCGATTCTTCTGAAGAGGTGTTCTTCCACACTGGCAAATCCACTGCGTAAGCTTTTCCATCGCTCCTACTCTTCTGGAATCTTTCCTAGAAGATGGAAAACAGCATTTGTCCAGCCTGTCCCTAAGAAAGGTGACCCATCCTCCCCCTCCTCCTACCGACCCATAGCACTGACATCCCTTCTTTCTAAGGTCATGGAAACACTGATTAACCGTCAGCTTAAGGAATATCTCGAAGATCGAAAGCTTCTCCATGACCGTCAGTATGGCTTCCGCAGCAACCGTTCCACTGGTGATCTGATGGCATATCTCACCGAACAATGGAACAAATCCCTACATCGCTCTGGTGAAAGTAAGATTATTGCTCTTGATATCTCCAAGGCATTTGACAGAGTTTGGCATGAAGCTCTTTTATCGAAAATGCGTGCTTTTGGGATCGATGATACACTTGTTCGTTGGATCAGAAGCTATCTCCTGGACCGTTCAATACAAGTTGTATTGAACTCAGTACTCAGTATTGAACTCTCCCGTAATACTCGTCTCGCAAGGAATGCTCATCAGTTCACCCTGGAGCCCAATTTCGGACGTACCGTGAAATATAGGGATTCTTTTTTTAGCCGAACAACACGAATTTGGAATAGTTTACCCGGCGGGATTTTCCCTTGCCATTTTGATCTGCAAACATTCAAAACCAATGTTAATCGGCACCTCCTATCTCTCCCCTCCCTATCTTCGTAATGCCCGCGCAGTGTGTTCTACATTAAAAGGGAAACACATAATCCCTTGTGCGCGCGTTAATTATAAAAAAAAAAAAAAAAAAAAAAACCGACAGACGGGCAGAATTTTGCCAGTAATTCATATATGTTTCTCTATCATCGTAATGTCATGCTCGATTGTTATCTCAATTTTTTTTTGCACGAATGCATAGCTTGCGTTATAGTACCTATAATTGCAAGTAAAATCTGTATAAAAAAATATTAAATTCAATGAAGTACAATTATATAGTCGGCAGGTAGTTTTAGATAAACAAATTCAGAACTTAATGAAATGTTGGATGTTCTTGAAGAATGATCGATTAGCATTGTCTCAAGTTTTGGGCTCAAGAAACCTGTTCAGAAGCATAAATAGGAGGGGGTGATCTTATGTTATTTTTTTTCTTAAGTTTTACGGCAAATCTATCTAAGTATTTTTTGTAGAACATTACATTTCTAACAACTCGGATCTTTACCGAGATATGTAGCTTCAAAAAAAGGCTTATTTCTTTTGCTATACCTGAATCATGGTCAAAAGTCCGGGTTAAAGTCATCAAATTTCAACACCATTTTTCAAATTTCTAAAAAATAAAAAAGGCAAAATTTCACCTTATTTTTTCTGTTATACCTGAATCATGGTCAAAAGTCCGGGTTAAGGTCACCAAATTTCAACACTCTTAAAATCCACTATAACTTAAGAACTGACTTACAGAAGTAGTTAATATGTCATTTTGTTAATAATTGTATTGTATACAAGTAATTCTGTCGTTTTGAGAAAAAAATAATTTCTTTGGAGTTATTAAACAAAATAAAATAAATACGTTCTTTCAAGATGGCAGCATTTCCCTTACGGTACCACTCTTAACTTATTATACTACAACTAATATGACTGTGTAAAACATATGCTATCGTGCCATATTACTGTTCCAATGTAAAACCCAAATATGTTAAGCTAGGTTTTCGAATTAAGTAGGGACAATTGCAATAAAGCGCTTTAAGTTTAAACTTGTCTTTTTAATATTCGCTCTTATCACCTTACAATTATCAGAAGTGAGATTACTGTACCCAAAAGTCATTTTATGTCGAGTTTATGTAAATTTTTATAATTATTTGATAATTAATTTTATGTGTTTTATGTGTTTGCATGCGAAATCTCAATTAAGTTAATAAAAGCTCACAAATAATTAAAAATCAATTAAGAAGATGACAGAGCGTGCAACGAGGTTCTTACAAATGGCCACTGTACCTCAGCTTAAAGACAAACTTGGCGAATTAAATTTGCATACAAATGGATTGAAGCCAGCGCTGAAAATTCGATTGGAACAGGCAATCGAGCAACTCACTGATGTCCAAATTGAGAACTACTTCCCATCCACGGTTCTTGATGAAATAAGTACTGACGAAGACCCATCTGAGCTTGAAGAGGAGAGCACACGCGTGATGCAACAGTTAGAGACACTACGAGAAGTCGTGCAGAGGAAGGAAGAGATTCGTGAGTTACAGAAAAGACTTTCTGAACTAAACAGCCCATGGGAAACAACAACTAGAACTGATAGTGTGAGTTTTAGAGATCTGGAAGAATCATTACCTACCTTTTCGGGTGATGACAATTTTTCTATCACGAGATGGATAACGGCTTTTGAAGAGGCAAAAATCATTTATAATTTCGACGAATCAAAATGCCTTATTTTCGCCCAACGATTGCTTAAAGGAACAGCAAGACAACAATGCCAATCATGGAGTGTGCTAAAATCTACTCTGCTTAATGAATTTCACCACCATTCTTCAGCTTCTGACGTACACAACACATTACGCAACCGCAAAAAACTGAGAGAAGAGAACTACCAGCAGTATGTCTCAAGCATGCAAGAAATCGCCATGGCAGCTGATTTGGAAGAACAAGACCTTATAAACTACATCATCAAATGTATACCCGATTCAATGGTTAACAAACAAATTCTCCTTACAGCTAACACCTTATCTGAGTTGAAAATTGCGCTCAGAAAATATTTTTTTTTTTTTTTTTTTTTTTATAATTAACGCGCGCACAAGGGACTATTTGTTTCCCTTTTAATGTAACACACTGCGCGGGCATTAGGAAGATAGGGAGGGGAGAGATAGGAGGTGTCGATTAACATTGGTTTTGAATGTTTGCAAGTTGAAATGGCAAGGGAAAATCTCGCCGGGTAAACCATTCCAAAGTCTTGTTGTACGGCTAAAAAAAGAATCTCTATATTTCACGGTACGTCCGAAATTGGGCTCAAGGGTGAACTGATGGGCATTCCTAGCAAGACGAGTATTACGGGCGAAACTTTTAAGGGGAGGAATGCAGCTGGCTACCTCGAGTGAACATTTTTTATAAAAGAACCGATAAAATAAGGAAAGACATGAAACATTGCGTCGGTGTTCGAGAGGGGCAATTGTTTCAGCGGCAGTTCTATTTCCTATCAATCTTAACGCTCTATTTTGTATTCTATCAAGCAAGTGAAGCGATGTTTGTGAAGCACCTGCCCAGAGGTGGGAGTTATACTCGAGTTTAGGGCGTATAAACGCTTTATAAATTGTAGCCAGATCAGATGGGGAAAAATACTTCTTACACCGATACAGAAAACCTAAGCACTTAGCAGCATTTTTAGCGATTTCAAATATATGGTCGTTCCAACGGAGGTCATCGTTGACACACATACCGAGTACTGAGAGCTTTTCGGTTTCTTCGATGTAAGTGCCATTCATGGACAATGGCATTGGGGGTATGTTTAGCTTTAACGACAGAAGACAGCATTGAGTTTTCGAAGCATTAAACTCCACACGATTCCTATTACCCCATTTAACAATGCTGTATAATTCGGAGTTTAATGAGCTTGACATACGGCACCGTTGCAATTGTACGTCCGAAGGCGAAGGACGTGAATTATCGAACGAATATGAAAAGCTGAGGGTAGAGTCGTCAGCAAAACAGTTAAGTGGATTAGAAGTAACAGACAGAAGATCATTTATAAAAATGAGGAAAAGAGTCGGAGACAGAACAGAGCCCTGGGGCACACCAGCATTTATTTTATGGGAATCAGACTTGAATCCGTCCAATACAACTTGTATTGAACGGTCCAGGAGATAGCTTCTAATCCAACGAACAAGAGTATTATCGATCCCAAAAGCACGCATTTTCGATAAGAGAGCTTCATGCCAAACTCTATCAAATGCCTTGGAGATATCAAGAGCAATAATCTTACTTTCACCAAAGCGATGTAAAGATTTGTTCCACTGTTCGGTGAGATATGCCATCAGATCACCAGTGGAATGGTTGCTGCGGAAGCCATACTGACGGTCATGGAGAAGCTTACGATCTTCGAGATATTCCTTAAGCTGACGGTTAATCAGTGTTTCCATGACCTTAGAAAGAAGGGATGTCAGTGCTATGGGTCGGTAGGAGGAGGGGGAGGATGGGTCACCTTTCTTAGGGACAGGCTGGACAAATGCTGTTTTCCATCTTCTAGGAAAGATTCCAGAAGAGTAGGAGCGATGGAAAAGCTTACGCAGTGGATTTGCCAGTGTGGAAGAACACCTCTTCAGAATAATCGGGGGTATACCATCCGGGCCAGCGGATTTGTGTATATCGAGATCTTTGAGAACTCTTGCTACTGTACGAGTGCGGAAAAAAATCTGTCCCATGGAAAAATTTACATTCTCAAGTACAGGAGGGGCAACGTTGCTATGCGGCAGCGTGGAGCTGGCAGCGAAATGGGCGGCGAGCAAGTTTGCCTTCTCTGAAGAGTAAACAATTGGTTTGTTATTGTCGATGAGCGTTGGAACCGAAGATGTTGAGGAGTTTTTAATATTTTTTACAAATGACCAAACATTTTTACTGCCTTTGGGACACTGCAGAATTTTTTGCCGTAATTTTTGGTCATGCAAAAATTTGGTTCTTTCAATAACGGAGTTGCATGAGTTTCTTGCTTGTTTGTGCTTTTTCCGATTTTCCTCTGTAGGGTTGGCTTTGTAAGAACGGAAACTTACTTCTTTGAGCCTGATAGCTTCTTTACACTCAGAATTAAACCAAGACTTTTCTTTAGGTTTGATGCTTTTTACTCTGTTGGGAATAAAAGCACGCATCCCTAGAAGAATCACATTTGTGATCATTTCAGCACTGGCATCAATGTCACTATCGAGGAAGCATAGTGACCAGTTAAAGTTTCGGAAAAAAATATTCAGGCCGTCCCAGTTGGCTTTCTCGTATTGCCAAACGGTCCTGGTGGGAAGTTTTTCTTTAACTGGATGGGTGGAGGATGAGAAATTAGCTGAAATGACACAATGGTCTGAAGTGCCAAATGGAGAAGTTACACTAATGGTATATTTATCAGGGTGAGAAGTAAGAAACAAGTCAAGAGTATGGGCGGCTTGCCCAGCAACATCCGGTATACGCGTTGGCACATCGATCAGTTGGGTAAGGTGATGTAACCCGGCAATGAGCTCGACATACCTTCCTTCGGGTGTTGTCTGACCAGAATAGCGGAGCCAATTGGAATTGTGTACATTGAAATCGCCCGCAATAACGATTTCAGTGCGAGGACAAAGGGAAACAATTTTCGAGATAGAATCAGACAGCGCATCAAACTCGTTACAAGTCGAATTGCTGTCGAGATTTGGACTCCTGTAAATAAAACAATAATGAATGACATGCTTGCGGACAGTGAATTTGAGCCACAAGAAGTTAAAGTCCGTGTTGGAACATTGCCCATATTGGGGAAGGCTCTGGCAAGCAATATCATTTCTAACATAGACCACGAGACCATGATGGGAAAAGAGTAATGGCACCAAGCTATACCCATGTAGAGCAAATTCTGATAAATCAGTATTTACTCCAACCTGGGTTTCACTTAATGCCAATGAGAAGATAAGACCAGAGTTCCAGCCGACTACAACCCACACCAAGTCCACTGCACATTTTAAGCCTACACCTGTTGTAAAAAACATCTCTGTCAAATGTTTTAACTGCAATGACGTAGGACATATCGTCACCAATTGTCCTAAGCCACATCGAGAAAGAGTCACTTGTTTTCGTTGTGGAAAAACAGGTCATCTTATCAAAGACTGTCCACAACCATCAGCAGTGTTTATGCTACAGAAGAGTGAGTCGGACAACACCCAACCATCGCCGTCGTTTCTCAAAGATTTTCATGGCATCTTCGAATATGAGTTCGTAAACAACGACTTTGGAACAGCCAGTTCAACAATGAGAGCTATGACGATAATAGACACGGGCAGTCCTATAAGCATCGTCCAACAGAAATATGTTCCAGAATATTTAATGACAACCTTGGAATCTTCACCGCAAGATTTTAATGGCATCAACAACAGCAAACTAGTTATGTTTGGTAAAGTATCTTGCAAAATTAAGTTTGAAAACATGCATGTCAATTTATATCTTTATGTTGTTAAGAACGATACAATGAAAAATGTGATTATTTTGGGTAGAGATTTTTTGCATAAAAGTAAAATTAAATTAGCGTTAGAAAGTAGTAAAGATTATATTGTAGAAAATAAAGAAAACTCAGAAAAATCAGAAATTAATGAAATTCTTAACATAGAAACGTGTTGTGATCGGGATTGTGATAACATTAAGATAAATGAAAATTTGAGTTATGAAGAGAAATTAAGAATAAGCAATACAGTTACAGTTAGTTGTTCAAATCAATGCCTTTCGAATGAAATGAATCCAAATAATGTTTTTATTCGTGATAATGAAAATTTTTCAATGAAAATTATTTTAATGGATGCGAATAAAATGTTCAATTGTGCTCCGAGAAGGCTTCCATACGCACATAAGCAGGAATTACAAGTAATTTTAGATGATTTGCTTGCAAATAATGTGATTCGGGAAAGTAATTCTCCTTTTGCGTCACCGATTGTTTTAGTGAGGAAGAAATCAGGGGAATTGAGGTTATGCATAGACTTTCGAGAGTTAAATAAGATGACATTGAAAGATAATTTTCCTCTTCCTTTGATAGAGGATCATTTGGACACATTGCGTGGTAAAAGGTATTTTTCACTACTCGATTTAAAAAGTGCATTTCATCACGTAAAAATGTCACCTGATTCAATAAAATATACTGCTTTTGTCACACCCCTAGGTCAATTTGAGTTCTTGCGCATGCCTTTTGGGCTTAAAAATGCTTCGGCAGTCTTTCAAAGGTATATAAATCTCGTTTTCAAAGACCTTATTAAATCTGGAAAGCTTTTAATCTACATTGATGATCTTTTTATTGCGACAAGAACCAAAGAAGATCATTTTGAGATTTTAGAAGAGGTTTTAAAGATTGTAGGAAAATATAATTTGCAACTACGTTTGGAAAAGTGCTTGTTTATGTTAGACAAAATAACCTACTTAGGGTATGAAATTTCACTAGATGGAATTGGTCCAAATGCAGATGGCTTGCGGGCAGTTAAGGAGTTTTCTACACCTACAAATACTAAATCCATGCACTCATTCTTGGGCTTATGCTCATACTTCCGCAAATTTATCAAAGATTTTTCCATCATTTCTAAGCCTCTATACGACCTGATTAAAAAGGATGCAGAGTTTATCATCGATGAAAAAAGCTTATCGGTTGTAGAAATTCTTAAAAACCTGCTTTTAGACGCACCATTGCTCAGTATATATAATCCTAAAGCTGAAACCGAGATGCACTGCGATGCCAGCAGTTTGGGATTCGGTGCATTCCTACTACAACGTCAAGAAGATAAACTTCTGCATCCGATATTTTTCTTTTCCAAGCGAGCTACAACCCAAGAATCTAAATATCATTCTTACGAACTTGAGACCCTTGCAATAGTGTACGCACTCAGACGCTTTAGAATATACCTAACTGGAATTAAGTTTAAAATTATAACTGACTGTAAGTCATTAACACTTACCGTAAATAAAAAAAATTTAAATCCTAGAATTTCAAGGTGGGCTTTAGAGCTCCAAGATTTTGAGTACACCATTGAACACAGAGATGGAAAAAGCATGAGCCACGTAGATGCACTTAGTAGGTGTCATAATATTTTTGTAATTGAACCTGAGTCATTTGAGTACGCACTGGCGGCTTCTCAACTAAAGGATGACAACATAAAACGTTTAGGTCAAATGCTTGAAGAGAAATAAAGCCCGTGTTTTGAATTGATAAATGGACTAGTTTATCGAAAAGATAATAAAAAAGTTTTGTTTTATGTACCTAATAAAATGGAGAGGAATGTTATTCAGACTCACCACGATGCTTTATGTCATGTTGGAGTAGAGAAATGTTATGATTTTCTAAAAAAAACGTATTGGTTTCCTTCTATGAAAGCCAAAATTAAAAGCTATATTAGTAGTTGCTTACGATGCATCCATTTCTCTCCCCAGACAGGAAAAATGGAGGGTATTTTGTATAACATTCCAAAGGGCAATAAACCTTTTGAAACTGTCCACGTCGATCATTTTGCTCCTTTGCCTTTCTCAATTCGGAACATTAAAAAATACATATTTCTAATTGTTGACGGGTTTACTAAGTTCACAAAACTTTATGCTGTGAAAAATACGAGCACCAAAGAAGTTTTGAAGTGTTTAGAATCCTATTTTACAAATTATAGCCGGCCCACTAGAATAGTTTCAGATAGAGGGAGCTCTTTTACATCTGAGGAGTTTTTAAACTTTTGCAATAACTTTAACGTACAGCATATCAAAATAGCTACGAATTCTCCTCAATCTAACGGTCAAGTCGAGAGGCTAAATAGAAGCCTAACGCCAATGCTAGCAAAAGAGAGTGAGGTAGAAAAATTGAATTTACATTTAACAATGTTGTGAACAAAAGTACAGGACATTGTCCCAGCGAACTTTTATTCGGTGTAGCTCAAAAAGGGCTAGTTCTTGATAAGATTCGAGAGCATTTAGAAGAAAATGTTATAATTGAAGAGCCAAGAAATTTAGAATTAGTTAGGCAGGATGCACAAGAGAAAATTATTCGCAGCCAGGAGGTTAATAAAGAATACTTTGACAAACGACATAAAGCTCCATATCCTTATAAGGAAGGGGATTATGTCATGATTAGAAATGTTTTAAATACTCCCGGTTTAAATAAAAAGCTTATTCCTAAGTATAAAGGCCCGTATCAAATAGCAAAATGCTTGGGGAATGATAGATATCTTATCAAAGATATAGAAAATCTTCAAATCTCAAGAATTTCTTACGAAGGCGTAGCTTCACCAGAAAACATGAAACCGTATAAAATATTTTAAACTAATCATATCACACACACGTTTCGGTGTAAGATTTTCACTTGCTAAAATTGTTTTAATATGCTTAAAAAATGTAAAATTTGAATTTCATATTAATGTACATACATATTTCAAAGTTAAATTGAATTTTATTTCGTATTTTCATTTACGATTCGTTATAAACATATTTTATGTAGATATGTATCGATTATGATAATTTTTGTTGTATCTGTCAAATAAAATGTAATTCATACTATGAACAAATGTAAAATAAGAAAATACATGTGCATTCGGTAAATCGAGGACGATTTGTTTGAAAGATGGTAGATATGTAAGGAACAAAAAATAATTAAAAAAGATTATCCAATTTCCTCCTAGATCCCTACACATGCATTCGCTTATTTATTATACTACAACTAATATGACTATGTAAAACATATGCTATCGTGCCATATTACTGTTCCAATGTAAAACCCAAATATGTTAAGCTGGGTTTTCGAATTAAGTAGGGACAGTTGCAATAAAGCGCTTTAAGTTTAAACTTGTCTTTTTAATATTCGCTCTTATCACCTTACACACTCAAAAACATATATTTATTATTACTTTTTGTAATAAATGTACTTGACCCCTATTTTTATGACCGTTTTTCTTTTAATCTATTGATTGTAGGATTCCTACTCCTTTAGCATAGTAGATCTACTGCGCTAAGCTCCAAAGGAAAATCTATTGCGCAGCAAAACGATTCTACTCCTCTTTTAAAAATGTTGATAACTATCCAAAGATAACTTTAAACGCGTTTATCAAGAATTTTAAAAGTATAACCATGGTCAGCCTGAATTAATTCACCGAGTATATCAAATTATGTCTGTTTACCGAGCCTGCTCTAACTGCTCTAACCTGCACCTGGCATGTAGATCGAGAGTCCGCAACAGATTTTGTGCCTAAGAGGAAGAGGAATCATATTGATGTTACAAACAAAAAGTCCTCCTCAAGGTGATAACGCCATCAATCGTCTGCTTGCCCACAGAGGCAGCATTACCGAGTAATGGTGGTTTAGAAGTACGTTTTTCTGAACCTAGACCTAGTGAAGGAAACTACTTCAAATGCATCATACCCCAACGCCTTCGATTCCTTGAGTGCGAAAATGTTTGTGACATTTGTCTTGCAGGCAGCAAAGCCCCTAACAGACGCCGCCGAAAACGCAGTTTTTTTTTGGTTTTTTAGACTTTTGGGAAATCAGTTAAAATTAGTCCCACAACACGAATGTGGAAAGCTTTACCCAGCTCTTTCATTCCCTCCGCTTTTCCTAATGCTCGCACAGTGTCACTGGCATAATAACTGGCATGAGTGCGCGTTAATTATACAAATATTGTATATTTTAAGATCTACTGCGGTATATATCAATCTACTGCGCCTTTTTCTCATATAAACTGCTCTTAATCATCTATAGGGTGACGAATAACTTTAGATGTTTTGCATTTGCTCAAAAATTACTTTCAGGTGTTGTTTCCAAAACAAAAAAAAAAGTTTGTTTTTTTTTCTATTTACTCCCACATAAAACTTGGGATTTTAAAAACGTTTTTAATAAACAAAATAACAAGTGCAAACATCTGCAATAAATTGCCAATGGATAAGAAATAAAAACATTGGAATTAAGACCACCAGTTCATACAAAAAACTGACAAAAATATTTTTCATTAATGTCTGAACCTATTAAGGAATATACATAAATTAATGCCTAAAGATAGACGAGAATTCACTAAAATACATTACATATCTTTTTGTCCCTTGGCCCGTACTTTACAAACGATTTACACAAAATAAAATAAAAAAGATGAAAGAAAAGCCAAGGAATTCTTCCCCCTTCAAACCCTCCTTAATCAGTTATTTTGATGTTCGTGAAAATGAGCTAATATAAGTAAGTTGTTTGATTTGCTATATTGCTCATTGGTTTTATAAAAAATGTAAGAGATCGCTATCCTGAATAGTAATAATGATTATTGTATAGAATATAACGGGTTTTTCAATAAGAGCGCTACAAAAGTTTTTTTTAAATAAAACAAAAATGAATTTGGATATCCATGAAATTCTTTGTTCCTGTGAAAGTACGCTTAATGCCATTATGTGTGGAAGTCAATTTCTTTTGCATGGCCACCACGGGCACGCTTGCAGAAGTCCAAACGCTGAACCCAATTTTCGACGGTTTTCAAGCATAAATCGGCCGATACTGCTGCAATTTCACGTTCGATATTCGTACGAAGTTCATCAATCGTCTCTGGCTTGTTGGCATAGACCATAGACTTGACGTAGCCCCAAAGGAAATAGTCATCCAATATAATATATCATCCAATTGAGGCCAAAAATATTCGGTTATCATTGAACGGTAACGATCCCCATTCACAGTAACGTGCCGGTCTTGATCATCACGGAAGAAGTACGGCCCAATGACGCCGCCGGCCCATAAACCACACCAAACCGTAATTTTTTCGGGATGCAATGATGACTCATGGAGTACGTGTGGATTGCTGCCTTACCATATTTTGTTTATTGACGAAGCCATTCAGCCAGAAATGAGCCTCATCGCTGAAGATGATTTTTCCATGAAAATCCGAATCATTTTAAAGTTGTTGCTCAGCCCAATTCACGAACATAAGACGTTTCTGGTGGTCAAGCGGCTTCAGTTCTTGCGTCAATTTAATCTTGTAAGGATGTAGGCCAAGATCTATTCGCAAAATTCGCCACAACGACGTCACAGAGATGCCCAACGCTTGAGAAAGACGTGTGAGCGACACATTTTAATAATTTCGACTCGTTGTTGGCTCGTATATCTTTCCACCATAAAATGGCAAACCTTACTGAAGAGAAATGTCAGAAGAGCGGCAAGAAATATGGCGTCGTTTGCTGTCCCTGTCGCTCTACTTTTGTAGCGTCCTTGTTGAAAAACCCGATATACACATATAACCAAGACAAAACCTACTCCAAATACAAAAATTATCATGTTGTCCTTTAGACAGCCTCTTATTTAGAAAAAATCCCTCATACTACATTGGAGGAATTAATAAACAAAAGAATCCAATACCCCCTTCACAACAAAATCACATTAATTAGTTCTAGTGACATTGGAACAGTTTCTTGCAATTCTATATCTTTCGATATATATTCGACTAAATAGTTTGATGTTCCCTTTAATTTTCTTAAGTTTTATTTTACAGTATTACCGCACATGAGCAAGTACGTGCGATCCAGTCGTGCAGTTTATTTTTAATAGAAAATGTTTTCTAAAAGTAACCAACAAAAAAATTCCCCACTCAAAAAAAATATTTACTAAATGTACTACACCCAATGTTTTCGACAGTTTTTCTCCAAATCTATTGATTGCACGATAAAAAAGTGTCGAAATCTTTTTTGTGTAAAATGATATGAGCTTCTTTTCAAAAGAACCTATAGTTTTTGGAGTAATTTGGGAAAAATTGAATTTTATACCCTTTGCCTTTGATTGCTCCACAACAAATGTTGGGTAATTTTTATGAAATGTTTAGGAAGTTGAAATAAAGATCTACACCAAAATTCAGCTTGGTTGGAAGTTTTTCGAGTTAAGGTAATATTGTTTTATCTAATTTACCTCGACTAATAAAAGTGGTCCTTTTAATGTACATTTATGTATAGAAACATATTTTCTTTACTATGTATTACATTTTTATGTAATTTATCAATTTTTTTTAATAATACTCAAATAACTCAAATGGACAGGTTAAAAGCGGGGTTGCTAAACGTTATAAGACTAAATGTTTTAACGTATTCTGAGAAAATTGTCAAATAGTTTTGATTTTAACGATATTTATATCGACACAGCTAGTAAATATCGATATTTTAGTTATCGGTGTTTTTTTCCAACTGACCTAACATTTCTCACTTGAGTTCTTATATAATTCAAAACAATCTAAAATCTACGAGGCTCATTTTTAAGTTTGTTACCACCAGTGAGTTTGAGTGGAATGAGTTGTGCAATTTGCGTTTGTGTTTTTCATGATCGCCTGTTTCATGATCATGTGTTTTTATTCAATTCGTTTGGATTTTGCAGAAAAAAGCGTCCACGTCCGACGAGGCAACGATCAGGTATAAAAAGAATGTGAGATAGTGAGATAGCTTATTCATTCGTAGTATTATATTCCCCAATCCCTATTTTATATAAATTGCCTAAAACTACTTAGAGCAGAAATGTGACAAAAAAAGTATTGGCCTCGTTCAATGCATACACTGACTTTTTACTCAAAGTGCTTTTAGTCAAAGCGAGTCCATTGATCCATTGACAGATGGACTCATTTAGGTCTTCTTTGATACTCTGCTCCACCGAACCGAACCATTATTTTGGTAATAAATTTGCACGATTTGCAAACTTTGTTCAGAAGTAAGTCTATCCATTATGAAATCGCTAACCAAACTGAGCATAAATCAAGAGACAGCTGTCAAAAAGACCAACTCCAAAAAAGTATTGCCAGATTGAAAACCACACGTCTATTAAAATAAAAAAATATTTTGTTTTAGAAAATTCTTATTTTGTTTTAATTAGTTTCAGAATTTTCTTGGAAAAACTAAGTATGCAATAAAATTTGAAAACTAAATGTCTATCGAAAAAAAAATTGTGAAAATCGTTAGACCAGTTTTTTAAAATGTCGTTTTCTTTGAAAAACTTTTCGAAAAAATATTTAAATTTTTTTTCTAGTATGTCATTATAAGGCAATCAGTAGTTGGGGAAAATTATTTGAAAAATAATATATTTCGAAAACCAAATTTTTTTTTTAATTTTTGTTTTAAAAATCGAAAAAAAAAAGTTTTTGACAATTTTGAAATGCGATATTAATTGAATTATAAATGACTTCCTGTGTGCAAATTTTTTTTTTAAATCGGGATAATAGTTTACGATAAAATCGTATTTTAAAAAAACCGGTTTTATGAGAGGTACCGTTATTAAACAAATTTCGAAAAATGTATTCTAATAAAAATATGTATTATTGTAAAAAATTAGTACCGTGAAAGTTCTTTCGAAATCGTTAGAGCCGTTTTCGAGAAAATCTTTTTGTTCAAAATTATATGGCAGCTACCGTTATTTTTCGACCTAGAGCAAAAATGAAAAACACCCCTTGAGATACTACCTAATAAATACTAACTACTAAGTTTGAAGCAAATCGGCCCATCCGTTTAGGCTGTAGCAGCGCGAACGGACAGACAGACGGACGGAATTTCCGGACCCCCTTTTTTCAACTTCTCTATTATCGTAATGTCATGTTTGATTGTTAGATTTTTCTTTTTTTGCACGAATCCATAACTTGCATTTTAGTACCTAAATTGCAAGTAAAAACTTTATAAATCGCAACTCATAACGGTTTTGAGTAAAAATGGAGTACGCCATCACACGTCTTATATTATAACAAATTTATGAAAAAAGAATTTCGAAAATTGTAGGAGGATTTTAATAAAATCCTCTTGTTTAGCTTTTTGAATTTTTTTTTTTTTTTTTTTTTTTGAAATATTAGTATGCAGTTTTTTAGAATTTATTAATATACATGTGATTATAAAATTTAAAATAATCGTTTTCGTTTAGTTTTAAAAATATTGATTTTCAAAAAAAAAAAAAATATAATTTTAGAATGTAAAGCTTTTCAAATTATAAGGCTTTAGAAAATTAATTTTTATTAGACAAACAAGGTTATTCAAAATTTTGATATGCAGAATTAATTTGGCTACCTAGATCTTCTCAAATATAAAATTTGACAGCAATCAGAAAAAGCCAAAAATTAAAAAAAAAACTTACAAAAAGGTACCGTTAATAGACTTTTTTCCCGTAAATTTGGCTCTGAATTTCAAAAATTGTCATGCCGTTTTCGAGAAAATAAAGCTTTTCCTTAGCCCTAAAAATAAAATTTCAATTTACCCTCCGAGGAATGCCAAAAAAATCACATATACCAAATTTGAAGTTAGCTTAAGCCGCTTGGAAAGACAGACATTTTTTGTCGATTACTTTTTTAGGCTTCTCTATGATCGTAATGTTATGTTTGATAGAATTTTTTTTACGAATGCATAACATGCCTTTTAGGTTATAGTTAGTTCATATTATGGCGAGTAAAAAAATGGCAGCGTCGTTCGGGGATGCACAGCACACCATTGTAGCTTTGATGTTATTGTTATATCATGTAAGAAAAAAAATGACGTCGTCGTCGTGCCGCCCGACGAACTTCTCTTTGTTTAAAATATATATACTGTCTCTTAACAATTGTTTCAATCTTTAAATGAAAGAAATATAAATTAAGATGAATAAGCTAGCTATGTTCTTGTTGACATGTTCGATTGATTCGATTTTGTAAATAATTCAAGCAAAGCTTTCAGAAACGTTTTATTTGCAGCACACAAACGGAAACTGCAAACTAGAGTAAAAATAATAATAAAATAGGTGTGGTTTTATAATCGTAGACAGTGTGTGCGTAAATAATATTTTGGAATTTATAAAAGTTTATGTAGTGATGGACAGTTGAAAAAAAATATCGATTAATATATTCTCGATATTTAAAATCGGAATCGATAGTAAATCGTTATATAAGTGGTTAAGTCTATTTATTAGTTTAAGGTTACTCTTAGAATACATTGAAACATATGTATGTTTAAAAATCAGAGAACCTAATTTTCAAAATTATTGTGAAAATTGCATAATTTTGTGTACATTTTTAAATCGAGAAAATAAATATGTATCTAACATAGACATAAGGATTGCCTCAAATATTCTGCCTTTGATATTTGGTGCACAAGTTGGTTGTAGTAGCCACATTTACAGGCAAACAAATTTCGCAAAAAAAACATTTCAAATACTTACTTCTCGATGCGGTTGTTAATATTGATAAACCATTAAAATAAAACATCACTTTATTTTAAATAATTTTAATATAATTAAATTTTATTGGTTTTATTATTTCTTAACTCTTAAGGTATTAATTACAAAGTTTGCTTTTCCTTTTTTCTATTTTTATATTTTAGTTAATAAATTCAAAATAATATACAATCACTCATTAAAGTTTCTTAAAGGTAATTTTAGTAATTTCTTTCTAATTTGTTTTTATTAATAAACAACTCTTATTCATTTTCTTTTTATTATTATTTTATCTTTGAACTGATTTAACCATTAAGAATTATCACACCTTTCGACAACACTCTTTTTTACAACATTTTTTTAAATGTCTATATTTTTATTAATTTAATTAATTTGCTACTCAATTTCATTTCATTCATTCGAGAAGTATTATAGCAATTAAGTTAATATATATATTATCTATATTTTTCTTTGCTTTTTTATTTTGCTATTTTTACAAAGTCTTTACAAATAATATCACAGATAAAAATTCCTTAAAACATTTAATGAGTTTCGTGGAAGGTTTAAGGTATAATGAGATGCAAATAAAGAAATAGTCTATGTTCCGGTGTTGGTAGGGGATGAATGGTTTGTATGTTTAGGTTGGGATCAATGTAAACTATAGATGTGGAAGATAGTGTGGTAAGTGCTATATGGATTCATTTGGGATGCATTTTAACTGAAAAGAAATGAACCGGAAACGGAAATCATTTTGCTAATGTTTATATATACATGTGGTGGCAGGGCGATCATTGGGTAATTCAATTTAAGGACATGTAGGCAAATTATTCCAAATGCTTATTGGATTAAAAGGTTGGTACTCAGTTGTACTGTTACTGCGCATTTTGTTTTGCTGGATTCAATTTCGTAAAAATTAGTTGCAGCTTTGAGAATGGCAAATGTTACAAGAAAATACCAAAAAATTACCCCAGTGGGGTTAATTTCATTCGTTCGGTAAACCTACACATATATAAAGGGCAATAAAAAGTAACGTGAGAATTCCCTTTCAAGGACAACCCAAATTATTTTTTGTTTGTATTATTCTTATTCTTACTTTGATAGTGTGGTGTTCGGTTTTTTGAAAGGAGAACTGAGCTTTTTTATTTCTTGGCTGGTTACATAGAGGTGAGCGATCCGAATTTTTATTTCACTTTCTACGAAGTGCGATTGGTACCTTAGAGAAAACAAAGGTTCACTTTGTCTCTTTAGAGGATATTTTTTGGAAATGGAGGAATTTGAATACAAATTGGCATATATACCTACCCAGCATATAGGATGGATTTAAGGGTAATTGCATTACCTACTTTAATGCGCGTAATAGGGTTTATAAGTTTCATATTTTTCAAACATTTTGTTATAACACTCAAGGATGGTTTTGATAATGAACGTTTTTCTTCAAGCTCGAGAAGAAACGATGAAATGAAAATAATCAGTTGAAGTAAATTCACATTTACCAACATGTGACAAAAATTTGTTTCGGAAGGTTTAATAATCGTGATCGTGAAATGTTTTGCTATAAATTATATTCAAATTTAAAAAAAATAAAATTTTTATATTGCTTAAGTATGTACACACACAGAGGAATCAAAATATTGCGCTTGTTTTTGTTGGTTTTCATAAATAAGAACCCTTGTTTCATTAGTTATTTGAGGAAATTATCCTTTAAATGCGTGAAAATCAACAAGAATAAAACTTAATAAATTGTTTCTTTTTTTTAATGTAAAGTAGACCTAGAGAATAGTCTATTAAAGGAACTTTCTGTATTGTTTTTAACAAATGTATGAGGAAAAATTATGATACTTTCGTACTTCCCTAAAAACCAGTTAATATTTGGTCTCAAATGGAGGCGTCTTGCAATAGGGACTTTAGCAGCTGATAGCGGCCATATTGTTGAAACTAGAGCTGTCAAATTGGCTATCGTTCATTCAGTCTGTTTGTGCAAGTCACCATGAACCGATTTAGCGTTCCACAAAACGTGCAAATGATTAAATTGTTTTATCAAAATTGGTGTTCTGTTCGGGTAAAGTTCGGCGTGCTTCGTTCATATTAGGGTCGCCAAAATCGTGACTATTCGCAATGTGGTGGATAAATTTGAGTCCACATCTTCATTAAACGACCAGCCAACACTAGAACGTGTCGATGTAAAGCAAGATCTCGCGAAAACATCGCTGTTATTAGTGAGATTGTGAAAATCTGTGGGCTCTGTAGTAGTTAGAACCTGTAATAATTGGAACCTGACGCTAATTTTCATCGACAAATGCGAAATATTCTTCATCAATGAGACCTATTTCTGGATAAATGGTTATGTCAAGAAACAATTCGAATTTGGACGATACCAATCAAAATGAGATCCAAGAGCATCCAAAATGCATCTGGAAGAAGTCACTGCTTGGTGTAGATTTCGGGCTGGCGGTGTCATGTCATTGGTCCATATTTCTTTTAGAAGGACGTTGGCCAGGCCATTAATGCCAATTCTAACCCTGAATTGGATGATATGGACACCAACGGCATGGAACAATCCAAAACCGAGGCATGCCGATGTTTTCTTAGGTCAACTCGGCGAACCCCTCAATTGAGCCTTAGGGCGAAGCAGAGACGTGGGAGAGATGTCGTCCCAGTCGAGATCATAACAATCGTCCGTGGAATTTAAGTGAGAAAATAGTCACCAAATACCTTTACTAATTTTTCAAAGGAAGATTCTGGCGTATGATAACTCAACCTACTCTACATCGATGATAAAGATATTGGCTATCTTGTGGTAATTAGGTAACCTTGAGTGTAAATTAACAACACCTTGCCTGCTCGTGAAATCTTTGATTCCAATTTTGAGAAAAACAATTGCAGAGCCGTGAGAGAAAGTTAATAACGAGATAAAAACAAGATGCAGTCAGTACTTATATATTACAAAGTTACAACCATTTCTTTTTCATTTCAAACTCATCAAAGTTTCTAATTACGTCTTTTCGACGTGACAGCAAAATAGAAATAGCCGAATTGTCATCAGAATATCTCAATGCGCTTTCACTGTTTTCACCATATCTTATTTGCAATATCGCAGTTCGTTCGAATCCATTTCGAGGAAGTTCCGCTTCCTTTGAATTTCATATCGCATTACCCACACCACGTGATACATGACATTTTACATTTCACACTCTAACTCCCCGAACAGACTAATCGGGAATACTCAGCTCAGAACACCTAACTTGATAAAATAGTGTACTTTACACGCTGTGGAAAAACAAACTTCTTTAATATAAAAGTTTTGAATCCTTTTTCTTTGTGAGTGGATCATGTGCATCCTCTTAAAATAATCTTCCTTTTTTCCAGGAAAAAATAAAAGTAAATAAAGGATGGCGCGGCGATGTATTTATTAAAGGGATTCTCTGGGATTGGGTTGGAGATAATAACATGGGTAAATTTAGGATCCGTACACAAAAGTTGGACCTTAAAACTGGTATACTGTGTATGTATATTGTTCTGGAATTCCAATGTAAATTTACACCCTAAACTCTATGGTCTAATCTTACTATCTAAACTTACTTGCGTAGTCATTAGTATGAATTAAGAATGATTAGTTCCGGGTTTATTATTTTTGTTTTTGGTTATTTTAGTTGTTGCTTAATCGATCAGGTGTAACGTTAAGATAAATTCATGTAACTAAAGGTTTTTCTTTTATATATATGTACATACAATTATAAAATAGTTTTTTTTAGTTCTCTATTGAATTAAAAATATGGATTTTAAAAACAATAAGTCCTTTCGGACGCACTACTGGCTGTGGAGCTCGTACTACTGTGCTGCTGTTTGTTACCCAGACTTGTTTTGGTACCTTTTGATTTTGATGTATCCGTGAGGACAATTGGGTTGGAATTTGGCTTGAACGGCAGAGGAACACCTCCACTATTACCGCCGTCTGATGGACAGGTTGGATTGTCATTCGTTTGATTTTGTCATCCATAATAGAACTGTGAATTGACGGGAACACCGGTGGATAGAGTCCGTGGTGCGGTTCCATCGTATGGGAAGCTGTCGCAGTGTTGTTGTTGTTGCTGTTGCGGCCGGTGAGTCGATGTTGAAGTTGGCGGTGACATGGTCACCATGGTTGTTTTGGGCGGTGTTGCCACCAATGGTGGCCGATGGAGCGTTCCGTCGTGATCCATTATGTATCCGGGTCCACGGAAGGTGGGTGCGGTAGTGTATTGTGCTAGTGATGAAATAGGAACGATGACTGTTGTGCCTGCAAAAAAAGGAAGACAAAGGTAAATCATTAGTTGTGGAGTTGAACAAAGGCATTTTTATTTTACTAAGCGTTGTTTAATAAAAATGGCTTTTGTGTCGGAAATCCGCGTTGATTGTGTATGTTTTATACGAAAATTACTGTTCTTTATTTTTATTAATTTATTAATAATTATTATTTATTAATTATTCGTGTAAGCTTGTGTTTTTGCTGACCCATTTAAACAAAGATATAAGGGCCTGCGCTTAATTAAAACTTCGAATCTTGTTAAAGTATCGAAGCATTCTGATGTTTTTTATACTCTTAAACTGTTGATAAGAAACAAAAGAAAATAAGGAACGAGGTAAAAATGCGTACTGATTTCCTTTGGTTTTGAAAAAATGAATTTGCTCATAAAAGGGAAACAGAATTTGGGAAGGCATTTTACATTCGTGGTGTACGGCTAAAGATATATCCATGTTCCCTGTATTTGACTGTACGTTCCAGCACTACGATTGAATCGTTTCAGCGGACTGATTAGGCGCTGGTGGGTCATAAAGCCCAAACAAAAATGTTGGGGGTTATGTCCCACTACTTTAAAATTAAGACATTATACATATATCTTAAACCATTTCTATTTTTTTTTTTCATTTTCAGTATGTGGTAGGTATGGGGGGGCATGCTGCCCCCCTGCAACCCCCCCGCTTAGGCTCATTATAGGATTTGGAGAACGTGCAATGGTGGGTATGTGCAACGTTTCTTTTTGATTTAAAGAACCTTTGCATAAACCCAATCTCGCACCTACTCCAAATCCTATAGTGAGCCTAAGCAGGGGGGTTGCAGCGGGGGCAGCATACCCCCCCATACCTACCACATACTTAAAATGAAAAAAAATCAATTCAGACAATTTGTTTGGGACCTTACTTCACAGAGCTCACATTTACAAATTTGGGTCTTATGTCCCATTTAAACAAAAAATATTTGGGTCTTATCACCCATTTGGCTGGGTCATAACGCCCAAAATTAATGTGGGTCTTATGACCCGCTTAAGTGGGTCATAATGCCCTAAAAAAAAGTTGGGCGTTATGACCCTGGGCGTTATGTCCCTGCACCGACTGACTATTCCCAGGCTGAATAAAGGCTCTTTTCCATTTACTCGGGAAGATATCAGAAGAATAGGACATAAAGAAAAGCTTACGCAGTAATTTTTCCCAGCGTTAGGAATAATACCAGCGTTAGAAACGATAGCGTTTTTAACAAATAACCAAAAGTTCTTACTGTCTTTTTGACTTAGTATTTTTAACCGATTTTTTTGTTCATCTAAAAATTTTCGAAACATTTCCAGTTTTTCACGGTGTGTTTACTTTATATCAACTAAAACTTTCATCTCTTAATTTGATAACCTACTCATAGCTTTAAGCAGTTAGAGTTATCTATTAATTTGATAATTGTTGATCTATAAGGGAATTAATTTGTCATTCTAAAAAGATTGATAATTCTTATCATACCTGCGCTAGTGTCTACGCCACTATCGAAGAAAGCACAGTTATAGATCCTGAAAATATTATTTAGATAGTCCCAGTTAACCTGCTCGTATTGCTAAACGGTTCTACTAAGAGCGTTTCCTTTAACTAAGTTTTATTGAAAGTAGAAATTAGCAGAACTCACCAAGTTATTAGATGTACCTAGAGGCAGGTGATAAAAATAGTCTGCGATTTAATATTCTTACAAACCATACCTTTTATAGGCTTTAAAGCTGCCTATGATAGCATACCGGCCATGAGGCCGGTATCCCAAATAAATTGACACGACTATGTACGCTATGTACTATGTACCATGACCAATATTACACGCCAATTAAAAAGTAGCAGGTTTGCTGTCCATATCAATCAATATATTTAATTGACCACGATAAGGGGATGGTCTGGCTTGCATCTTTGCATCTAACCTCGCGACGGAGAAACAAACTGTACAGACACCTTTACCCAGATCGAGCAGGCGGCGCAAAACCTAGGGCTGCATATTATTAATGAAGGGAAGACTAAGTTCATGGTGGCTACGTCTGCGAGAAGTGTTATCCAAATATCAGGGTAGCTGAGCATGAATTTTAAAAAGAGCAGTCCTTTAACTATACCTTGGGTCAAAAGTAGCAGACGATAATAATATGGAGGATGAAATACGCGGCGGCTGCTAAAATCCAAAAGAACCTACTATAGTCTGTCAAGTCTCTTTAAATCCAAAAACCTTACCATAAAATCCAAACTGCTGCTGTACAACAGTACTTATATACTGATCCGAGACTTGGGTGCTTACAAAAAGGCAATCTGATCTCTTAACCGCGTTCGAGAGGAAAGTCTTATGGATAATTGTTTGCCTCGTGTGCGAGGGAGTACAATTCAGGAGAAGATACAATCATGAATTGTATGAAATCTACCTCGAAGCAGACATTATGGAATTAATAAGGCTCGGTAGACTCCAGTAGACTGGGCACCTAGCTCGCATAAGCGAAGAGCTAGTCGGAAAGTATTTTTCAATCCTTTTTATGGTAGAAAACAAACTAGCAAACCTTAGAAGGATGGCCAAGATCAGAACGCCCATAGCATTGAGTTGCGCAATTGAATGTTTGGAAGAACTTGTTAAACCGGTTCCCGGTTGTTGCACCGATGATGAGGTAAGAGAAATTGTTGGCAGTTTGACCTTCAATGTAAGGAATTCAGGTAGTAAGTCAACTCAACACATCTTCCTTCGGATGTTTTCAGGCATAATGAAGCCAACTAGAATTGTATACAAGACATTAAAATCATCGGTAATTACGATTCCATTATGATATTGAACAAGAGTTCTTTGAATGGAATCTGATAGAGCATCAAATTCAAATTTAAGACATTCCGTTTTAAATTGGGCTTTTATAACTGAAGCAAGCATGAATGATGTTATTAACTTATTAACTTTTAATTTTAATCACATGAATATAATATCTGAGTTTAGGCACAGACCATATTGTGGTTGAAGTTTGTATGCAACATAATTTCTAATATAAACAAGACCATGGTAGGCAAATAACAATGGCACTAAGTTATCCTTGCAAGTTAATTCCAATTGGTATTCGGTTGAGTTTCGCTTAGTGCCAAGACAACTGGGTTGTTTAACGCAATCTGGAATTGCCAAGATTTTGGAACTGACTTGCAAATATCTTGAACGCAGCCTATCGGAACTTGATGACGATGAAATATATAAAACAAACGAAGTTAATTTTTTAAACAGGAAAAGTAAAATACGTAATATGCCATCAATACTGGTAATTAAAACTTGTTAATACAATTACTAATGCATTTATTAAAGATGAATCTAAAGTGTTTGAAATTTTATTAAATCTCACCTCTATAGATATCAAAATGCAAACAAAATAAATTTGGTGAAATTAAATGGAAATATTTAAAATCACAAGAAAACTAAAATAAAAAAATTCCCAAAAGTAATTCGCTCTAACATTTAGCAGCCATAAAATGTGTTGTAAAGAAGTAAATTTAACTTTGATAAGGCTGTCAAGTACATATTACATCATTTTTTTCTCTTTCTTTTGTGTAAATTGCGAATTACTTTGTCACTATGAATCAAAACTAACTTTTGCTTATAACAGAAGAAGGAGGAAAAAAGTCACAGATGTGCAGCAGATAAGGACAGCAAAAAATAGACAATTTAATATTTCAATTTTCAGGAGAACGAGACGACGATGAGATGACAAGATGAAAGGTGTGCTCAGTTATTTTTTTTTTGTTTAAAAACTATTACGTTTCCGCGTTGTGTTAAGTATGAGTCTGACAACAAAGGAAAAGGAGCTGTACAAAAATAAATGACAGACAAAACTATAAAGAAACTTTCTTAATCTAATTTTGATGCTGCGTGGCCACTGAAAAAATATTATAATAATAAAATGAAAAATATAGAGGTTTCGTTCTTTGTGGGTTTATTTAAACGACGACAGATTCACGAAGGATATTATTTTTGATCTGGTTGGTTTTTTGTTAAACTTTGTTACGGTATTTCTTTTATTTTTATTATTTAAAGGAAATGCACAAGTTTGGAAATTTGTATCACCCTCAACTTGCGTTCGAGGCAGATTAATAATAAAAAAATATGATTTTGTTGCAGAAAAAAAGTTTTAGCATCAGTGGTTTTTAAATGAAAAGTTGTTGATTTTCTTGACGCTTTCTTTATTTAATAAGAACTCGAGAAATGCATTGTCATTTTTAGATACCTAGAGGTATTAATCTATTTGATTGGGCGAGGTAAAACAACGTTAAATACAGCATCCATTTTCTTGCTACAGATAATTCTTCGTTTTCAAAAAGTGTGGTCCTAATCAAGGTCATAAGACTTGTCGATTACAGAAGGGAAAGAAAGCACATCTGACTATTATGTTAATTCTGCAAATTTCTCGTGCCAACAAAACCCAGTTATAGAAGAGAAACCTTAGGAGAATTGTCTGACAATACGAGGAAGGCAACTGGGATATCAATAGTTTCTTCAGAACCCCAACTGATCAACGTGCTTTAACGATATTGATGTTGACTCCAGGAATTGTAAAAAATAATATTTTTTCTAAAATGAAAAAAATTCCTCCGGAATTAGTCAAAAAGCATAACTTATAGTTTTCATTCTACCATTAGAGAGGTAAATAGATTAAGAGAGTGAAGTTCTTACAAAGGCATACCACTGAGGAATACCGGAGAGTTTCAGAAAGTTAAATTACGGAGTCTTGGGTCGAAAAATCAGAAAGATCGGAAAGGATCATCAGCTAGGTAGGGTAAGTTTTATATTCACAGATTGCACCAATATAGTTGAAATATCCTCGCACAAGTTGGAGCTGAGCGTCTTCTGTTCCGAAGGACTGTGTCGAAATGTAACCAAAGAAATAGAGCATAGGAAAAGATTCAGTTTTGGTGGGTTCTCATTTTATGTATTTAATAAAATCTATTTGACTCACATAGTTTTAACCGTCACATTTTAGGTGGGATAGTTGGATACCATCACAGGCCTATCTTTACCAAAAAGGTAAAGTAATTAAAATATTTTTTTTTTTTAAATAAGTTGAATTAGATAAATGCTTAAACGTTTTGCTTAAAATCTTCCTTGATACTATGTTCCCACCGACGAGATTTATTCAAATGATTTCCAAATCATGATAGGTGGTCCCACCTAATTATTACGTGTTTTTGTTTGAAATTTATATCAACCTTGACTATACTTTCAATTTCCAAAATATAAACGTGACAAATAAACTACGAGTTTTTTCAATTGATTTAGTTTTCCAGTGGTTCCTGACAAGAATAAAATAAATTTTAAGTATGTATAAGTAATCAATACAAGTTTTGACAGTTTGACAGTTTTGTTTTGCTAACTAAAAATGTAAATGTCAGATATGTACTTACGTAATCAAAATTAAAACTTACCTAAATCACCTAATTTAATCATTGAAAATGTATGGTAGATCACATACAAAACAAGCTACATACTAACATAAATCAAACTGACCACATCGGTGGGAAGATGCAATGACTCCACTCCATGCAGGTTAGAGCTATGCGTACACTGTGGCGTATACGCTATATTTTTAAAGATAGTTATATGTATGTACCTAGTGTAATAAAGATAGAAATCAAAAAAGTGATTTTAATGAAATTAGGTAAATCAGCTAAATACTTAAAAAAATAGCCTTTTAGGAGCAGGAAAAAAGATACAATTTTTGTTCTTCAAAGTTGAGACGACAGGGTAGATGTTAGAGCCGGCTGAAGAGGCATATTAAATCAAGCCCAGTAGGCCAACGCAATTAAGCCCCACCAATAGTACATGTAAGGAAGTATGTGAGGTATAAGACTGTTGGAAGAATGAAAAATTTTCTACCAAATTCAAACGTAAACATTAAATTCAAAAAACAATGTAGACCTTGACATTGCAGTCAACAAAATTAAGCTATGTTTCTAAGAGTTCAAGACTTATCTAAGCAATAACATTGTAAGTTGAAAGTTTTAATAAATACTTTCCAAATGATTTGTGTTGATTTCATAATGTGACATAAAAATCCTTTAACTATTATGTTCCTTAAGTCAAGTTGTTAAACTACATATTTCTAACAGGAAATAATATGCATAATAAAATTCCAAAAATATGATTTTATTTAATAAAAGGGATGCTAAAAACCGAAATCCTCTATATTTGCCATTAAAATTCCGTAAAGAAGATCGAAAATTAAAGGAATGTCGGTCTTCTGACCAAAAGCACCCTTTAAGCATTGTTTTTTTTCTTTTTTTTTTTTTTGGTATTGTGCATTTGTTTTCTATTTTTTTTAACTTCTGGAATGATAGACTATACTACATATGATATTTTTGCTTATTCTAAGTATAGGTCACGTTGATATGGTCTCTCATCAGTATCCTAAATACCTGCAAGTAAAAACCTTCCTCAAATCGTAGTTTTATATATGAACATACCGATTTAAGATCATGAACATGAACCCTTCCAAAACTTTCTCACCATCTCATCAAGAGGTTAAAAAATCAGACATGAAAATGTTAAAGCACACAAGAAAACATTCCAAAGTCAACCCGAACCCACAATGAATGAGTTTCAAAAACTGTTCCTCAGCTTGGACGCTTGAGGCATTAACCATATATAAGTTTTGGGAAAGCACTATGATTATGGTTGCCATGTTGAGCAAAAATAGTTTTCCGTTACTGTTTACACTAAAAAGCGGTGAGTAATCTTACAACAAATTATTTTCGATTCATTTCGAGCTCTAGACTGGAGCACAACAACAATAGATCTTTAAGGTCGCAAGTGCACCTATATCCCAAATCTGTTCATTTATTCGTGCTATTAAGAAACGAAGTTCGTTCTTAAGCAACGCCATTCCATACTCTGCTAAGCCTTTCTCTCTAAACTTGTTTGTTTTATTCTTAAGAATCGAATTTTGTTAATAATATTAGATTAACTTCATACTTTCATCCTGAAATTATTAAAGGAAATATATTCTACCATTCCATTAAATCGCCAAAAAATGCAAAATCTTGCAACCATCTCAAGTAAGTTCAGAGTAAACGTACGAAAGAACATCACAAAATCAACAGAGGATTCCTCTCACGTTTGAAGAATTCATCAAACTTTCAAAAATCAAACAATAAAGGGCAGTATACCGTGAACCACGATCGAAACCCTAATGACTATAGTATCGGAGAACTAGACTACCCCACACCACTCTCTCAACGCCCACGTACAGAAATCTCATTTAAGTTTCATTGTATTTTGTGTTTTTTCCCATGTAATTCCTGTTTGTTCGGTACCATCCGGTTCCGATATCTTTCCCTAGTTAACAAGATAAGGGCGGCCAAAACCCGTGCTCTAGGTTATGTTTATATAGTTAGATAGGTTTTCGTGTTATCCACATTCGCTGGATAGCAGTCATTTTTGAGGATACACGACGCTATACCAATATATTAAACAAGTTATGGTGTGTGTTGTGTTGTGTTAGTGTTCTTGTTGCTGTCATCCTTACCTATTGCACTACTACTGACATTTGATGTCTGCTGTCCAGGACCAACTATGTTACCTGGTGCAGCTGTTCCTGATGTAGATGTCGGTGGATGGATATGGGGCGTCCCTACAGTGTTTGTCGTAGAAGTTGCTGCCGCCATGTAAGCATTCGATATTCCGATAATATCTGGTGATTGTCTGGAGCCAGTACCAATGGTGCCACCACCGCCACCCCCACAAATCAGTGGGTTGGCTATTGTGGGTGGCAGAAGCATTGTGGATGAGGTATGTGATATATTTGATGGACCCAGGCTGCCATATAGACTAGATGTTGGTCCATAAGTGATGTAGTTCTGAAAAAAAGAGAAGAAAAGACACATACAAGTTAATCTAAGAACAACATTGAGGATGCAGTTTGTTTTGTTTATTTTTGGCAAAAAAAATGGGACAACATGAAAGATGACAACATGTACAAAATGAACATGTTTAGCGGACTACGTTTATTTATTTACATAACTCTATACAACAGATTTGCATATTCATGAAGACATAAGAAAATTCTTATAACCAGGACCATGGTACAATGATATAAATATATAATCATACATATAAAAACTTAAAAACTTAAACAAGCAATTCCAATTTAAAAATTAGTTCTCATATCCATTCCCGCTGAAACGTTTAAGTCAGAGTCTTTAACTTGTGGATTTCGATTTGTTTGTACTAATAGTTTATAAACTTATGTACTACATAAGATTGTCTTACAGTTTGACGTAAGCTCAGGCCTCAACTAAGTGGTTCTCAGCTAGCTGCTTCCATTAGTTCTACGATTCTAAGTTAGTAAAGATCATTTTTAAAATATGCTTCACATGATGTATGAACTTTTTTGACTGCATCGATTGGATTCGAGGATTCTGCTGGCTTCAGTCAATAATTAAAATTACTTTGTAATTCTGCCATTTTAGACTTATGATACGTAGGGGTCTCACTTTACAGTTTATATAGTTTTTGGACTTCCCAACACGAATATTGATACTTTCATAGACAGCTCTCATAGAAAGCCATATCCTCAATCGTCCCCAGGTTCAAACTGGTTCATCGCTGTCGCAACGATTTGCGACTATAAAGTGACAAAACCTTGTAACCCTTCTATGGGTTCCCGAAAACTTAGGGAATGAATTGGAATATGAATTGACCAAAGACAGTTCATGTCTGTGCCATTAGAAAAAGAGGAAAACAGAATTCTATTCACCAAAAAGTCTTCAAAGCTGCAAACAATATATGGTTAACAGTTTACAACTGTCGGCAGAATACATTCTAAAGCTAATCAGGCTTCAACTAGTATTTAGTATAATATGCCTGTTTCACATAATAAAAAAGCTTATATTTGTAAGTATTAAACCACATTATGGATTTCACCCTTTTCTCAATCTTGCCGTCACTCAGAGTGAGTAAACCCTTCTGAATTCTGTAAGGCACCTGACATGTATCAATAGGCATTATCTTATAAACCCTTTTGAAGGCTGAATCTGAAATGCTGGAAATTGTTTTTAACACCACCCTTTTAATTTTCAAACTACACACGAGAACTGCTTTAAACATTTTACATCAACTACTATATATACTTCACTACCAATGCTCTAATAAAAACCAAAAACGTTCCATTACTTTCGTAAAGCAATGGCCTAACTTTTTATAATCATTAGCTTTCAATTAATTTACAGAGTTGATAGAGCAATATATTAATGAACTTTCTACAGATGAACTTGACAAGCAAGCAGGAAAATAAAATTTGAAATATGATTATTTTCTTGAATATACTAACTTTCACAACATGATGTACTTTACCCATAGGCAGTTGAAATTTGAATACATCAAATTCAAGAACGTGACTTTGACATATACCCCTGCAAAATAATAATTCTGTTTCTTCGAGGCTGTTGACGTATCAAAGTTATATTATACCACCCTCAGCTTTGTGTATATTTCAGCACCAATATACATTATCTTACCTACCTCTATTCACCTTTCCCAAAATATATTTCAACTTTGATGTTACATACATTAAAGCGAATGTGGAATGAACTATAAAGCATTTTGACATTCTGAGTTTACTACCACCGAGTGTACTAGTTTATGAGTCCACAATATTGCATTCTTAAGCTTCGTTTAGCTCCGGTTTCGTGGAATAAAGACTTTTACTACAAAACGTTAACAGTAAAAATCCTATTTTTAGTTGCGATTATAGGGACTGGCAAGTTTAGGATTCGAGAATATAAAAAAAAGATTGAGATAACAATCAAACATGACATTACGCTCATAGAGAAACCTTAAAATGTCATTGACAAAAAATGTCCGTCTGTCTGTCTGTCTGTCCAGTTGTATATCGATCTGCACCGTAAACGGGTTAAGAGATTGCGTTCAAATTTAGTATGTGTGTATCTCTCGGCATTCCTTAAAAGGAAAATTGAAATTTAATTTGTAGGGCTAAAAATAACGGTACCTGCCATATAACCGTTGAGTAAAAGCTTATTTCTTCGCAAACGGCTTCAACGATTTTGGTGAACATTTTTTAGACTTTTTTTGGTAGTAGCTATCAGCTAATGAGAACCAAATTTACCAGAAAAGTTTATTAACGGCACCTTTCATAAAACGGTTTTTTTTTAATTTTCGACTCTCGCTAACGGCTCAATGGATTTCAATAAAATTTTATATTTGAAAATATCTAAGCATCCAAATTAATTCTATTTACAAAAATTTTGAATAACTATTTTTTTTCTATTTTTATTAAATTTTTAATTTTTTTTTGAAACCTCAATATTTTTAAAACTTATCAAAAACAAAATATTTAAAATTTTAAAATCAGGTGTAAATTAATAAATTCTAAAAAAGCCCATAACAAAATTACAAACAAAATTTTTTTTCAAAAAACTAAAAATAAAAACCAGGGTCTTATCAAAACCCGTGCTACAATTTTCGAAATACTTCTTTCTTAAATTCTTTGTTATTTAAGACTTGTGATGGCAAACTTCATTTTTATTAAAAAAAACCATTAAGTATTGTTGCTTTGATACTTTTTCTAAGTTCAAACTGTGGTATTTTCAACGTCAATGATAATTGTTTCTGTCATAGGTATAATTGGGCACATAAGAGCAAGTACTTGCCACTCAATCGTGCCCATTTTTTGAAGAAATCAAGTTGTTACGAGAGGAAAGAGTAGGCAGAATTTACAAAACCGGAAATTCCGTTGGAACTTTAAATATAAAAAGTGCAAACACAATTTTACCTTACTACATGTTATTTTAGATGTAACGACTTAACGTGGCATTTATATCCGCTTCCGGCTTTCCGGGGATTCATAAAATGCTCAAAACGTTTTCACACTTTGCCCAGGATGAATTGTATCGAAGATATGTTTTGTGTGCGAGAAATAAATTCTCGTACATGTGAGGGATTTTGTACGTAAGTATGTATATAGAAGTTGTTGGATAGTGCATAGATGTCATGTTTATGATGGTATGATCGGTCGTTAAAATGCATTTCTGCATTTTACCTGTCGTTGGAATAATTTGAATAATGAAGATAACATAAGGAAGACAAAATATGGACAATACTATGACCTACATAGTTTGTTGTTTCACAACAAATAATTAATTTTTGAAACAAAACTTTCAATATTATGGTACGGAACTAGAAACCCATCTGACAAAGACAGAGAAGGGATTGCCTAGGAGCATAGTGTTTTGCTGAGAGAGACGAGAAAGGCAAGCCAACAAACAAAGGCTTATAGAGGAATTCGGCGAAGAAGCTTTATTTTGAAAAATTTTCATTCATCCAATTTTTTTTATAATAAGAGTCCGCACAAGTAATAATCGAGTTTTGGGCGTATAATTGCTTTACAAATTGTAGCCAGATCAGAAGGGGAAAAAACTTCTTGCAACGATACAGAAAACATAAGCACTTTTGACGATCTTAAATATAATGCCGTTCCAATAGACATCGTCGTTAGCATATGTACATATTGAGTACTAAGTACTTTGGACGACAGTGGTGAAGTAGATAAGGTGGTTGCCGTGAAATAAGGTAGATGGTAATAAGGACGATTAAGACTCCAGCGACTTTATTTCTATCCTTGTGGAAATAAGACCGATTTAACGATTCCTACATTATTTTGAAGAAATTATGTCGAAGCCAACAATTGTCAATACAAGCCAGACTTAAGGATTCGGAGTAGGTGCACGGTTGGGTACATGTAAAGCTTCTTTTCGATTTAAGGAATTTTGGCATATATTCAATTTCGCACCTACCTCAAATCCTATGTTGACCTCAAGAAATTTCCTTGCTCACTGATTCGGTAATAACGCCGATGTTGTGGTCGACTTTACTAACATTTTTTGTCGGAAATAGAGGCAAAACCGAATTCGCCTTCATATCCTTTTTTTTAGGAAACAAGATCGTATTGCTATCTACCTTATTTCACAGTCCCGACAAGGTGTTTTCTTGCTAAACTGGACATCGTAAGTTTACTACGCAGTTTGGAAAGCAATTTTTGTAACCCTCTAGTGCAAGTGAGTTTTAAGTCATTCTTTAATATCTTTCGAATTATTTTAACTACTGCACTGTGCAGCAGCCAGTTTTAATATCAAAGGAAATTTACCTTACAGAGATGACTTATGAGAGGAGAGGTTACTTCTTTTAACTACTGTTCTGTGCAGCAGCCAGTTGCAATATCAAAGTAAATTTGCCTTACAGAGACGACTTATGAGATGAGAGGTAACTCTACACGAAATTGACAAAAAACCGAGATAAATGCTTAGGGTTTTGTATATCGGTGCAGTAACTATTTACCTAAAATTGAGTTTATTACTCACACCTTTGGGACGGTGTATTCAAAACTTATCTATTAGCTGGATTCAACCCAGATTAAGAAATGCTTAAACTGATTGGAAATTGAGCGATCATAGGTTTATTCGCATCACTCAAACATAGACGGAAGGTTTCATATCTTTAATTATTTATCGTATTTTTTTTTTTTTTTTATAAAAAAAATATTTTTTTGAGTCCGCCAATTTTTCTGGAGAATTCAGCCGTGACACTCGTCTCCTAAGGAATTCTTATTAGATCACCATCGAATCGTTTTTCCGACGTACCATCAAACATTGAAATATATATTTACTGCCACACCACACGAATACGAATCTGTCTACCTGGTAGCGTTTTTTCTTTTCATTTAGATTTCAAACAATAAAAATTAAATATTTGATACAATGTTAAATGATTTTCAACCAATTCAAAAGTTAATTCACCTTTGGGAAATGTACTTTGATAATTACGGTTTTTACATTTGGGTAAAGCCGTTTTGACCGAGCTGCTTAAACTAACACCGCTTAAGATATAAGTGTTTTTAGTCTTTTTTCCACACTATAATAGTGATAAACCTCACTAGCTTCATTACATCACTACATTTATTTCAAACATCGAAGAGCTCGTTCTAATCTTTTCATATCTTCAAGCCTTTTTCCGTTACTCGTTTCGTATCCGTTTGTTTTTCTCTAATCGAATGTATGTCTACATTATTTCCGATTTAAGAAAATCACTCTTTAATAACGATGCTAGGCACACAAAATTCTAACACATTCACCTAGAAGCCCTTTTACCATGAGCGAGTGAGAATTCCTTGACTTTCAATTCCGATCCAAGACTTTGGCTTGCATTTAAAATGGACTAGCTGAATGTACGGTGGGAATCCTTACAACGGCAACCACATTAATGCGATTTGTTGTGTTACATCAGTGCAGGATTATTGCACGCCAGAGAACGGAATGCCGCTTCTGCCACAGGACGTGAATGTATTTCCGTATATGTCCTATGCAACAGGGACCGAGGAAGAAAATTTCCGTCCTTTTTTTTTTTTGCCAAATAAAATCAAGTTAGAGGAAAACAAAAAAGAAAATATTTTATAAAACTCACCTCATTCTTGGAAACGCTCGGCACTGGCACCGGAATGGTTAAGTCGATGTCTGCATCAATTTCAGATATCGTATCGTTAAATCCATTGGGAATGGTTGTCTCTCCGCCGGGTCCTTTACCGGATGACTGTGAATGACTGTCTGAATTGTGATCATGGCGCTTCAGCATTATAACACGTACAGCAACAATTACGATGCACACGATGACTCCACCTGAGCCCGCAATTAGTAGATATAGGAAGAGACGTTCCTGGTCATCTGGAATGCAATTGAAAAAGGATGTCGTTTAATTACATGTCACATACTTTTACAAACAGAAATTAAAAAACAAAACAAAAAAATTCACCCACTCTATGTACTCTCGGAAGATTTAACGTTTTCCGCGTCGTCTCTCATGAAACGGAAATGGAGGTTAAAATTATGCAGGAATGTCCGAGTTCGATCCGAACTGCGAGAAGGTAACTCCTACACTAAATGAACTTCTTCCTGGAACTCTTCTCTCAACAAAATTTCATCTTCGATTGATGATCTCAAGGAAAAGAAGAGATATTGGATTCAAGATTAAAAAATCCTTTACCATTGATTTTGGAATAGCAATAAGCATAAAAGCAGCGAAAAAACGACAAGAACCTATATTGCCCTTAAGCTTATACAGAGAGAAGAATGATTATAATGGTCATGAAGGACGAAGACGATGGTTTATGTTGTTTAAGCGTCTCTTCCCTGCAAGACTAATTATTACTCTCCCTGCATTCTTGAAAATGTTAATTTGAATTTTTAATCATAGTTTTAAGCATATTGACATTTAAATTACCATTCAGAGGAGAGTATTTTAATTTTAGTTCTTGGCATGACATAATGAACGAAAGTAAAGTGCTGGTTTGATTCTCATAAACGAGCGTCAGATGATTTTGAAGCGTAATGAAGAAGAAATATTGACATTTTTGTTTTATTCAGTGTTCAAGATTGAAAAAGCTACGTAGAGGGTTTTAGCAAAGGTTTTTTCAATGGGATTGAAAGGAGTTGGTGATTTGACTCTTACCATCATAAGAGAATTATTTGGTAATACAGATTCGACTCGCGACCCAGTATATACCCTCAGTCATTAAGGATACTTCGCATAGAAGGCGGTGGTGCACAAAGGAGGATCAGAAGTGCTCGCGAGCCCTACGAGCAGAGGAGGAAAGCCGCGTATATGGCATAGATTATATAAATCTACAGTTTTGGCATCCCAAACTCTTTCATCTATGCAGAATGACGCTTAAAATCACAAGATGTTCCTTCATGGCCGTTAAACTTCTCACAAATCCATTCAAGAATAACTCGTCGACTTCGATGTTAAGAAATAAAAGCAGCTGTGGGCTAGATTTTAACTAAAGTAAAACTGAGCTAATGATGTACTTGCAAAACCTAAAACCGCCCTTCAACCTCCATTGACACAACTTTTAATTTCTGTTCGAAATCTCCATGAAATCCTTGACTATGAATTAAATTGACAAAGCAATATTTTTTTTGTTGACAAATAAGTAACAAACCCGTACTATGAGCTTCAGTATAGTATATAAGTTATTTTTCAATACAAAAAGATTAGGAGGAGGACAACGTGACGAAAGGCTTTGGCTGATTCCAGAAGGATTGTGACGTCAGTTTAGAAATTTTCTCAAAGTCTTTAAAATGCCTCTAAGCCTTTACGGTAACCAGAGTTTGCGAAATTTTTTCATGCTGAATTGCTGGCAATGAGGAAGTATGCAAAATACTCAAACTAGAGCCAAATCCAGCCGCAATACAGTAATTTTTGCTGACAATTAAGCAGTTATTAAAGCTATTGTTCATTCGGCTTTTTCATCTTATAATAATTATAATAATCGGGTTTGCTACGTCTGGATTAGGTTTTGAGACTAAATTATAATCTAATAAACTAAAAATTTTGATTATTAATAGAATCAGTCTAAAAATCGCGCGATTTTTGTTGGACTTTATTGCATTGGAATTTAATTCAAGGCACCGTAAATTGCATGTTATGATGCTGTCAGACAAGATTAGGTAGGTTGCTGTTAGAAGACAAGAAATATCCACTGAAATTGACGCTGAGTTTTTACGCAAATCACCGGCACTCTTCTTGGAGTGTGATGTATTACCTATGTACTTCTAAAAAGCAAAAGTAGATATTATAGTTTTTTTTTTTTTTTAATTCGATGGACTCCTTTGACTTTTCTTGCAAATAATTACTATTGCACAAAAATCACCTACATAAAAAAAAAAATCATCTACCCGTTTTTAAAGTATCGATTTCAAAACAAAATTTAAAAAAACATATTAATAATACAAAAAAAAAAATTTCGAAAATATTTTAATGTAAGATTATTACGGTTACTAACATCTTCCAGTTTTCAAGAGAGTCGAAAAAAAAAACTATTTTTAGCCTACCAACTTTATTTTTTTTCACCAAAACATATTTCACACCTACAGTACACAATTTTTTTTTCATATAAAATTCTTGGAGCGATTTCCGAGAAAAATAAGCATTTTTTTAACGGTTATATATTGTATAGTACCGTTAATATTTCATGTACAAAAAATATATACTAAATATGTACTAAATTTGAAGATGATTTGGGCGAACGGTTTAGGATGTAGTCCAAAATACAGGGTCCGCCATCTAACGTTTTTTTTTTAACTAGTGCTTATTTCGTGAATGGTAACACTTAGCTCATGTCTGATTTGACAGATAATTAGTTTTATCCTTCCGCTAAACGAATATGGTTGTTTATACGCTTGAACAATGCTGGGAAATATTGCGACATAACTGCCTGCGATCGACTTAGAGAAGACGCCGATTTTGCCAAAAAAAATCATCTTTTTAGATGAAGCTCATTTTGATCTTGGCGGGTATGTAAACAAGCAAAATTGTCACATTTGGTGCACAGAAAACCCTCACGCATACATTGAAAAGCCGATACACCCAAAACGAGTCACTGTTTGGTGCGGATTTTGGTCCAGAGGCATAATTGGGCAATTTTTCTTCGAAAATGAGCAAGGAGTGGCCTTCACAGTCAATGGCGATCGTTATCGGGCCATGTTGAACGAATTTTTGTTCACAAAAATTGAAGTCTCTGATATTGGCAACATTTGGTTTCAACAGGACAGCGCTACGTGCCACACAGCTACACTCAAAAAAAAAAAAAGTTATTTGGCGAACCCGTTACATACAAAATACAACAGACAGACAGACAGAATTTTGCCAGTAACTCAAATATGTTTTTATCATCTTTTTACCATGTTTGATTGTTATCTCAACATTTTAAATCTGCACGACTGCGTAACTTGCATTATAGTACCTACGGGAATAATCGCAAGTAAAAGGAAAGATGTATCCATAAAATTCCGACGTCTAGTAATATCACTTTTTACTTGCGATTTATAGGTACTATAATGCAAGTTATGCATTCGTGCAGATTAAAAAATTTGAGACAATCAAACATGATATTACGATGTTAGAGAAACATATTTGAGTTACTGGCAAAATTCTGTTCGTCTGTCTGTCTGTCTGTCTGTACGCTTTTTTTGGACTGCAGTCTAAACGGTTGGACCAATCGTCTTCAAATTTTGAAATTAAAGTTATTTTGACATTTTACAGCAGAGTTTTTTTCAATTTTTTTTAGCTATAAAATTGACGATACCTGTCATATAACCGTTATGTAAAACCTTATTTTTATCGAAAACGGCTCCAGGAATTTAATAAAACAATGGACACGACTGGGTCGCACGTACTTGCTCTTATGTGCCTAATTACATTGGAAAGCAAGATCTTTGGCAGAAACAAGTAACATTTGCGTTGAAAATAACACAGTTTGAACTTATAAAAAGTATTAAAAACCACAATACTTAAAGGTTTTTAGTAAAAATGAAGTATCCCATCACACATCTTAAATAACAAGAAATTTATGAAAAATGTATTTCGAAAATTGTAGGACCGGTTTTGATAAAATCCTGTTTTTTTATTTTTAGTTTTTGAAAAAAAAAACATTTTTTTAAATTTTGGTATGCAGTTTTTTAGAATTTATGAAAATACATGTGATTGAAATTAATTTTAATTAGAAAAAAAAAGTTATTCAGTATTTTGATATGCAGAATTAATTCGGCTCTTCTTAAATAGAAAATTTGACAGAAATTCAAATAGCCGGAACTGAGAAAGAAAAAAATTAAAAAGACCCTTATATGAAATAATAGCAACAAAAAAATCTCAAAAAATTTGATTAAAATCGTTGGAGCCGTTTTCGAGAAAATCATATTTTCCTAAACGGTTATATGGCAGATACCGTTATTTTTAGGGCTAAAAATAAAATTTTAATTTCCCCTCTTGGAAATGCCAAAAGAATCACACACACCAAGTTTGAAGATAATCGCTTAAACCGTTTAGGCTGCAGCTCGTTATACATACTGACAGACAGGCAGACAGACAGACAGACAAACAGACAGATATTTTTTCTCGATCACTTTTTTTAGACTTCTCTATAATCGTAATGTCATGTTTAATTGAAATCTCAATTTTTTTTTAATATTCACGAATCCTTAACTTGCCTTATAGTTCCTATAATCGCAAGTAAAAAATCAGTGTACTACTGTAGGTATCCATTATATTTTGGTGAAAAAAAATCAATATGGTGGGCTAAAAGCAGTACCTCCCATGGGACCGGTGTTTTTTTTTCTTCGACTTTCTCGAAAACTGGTGATCCGATTACGATCAAAATTGATATTCCAGACGATGTAGGGAGCCTAAGTAATTTTGAATTAGTTTTTTTTTTCGAAAACTTTTTTTGTATTTATAATAATTTTTTTTCTTTTTTTTTCTTTTGAAAAATCAATATTTTGAAAACGGGTGAGTGAATTTTTTTATTTTGTTTTTAAATGTACGTTATTTTTGTGCTTAATTTTGTATTCTTAAATTATTTTTTTTAATTTTTACAAAAAGTTGTTAAAAATAAACTGTTTTATTTAAAAACGGCTCCCACGATTTTGATAAATAAATCACACTTTTTTACATTTCCTAAAGAAATAAAATGGCGTTTTAATTATTTCACAGAATACAATTTAACGTACTTTATTCGAACAATCAAAAGTCACAAAAATCGAATAAATGCTTTGATGTTCACTTTAATTTTCTTTAATTTTATTCAACAAAGTGACCGCACATATGAGCAGGTACGTGCGATCCAGTCGTGAAATTTATTTTAGAAGACATATGTATGTAAGTCATAATTTTTGTCGTTTGATAAGCTTTGTTGCTGTCTAGTATAAAAAAAAATTCAAAAAATCTATTTTAAATTCGACTTGTATAATAAGACCATTAAAACTTCATCCGTTTTTCTTGCATTTTTGCGAAACAACTGAAACAGCAGACTAATTGGGTTTATTATTTTTTTTCCACAAGGACACACACAATTATTCTTGTACTTATTCTTTCAACTAAGGCAGTTCCTGTCATTTTATTTAAGGTTTTAATTCACATAGGCCAATCTTTCTCAATTTATTTTTAAATAAATGAAAATAATTAAGTATATTTCGATGAAAGCTCATAACATGTTTTCATATGATGATTTTCCATTCAAAGTGAACACATTCATTCAGTTTATTGCCACATAGAGAACATATAAAGTTTGGTCAGATTATAAGAAAGGATAATGGACAATCCAATTCTTTTATATACATACATATAAACGTGAGTGCATACTCCGTGCCATTATTTATAAGAGAAGTATTTACGATGGAGTTCGGTTTTGGTTTATATTTTATGAAACAGAGCACTTTCGATTCTTCTCTATAAGGGTGTTTTTGAAACAAAATTGAGAGGATACAGAACGGAAAGTTGAAATACATCCATTCTGATTTTCGATTATTACGTAGTTTGTTAAAAAAATACATTGTAAAGATAATGGTTTAAGTTGAAAGGAGACAAAAAAGCACTAACTTTATAACTTTCTTAGTTGCTTCGCAGAATTTAAGCCAACTTCACATTCTGTTGTTTTTTTATTCTTCCCAATCACAATTAACAGTATAGATTTTTGAAGCTTTGTCTAAAACAAACACTCTTTTATAAAACTTTGTATTCTTTGAAGTAGTGAGCCTAGAGCAAGCTTCTTACTGCGATCAGAGGCTCATCATAGGTGCATGCGTTGGTTAGTTATATAAATATTAAAAAAATATATCAGCCTAACACAGAAATAAAATATACTGAAATACAATCATACCAATTCTTTAAATTAATAAATAAATTTATTAGCTCGACAGCAACTTAAGGAGCCAAGGCCTAGTGACTTATACTCTCAACCATTCCTGTGTGTGTGGTGTGAATATGCAAGAATGCAATGGACATAAAATTTATTTATTTATTTATTTATAATGAAGAATGTTCTAAGTCTTTTTAATATTTTTTAGCACATATATACTTGTGATGGCAAAAATTGTAGAGAATCTAATTCCTTTTTAAAAGTGCATATATGCAGAAGTCTTAACTTTTCTTCAACTGTTCAAAATATACAGCGATTTAAAATATTGCGGTAAATGTCTTAACTTAGCCATAAAATACCAAAACTTATTTTTGGCAATAATTCCTTTTGAAATTTGTCAAATGAGGTGCCCTATTATCAAGTATAATGCATTGTTAGAAGTTGTTCTAAAACAACCTAACCCTTGAGAAGATCGTTTCCCTCACACGTTTCCCTGGCCGCGATTTTTTTTAGATTATTTACGGAATCTTGTAAACTGATTTTCGAAATGAATTCGTGCTTTACAAAATCCTGAAAATATTCAAAGATAATCTTCGAAATTCAGTTTACAAGCTTACCAAAATAATCAAAGAAAATCTCTTTTTGGATTATCTTGTAAACTGAATTTCAAAATTAACCGGTGCTTTTCAAGATCATGAAAATATTCAAAGAAAATATTCGAAATTTGGATTACAAGATTCCGAAATTATTCAAAGAAAATTACCTAACTTACGCCAAGCCGTTTAAACAGTGAGATAGGTATGTAGGCATGCTGTCCTCTGCAACTCCCTGCTCGAGGACACGACAGGGTTTTGAGTAGGTGTACAGTTGGGAAGGTATATGCAAAATTACTTTTGTATATCTACATATTTATACCCAAACTCGCACCTACTACAAATTTTTTACTGACCAATGACAGATGGATTACAGGGTCAGCATGGCCCCCATACCAATCTCAGTCTTTATACGCCGTATAAACCTTAATAAATCATATGGTGTAAGTTCAAATTTAAGTGATTCTATTTTGGGACTTATGTCGCATGAAGGTATGAGCTTTCCTTAAAACACTGTATTTTTATTTCATCAATAAAATTGCATAATAATTGACTTGTTTTACTTCTTCTCGGCGGAGGTGGGAATTTTTGTTCACATTAAAAGGGAATTAAAAGCACACTTGCGATCATAAAAATTGTATGCAATAATTTGATAACCATCATAAATAAAGCTTAAAAACAATTTCTTGCTATATTTAATAAATAATTTATTTGTAAATCGATCTTGCAAGCCCAAGCTTGGTTGTTTCTCTAGGAAAAATCTACCAACGTCTAGTTAATTTTGACTGACAGAGAAAAAGGTTTTACAAATGTTAGCCAACACTTTGTTTTTTCTTAGATGATCAAGCTTTAATTAGTCCAACTATTAGTCGAAACAGTTCCTGCAAAACAAGAGTACACCTCAGTCAGAAAATATTAATAGCTCTAGCTCGTTCTTCATCGTACACACCTTCAAGAAATGATTTTACTACTGTATGAGTAAAATGAAAAATGACTTGCTCTTAGTAAATAAAAAAGCCGCTGACATTATACTAATGAAGGTACAATAAATTATAATGAGTATAATTTATATCAACAAAAAACTCATAAACAGGTCCACCTTTTTACTGTTCAAATAACATTGTCCCGAGCAATATTCACTTGATAACAACTGCCAAAAGACATCCTATAGAAATACTTAAAGCAACCAAAAGACGAACGGATAATCTAGTTCTTCCACATGTATCGCAAATGCTTACCCTAAGACCATCACATAAAAGACAAATATGCTCAATAATTCATCACCTCCTATCATTCCCTAAGACATACACTTAAAGCTAACCAACCATATATTCCCAATAAAAACCTTTTCAATATAGAGTCTATAAAAAATGGTAAAAGCTTAAGTATATCGCCATTATATTAACTCCGCCACACCTTTTGCATTCACATATATGTAGCATACCCACTCGGCAGGAAAGCCGTGATAAATCAATTAGGCTTTTATCTCAAGCTTTCCCTCAAAAGATCTTCCTTTCACCGAAGGTCTCAGAATTTATCTTCGACCCGTATATCTCAACCTGCCTACAAAACCTACTCACAGTTATGTCACACAACTCCAATTTGCTAGTTATCACACCGGCGAGCATAGTGTAATAACTTGCAACCACATGAAGAGATCTTAACTTAACGTCCAGGTCCAGTAGGCTGCTCTAAGGAAAACAAACCATCAAATCGGAAAAAACTAGCTTATCCCAGCGTTCTGTCCGCTGCGCTGAGATGGAACGAACATAATTCTTTTGGCTTAGATGACGACATGTAATTTACAACATCAGCTTATTATCGTCATTCTTTGTCAGAACAGCGACTAAACAAGGATGTAGGATAGAAATAAGGACTCCCGCCCTACGCTACTATGCTATTCGTTATTTTCGTCCTTGCGCCTTGATGCCATCTCAGATATCCCATCAACTTAGAGACAAGCGAATTATATGAAATAAATTGTTTTGCCCTTCTGTTTCTGGTATTTAAGTGTCGTATTCGTATCTGTTGGATACATCTATCTCGGTTTGAATTTTGGAGTTGGGTGGAGTGCTTCATGGAAAATCACAATTTTTTTTCTATTATTTTGCCTATTTTTCGGTTCGGATAAAACTGGATGGAGAGGATACCGTTAGCTGGTTTTGTTTCTGCGTTTTCCTTGATCGAGTCAAGCACAAACCTCACGTAAGACCAAAGGAATAAACCATTTTCGTTTAATATCTAAGACGCCGACAAGGCATTTAGGAATAGTTGTTCTTGTTGGTGGTTTAGTGAGTTAATGGTTTGGCGGTTCGTTGGATGCCTGGGACAGATTCAACTATACGTCTTATAGAAATAATGGCGAAGCTTTCCCTATGAAATATATAAGGACGAACTTTATTTTTGTCGTAGTTTTATTTTATATTTGACCCTAGCCCTAACGCATTTCAACCAAATTTACTATAAAACATAGAATGTTAATTTGCATAATTTTCAACGTTTCCAAATATACATATAAATATATGTTTAAATTCAGCTTGAATGGCAGTCCCGAACTGGCTGGACTGGACGACAAAGTTATGACTTCGAAAATATTGCGGTATGTCTCGTTAAAAGGTTTTATGGTACAAAATATATCACATATTAAATCTTAAATAGGAGTTAATAGGTCCGACGAATTATTTTGTATCAGCTTTATTATGCCATTTTATTTCGGGTTTTGGCTTTTTTCAGAAATATTTCCGAAGATAAATAGAAGATTCCTGAAAACGAGCAGAGGGAAGGTAATTTTCCAAGAATTGAGATAACCATTGGGCATAATCATTTTTAATGTATAAAAATCGAACTTAATGATTTAAATTGCAGATATCAACATTTTCTTATGAAAAAAATTTCTTTTACACTTAAGTTTGAATTAATAATAAATCATCCATATTTGAGTACTGGTGATAAAAGAGGCAAATATAGACAGTCGTAAAAAATAAAAGATACTTGTTTTCTTTGCTGGACCTATTTTTATTTGGTAGACAAAGGTTTTAATAAAGGTCGTAAATAGTTGAAATAAAAATGATGAATATTTCAAAGATATTCTTGAGTCTCCAATAAAATTGATCATAAAAGAGCATCAAGAAAATATTACTACGAAAAAGATTATTCAACTTACTGTCTGGTAAAAGTGTTTGTTCGTATGTTGCCCACCGTTTACCACAAACTGTTGTCACTTATACTTACCCTTGGAGTTTTCCAAGATTATTAACATTCATAAGTTCACTATGTAAAACCTATCTACCTAAGCCGTCCAGCATAGCGTTGAGGGTAAGAACACATTTTGCAAGGTAGCCTAAAGTGCCTAATATTCTTAAGATGGATGCATAGCAAAAAAACTTAAATTGTAGATATTTTCCACAAAGAACATTTATGTATTTGGCAAGGATGCAAAAGGTGAGCTTATTTATCATCAGTTTATACTTACTTTTACTTACTTTTGGTGGCAATACATAGCGTGGTGCTCCTGCACCTGGTTTAATCAGTCGGCTTGATTTCTAGCCTGCCGTTTCTAGTTTTGCACTCCAAGCTGTCTTCATTTACCTGCACATTGGTACATAGTAGAAGAATTTGTGCTCTGGAGCGTCAATGTTCGTTCGCTCTACATGGCCAAACCATCTTAGCCGCTTTAAACGGAGTTTTGTTTGCCTAGGCTCATGTGACTGTTTAGCACTTACAATTCCTTCAGTTTTTTTTCAGTTTCTTAATGATTTTTATTCCATTAAATCATATAACTACTTAAGTCTAGACAAAAATCATAAAAACTAGTTAACACTATCAACGGGCCCTCTAAATTAATCTATATCTTAATTTGAATTGCCTTTTTTTAACTTAAATTTAAAATAAAACTTGAGGGTTCTATTTTTCAACCAGAAAAATAAAAAACCTGGGTAAACTTTATCGGTTTTTTTTCTTAACTTATCTTAAAATACTTAAAATTAACTTAAAATACTTAAATCTAGAACAGTAAGCTTTTTTTTAATTTTATAAATTTTGTTTGTATGTTTGTATTTTTTTTTTGGTGCCGCCACAACTGCCCTATTCTAACTTATAGATACTTAAAACATATGCAAGCCAGCCATAGGCGATAGTCGACTAAAATTATCTGGTTTAATTAAGCTTAAAACTGGTGGACCTGATTAATGACTTCCTTCCGATCCAAATCGGGCACTGCCCTACTGAATCGGAGGCGCTCTGTTTCGCTCCTAGCGACTATGTCTCGGTCGTAAGGGAGCCGCCTATCGACTGTTCTGCGGCCGACGTGGTAGATCAACTGAATCGCCGATCTATTCTGAATCAGCCCTCGAGTATCAACGTATAGTAAAGCCTCGGGAGGAATAAAACCACTCGAACGTGTACTTTCGAAATATTCATCTTGGGGGTAGTAAGCCCCGAAGATTTGTCCATTAGTTGAGGTCATCGCTCAGGGCAAAAGCTCCCGTAGCCCTGGCCAAAACAGCCTCTATATGTCGATTGAAATATAGATACTGATCTGGCCAGATACCAAGGTTCTTTACCATATCTTTACGCAAGTTCTTTTTTGTATCTATTGCCTGGAAGCCCTAGATAAATGCGTCCAAACTGAATGGTTTCACATTTCTGGATGTAAATTTTCAGCTTGCGATCACCACAGTATTGTTGAATCGAAATCACGTTGTTAAAGAATTCTGATAACCTGAACTTTTGGACCTAAATAAGGTAGACTCCCAATGAGATGGCTGGAGTAAATACTAAAGAAAATCGGCGAGTTGCAGACCGTTTTTAATATCAAACGTTGTGATAGAAGTCACATTGCCACTTTAAACTACCATTAAAAATCTTGTCGATTTTCATGATTTAATGTACAAAACATAAAAAATACAATTTGTAAAGACAGGAAAAGAACAGAGTTAACTTGTTAAATAAAACGAACCAATTAAACTCTTAATTAGTAGAAATGTATTTATTACGATACTTTAGAGAACTTAAAATATAAGATAATAGTATCTATTAGGGAAAAGATACAAGATATTATTTGACGACCCGTTCTCGGTGGTGACACGACGAATACTGACTTGTCTTCTTCTCTTTCACACTACGGCCGTGCTGGTGTTGCCACTGGTGGTATTGCTGCTGATGGTGTTGCCGGTGACAAATTATTTTATGCCAGGAGCAACAAAATTCAACACAATTTTAAAATTGTTCTTGATTCTTGTTGATTTCAATTCAAAATCAAGAGTTGCATTGAATTGAATTCAAACAAAACTCAGTATACTTAACGACGCACATACTTACTTAAAATCATATAGTGATCCAAGCAGTGGTTTGTAGGGGGAAGGGCAATATGTCCCATCTACCTATTTTACTGTTCGACCTACTAAAAATATCAATTTAAAAAAAAAATTGTTTTTTTTGTGAAATCGTATGATTCTTATGATTTAAACATCGGAACTAAATACTATGCAAAAAAGAATTTCAATGTGTTGAGAAAAAACATGGATATTTAAAATTTCAGATTTTCTAGAAATTTAAAAAAATTCTTGAAATCATATTGGTCTCAGCGATTCGTTTATAACAAAATAAAATGCTAGAATCTTGTTGATTCTTATGATTTGGTTAACAACATTTAAGCCCAACTCAGCTCAGTTTTGTGAAACGGGATTCTATGTTTTGGGATTATGTCAAAAGGGTTTTTGATAAGCAGACAAACATAGCCAACTCATTAAAATAAGGTGCAAAATATTTCTTTGCAACATAATATTATAACATTTTAATAGAAAAGCAGATCAACATACTGATCCACTGCAGCCTGCAAGCATTAACAAAGGATCAGTTTTTATGTTTTAAAGCCAATATTTTGGGCAAGGAAATCTAGCTTTGGCAAAATGTCTAGAAATAGTAAAACCCATTAATTGGTAATATTTCGGCTCATTTCGAGCATTTTGTTTCCCAAGTTTCACAAGTGAGACCGTTTCCGAATACACCACTTAAAAACTAGCAAAAAATTCATCCTTTTAAAAACATAAAATGTTGGTAAGCTACATCAACTATTTATTGAAGTGAAATTTATAAATTTAAAGTGATTTACCGTGACCCAAGAGCGAACTGCAAACACAAATCACTTCAAAACCTCACACATAAAAAACAAATCAACGTTAAAAAAAATAAAATAAAAAAATACAAATGTTTTTGCACATAAAACTGGTAGCAACTGGTCCTTATAGGGATCTGGCAATGGTTCATGGCGTGGCTTCAGTTTTTTTTTTTTTGAGGAGTTCAAAAACGTGAAAATTTAGTTTTTGGTACAAAAAGCACTTTTAACTTTATTTGTTGTTGAGACCGACTCTCTTTAATTTGGATTGCGAATAACTTGTTGTTTGTAGCCAAAATGTTTAAATTCAATTCCACGAGTGGTACTCTAACTTGGTAAAAATTTCTGACCAAATTGAACACATAACTACACTACTGTCCTGTCTAGGGATAGAAAAAGTCATAAAACATAGATTTCCGGTAGGTCGACAAGGGTAAGCCCCATCCCAGACATACTCACTGAGAAACAAAGGCACTGCAAATGGCCCTACGAAAGTTCCATTTTATAGTTGTGTTTATGAAGAAGCTGCACTTTTATGTGGCAATACATACATTGAGCACGTGTTGAGCTGAGCAATGTTTACAGCATGGACGTGTTCATGGGCATGGCTGAGACGTAGAGTGTGTAGATGGCAAGGAGTCAGTGCTCAGTTTGTACCTTCAATTATTGTACATGTTTGTGGCAGTGGTTGCCATTGGTAGTGGATTTAGAAAATGAGCATTAAAAAAGCGTGCTGATGATGGCTGGGTAGGTATGAATAAAAGGTGGAAACATATTTAAACCGCAGGCACGAAAAGTGAAACGTGCCCCATGAAATGAGTATACTGATGCAATTATTAACGAGCAAAAAAGCCAACTAGACTTTATAACAAGCTTAAACTAATATGAAGAGCAGGCAGACTGATAAAAACAAATGGGGGAAGAAGGATGTTTTGGTGCTTCATTTTGTGTTGCAATTTTAAAAAGAAGTCTTGAGATAGTTTAATGAAAGATTTTAGGTTGATTTTTTTTATTAGTATAATTCATTAATATTAAAGAATTTAATTTTAAGAAAAATAATATTTAATTTTTAAATGTAAACAATTTAGGTTTCTGTTAAATATTTTACAAACAAGTAGTGAAACTTTAATTATTCAAATTGAATATGTTTCAGGAAATCATTCTAACTACGAATAATATGTTAAAAAAAAACAAAAGAGAGTTCAGAGCAGGTTTTAGAAATATTTTCAGTTGTCAACTGCTCCAAATATGAACTATTCTTTTATACGAACCATTAAATAAAAGAAATAGGTTTCATGACTTTATTTTATTTTGATACGATATACGATTGTTATGTTTACTTATAACTTGGTTTTTAACATCCCCAAGTTGTATACCATACACCTATATAGGTTTGAGCACTTGCTTGTAAATAAGCAGATTGTTGTAAATGTTTCGAGAAGCCAAATCATTTCCAGTATTATAGTAGTAGTAATGGAAGCATTCACGAAATTGGTCGTTTCGAGTACCAGACTCTAGCGTAAAGATATTTACGAAGCCACCGTGTATCATTTCAAAGAGTCACTCCAAACCAAATTAAATACGTTTTGATAGATCGTCCCCACTATAAAAGTCTGATGATGATACGAAAGTTTCAAAGTGCCAAAATAGACTCGGATCACTCTCCGATAATGGTATGGTGTTCCGAGGGCGAATTGTTTTGGAAGAATTATTGCATTCGGCCCTTAGATTTGAAGTTAGACAGCTGTTTTCTGCAATGCATGTTAAAGCAACACCTACAGCCTTGAACTGGGAATCGCCCTCGAAGGGCTTGATTAGACAGTAGCGGGTACGCGAAGATTTATAAACTTGTCAAAGAAAAGGCCATTATAGATAAGGAAAAGCAGCTTAGAGCAAAAGACTGCCTGTGAAATGGAAAGGTTCGCACCCGGTTTGTCAGTTCTATCAATTGGACAAAACATATCGGAATATACCCCACGATGCACATACTGTAAGGACGGACAGGTAAATATGATCAATGATTCTTAAGGCATTATGGGACGAGTACTTCAATGAAGAAATGGAGACTAAACCATTTCAATAGAAAGACCTTAAGTCCTCATGTGGCATTTCTGGATGAATGGGTACGTCAAAAAACAAAATTGTCGAATGTGGGACGAAACCAATTCACATGAAATCCAAAAGCGTGCAACGGATTTCGAAATAGTCACTATTTGATGGCGATTTCTGGCTGGCGGTGTTATTTCCATATTTCGTCTAGAACGACGTTTGCCAGTCCATCACCACCAACGGCAAGCAATATTATTTGATGATAACCAACTTCTTTTGGCCTGAATTGGATGATATAAATGCCAACTACATGTGTTTTCAACAGGAGAGTGCTATTTACCATAACAGCTCACGTCACATATGAAGTTTTTCAAGAGCGATTCAAAGGCATGGTCATCCCTCGTGGAGGTTATGTGAACTGGCTACCGCGATCGTCAATTTGACCCCGTTAGACTTTTTTTTTCTTGTAGATTTTTCTGACGTGCGTCGTGATTATGTGAATAAACCACAAACCACAAAGAGTGTGACGTCGGATGTATGGTACCTAGTGCCATCCTGCTGGAACCACATGTCGTCTAGGTGCATATGGGTCGATTTGGGCCGTAAACAAATATTAACCATCGTTTTGTACCGCTCGCCATGACAGTGACCGCCTAACATTGTTTTCGAAAAACTATGGACCAATGACCGGCTCAGGCTGAGTCAACCAGCGCAAATTACAAACCCCTATAGTATAATCAATACTGGACCAAGAACACTTCCATGCGGAACACCAGTATATATATCGACAAGTTATAGAACTCGTGGATCTTACTGTTATTTAGTGTTAATTACCAAAAAAACACAGCTATTCAGTATAGACCAGTAAACTTGTATCTAAATGGACAAAATTGGCATTAAAAACGAATTTTTAAATTACCATCAAACATTCATTCGCCTTCGTTGTCATTTAAAATAGAAAGTATATAATGCAAATTTATCCTATATCCGATTCATTCATATTCGGATGCCGTTATACATCATTGTCAAAAATCTTATTGATGCCTATTGTTGGACAAAAGTTACCCAGGAGTCTGCAAAGCAACTTCATTCGCCTACCAAATTTACTGCGGTAATAAAATTAATGTTAAATGTCCGACTTCCACTTTCAAAATAAATCCAATAGAATTAAATGTTTGAATGCTTCATAGATAATTGAAAACTCAGAAACATTTCCTCTAACAAAATGATATAAAAAAAAGAAAGAAAAGGAAAGCATAATAGATTGCCAACAATCCGAAGGCTATATATAACATATATGGAAGAGACAATAAGAGCTGATGCATCTGCCGCTGGGAATGGTTCTCCTGGAGCTGGCCTGCCCGTAAAAGATACTCAGATAGATACATTACTTTGCTCGGTTTTGCAACATGTTACGGTCGACTGTACATTCGTTAAGATGCAATTGCAATAAAGTTATATTTTAAAATAAGGACAACATTACAGATTCTCTTGGCCTCTCAAACAAAATCCTCCTTTGGAAAGTACTTACTTAAGTCTATGGTCGCGGCCACCACGCTACCACATCATTGAGAGAGTGTTCAACCAAATCAATCTATTGTTAAACACTGCCAAGTCTTCGAAGATTTGATGAACGGATAAATGTTCTAGGAAAATCCTTGACTTCAATGTCTAAATAAAAGATATACATATACAAAAGGAAAATAGGGTGGAAAATAATTTTATCCGGCTCGAAGATCTTTATCTGCCATTTTTCCTTGTTTTTTCGCTTTTCAATTTCAATTAACTTAAGGGGTTATGGCAAGCTGATTTTAAGGCATAGTTTTCTTATGAAATTGGTTTTGATTGCTTAGATTGGCGGCGAGAACTCCTAAATGCCTAAATGGATTTCTTTCCTTCATCCTGCCACAAGAATGCCTCGGAATATTAAATACAAAAAAAAAAAAGGAATTCATTTTGTATGCGTCCTCGGGTGCCGTCTTACTTATGAAAACAATAAATTATTTAGCACGAGAAGTTAATTAAAGCAATAATTGTTCAAAATCCCATCCTATTTGTTAAGCGGTCCCAGCTTTTATTAATGATTTCCCTCTATATTCATTGGATAGAGAAAAATACAGATGAAACTTCAGAGCGATTTAATTGTTACTGTGACTCACTTAATCCCGTCATTATTCAGAAAATCATTTTAAATCCCGATTCCAAGCGCACAGTGACATCAGAAATAAGGTCTTCAGGTTGGGTTGTCGGTTTTTGGTTTCCGGTTGTTTCGGTCGTTTAATGGGCTTAGACAAAAATGTCTTAAGGGCTTTACTCTGTGAGATTTTGTTATTAATTAGAGAAAAAATGAAAATACAAAGAAACCGAGTTAACAAACCGGAAACCTGCTTTTCCTATCTAAAATAAAAAATATGTCTATCCTTTTAGGCTGGAATATTTTCTCAGATTAATAACCAGAGGGCTACGGCTACGGTCTGTATGTTTTAAAGGTTAAGGGTTAGGTTCGGAATTTATATGATCATTAAGTGTTGACATTTGTGGTATTGTTGTGGTATGGGTGTGTTTTGGGTAAATCGAATTTTATTGGAAACTAGAGTATTCCTCTGTTTTGTTGGGTTGTTTATTAAAAGGTATCATTCATGGGAGAAAACCTTAGTTATTTGGATTTCGATAAGTGGTTTTGTGGTAGCAAGGCTGTACCTTAGGGTGTTTTGCCCTTTTGTTATCATGCGGAGAGGTGTGAATGAGAGAATTCTCGGTATGATTATTATTTGAGGCTTTCATATCCGCAGAAGAGGTAATTAGATTCATAAATCAATATTTTTGGTATTCTAGATAACCTGTGTGAGAGACGGTATTCCAAAGATAATGGCATGTAACGGGTGATTTTTTTGAGGTTAGGATTTTCATGCATTAGTATTTGACAGATCACGCGGGATTTCAGACATGGTGTCAAACAGAAAGATGCTCAGTATGCTTTGACATTTTATTATGAATAGACTTACTAACGAGCAACGCTTGCAAATCATTGAATTTTATTACCAAAATTGTTGGCAGAAAATCCGCTTTTTTATCGACAAATTTTGTTCAGCGATGAGGCTCATTTCTGGTTGAATGGCTACGTAAATAAGCAAAATTGCCGCATTTGGATAGAAGAGCAACCAGAAGCCGTTCAAGAACTGCCCATGCATCCCGAAAATGCACTGTTTGGTGTGGTTTGTACGCTGGTGGAATCATTGGACCGTATTTTTTCAAAGATGCTGTTGGACGCAACGTTACGGTGAATGGCGATCGCTATCGTTCGATGCTAACAAACTTTTTGTTGCCAAAAATGGAAGAACTGAACTTGGTTGACATGTGGTTTCAACAAGATGGCGCTACATGCCACACAGCTCGCGATTCTATGGCCATTTTGAGGGAAAACTTCGGAGAACAATTCATCTCAAGAAATGGACCGGTAAGTTGGCCACCAAGATCATGTGATTTGACGCTTATAGATTATTTTTTGTGGGGCTACGTCAAGTCTTAAGTCTACAGAAATAAGCCAGCAACTATTCCAGCTTTGGAAGACAACATTTTCGAAGAAATTCGGGCTATTCCGGCCGAAATGCTCGAAAAAGTTGCCCAAAATTGGACTTTCCGAATGGACCACCAAAGATGCAGCCGCGGTCAACATTTAAATGAAATTATCTTCAAAAAGTAAATGTCATGGACCAATCTAACGTTTCAAATAAAGAACCGATGAGATTTTGCAAATTTTATGCGTTTTTTTAAAAAAAAAAGTTTTCAAGCTCTTAAAAAATCACCCGTTATATGCAGTTTGAAGGAATTTCATAAGCTTTGCTATGCTTTAAATAACTTTTTAAATCGAAGATGGTTAAAGATTTAAGAAAATAAAGTTATTTCTTGTTGGCAATACTTTTAACTGTTTTAATTTAGATTAATTTAATTTATTAATTTAATTAAGTATTGATTTTGTATTCTTGCTTATTGATAATCTTTCAAATATTAGGGAATAGCTACAGGAAAGGCGTAGCACTAGGCTACAAATAAGAAGCCTTATATTAACCTTAATTTGCTGAAATGTATAACCTGACACTGCGATGAGCCTCCTTTATGTTTCAGAGATCCTATACGTGGACAATTGCACTTATTTCCGTTCTTTCTAATTTCATGGAAATTCTGATTAATTATTAATCAGCTTTACAAAACTTCTGATCTGATGGGAATAATGGTAGATATATTTCACCGAAAAGTGAAATCAGTTGTCAAAAATGATTAATAAGATTATCACATTTCAGATTTCTACGCATCTCTTTTTATTTTGCCAGTTTCAAGCTGGAAGTTCATAAAGTAAATTGCAGTGCACCCCAGAGGTGCGTCTTTTCTAAGGGTCTCTTAAATTTAATACCACTTAAGTCAATACGGACTTCTTTAGCTAAAGCAAAACATAACCCCAACCCCGAAAAAAGCAATGTTCCTTACAGACAAATAGTTAATTATTATTATCGTTAATTAATATTTTCTTGAGATTATTCTGTTCTTCATTTGTTTCCAAACTCGTAGTTTTTTTCGGCGGGTTTTCCAATTAACAAATGTTTGATAGGTTATGGTTCTTGCATATGGATGTTCTCTGACAGTGTGTCTTCCTTGTATATTACTTCTTTTTACTATTACTATTCCTTGTGGACTTCTTTTAATTTTATGTAGGTATGTACTATGTATTTATAAGGCAAGTTTAGGATTCGTGAATATAAAAAAATTGAGATAACAATCAAACATGACATTACGATCATAGAGAAGCCTAAAAAAGACATTGACAAAAAATGTCCGTCTGTCTGTCTGTCTGTCTGCCTGGGTGTATATCGAGCTGCAGCCTAGACGGGTTAAGCGATTGCCTTCAAATTTGGTAGGTGTGTATCTCTTGGCATTCCTCAGGGGGGAAATTGAAATTTTATTTTTAGGGCTACAAATAACGGTACCTGCCATATTACAGTTAAGGAAAACGGCTCCAACGATTTTGATGAAAATTTTTGAGAAAATATTTGTTGGTACTAGCTATCATCTAATCAGAACCAAATTTACTGGAAAATTCTAATAACGGAACCTTTCACATAACGGTTTTCTTAATTTTCGACTTTCTCGGTAACGATATAGATATTCAATAATAGATTTCAATAACAATTTATATTTGAAAACAACTAAGTAGCCAAATTAATTTTGAATAATCTTTTTTCTATTTTTTATTAACTATTGAATTATTTTTTTTTTGGAAAATTCAATATTTTTAAAACTTATCAAAATAAAATATTTAAAATTTTAAAATCAGGTGTAAATTAATAAACTCTAAAAATCTGCATAGCAAAATTTAAAAAAAAAAAAAAAAACAATTTTTTCAAAAAACTAAAAAAACAGGATTTTATCAAAACCGGTTCTACATTTTTCGAAATACTTTCATCTTAAAGTCTTTGTTATTTAAGGCTTCTTGCACACACACCGACTTTGGACGGCCGAATTTATACCGTGAACCACATGTGGGAACGGGGCATTTTACACACGCCGACAACTGATCGGTACCGGTACAATTCCGGTGAGCAGCCGTCCACTGTCACTGTATCTCCGGCATTACCGGGAAGTAGTGGTGTATTTGACTAAATACTCACTTACATACACACCGATTATTTACCGACCATTTCAGTCGACTGCTGTGTGAAATCGAGGGTGTGTATTACGTTTAAAACTAGTTTTGATAGTATGTGCTAATAATATATACATACTTACATGGATTGGGGAGTGTGAAAGCACCTGCTACCAATAAAATATCGCTCGATTTTATTCTGTCCGTCCAAAATGTGTGTTTGCAAATAGCCTGAGACGTGTGATGGCCTGCTTCGTTTTTACTCCAAACCGTTAAGTATTGTGGATTTGATACTCTTTATAAATTCAAACTGTGTTATTTTCAAAGTAAATGTTGATTGTTTCTATCAAAGATCTTGCTTTCCAATGTAATTACGCCCATAAGAGTAAGTACGTGCGACCCAGTCGTACCTATTTTTTATTTTTAGCTTCTGTAGATCACAAGGCTAGAATGGGTTCAATATTTGGGAGCACCTGTCCATTAAAAGGGTGCTTAAGTTCCAACAAGAGTTACCTTGATACATATGCAATACGGTGTCCTTGGGTCATAATATATGTGCGGGCAAAATTGAGAAATTGCAGTAGCTATCTACTTTGAGACTTTTTTCTAACTTTTTAAAAGATTTCAAACTTCAATAAAAGTAATTTTGCATACACCTAACCTCGCACCTATTCCTATACTCCGATTCCAATAGTGACCGAAGGAGGAGGGTTGCAGGGGTTGAGCATGCCCTCCATACCTATCTCACTGTCATATTTTTCAAAACAAAGGGATTTTATTTAATAAGAGTATATTTTGAGAGGATATTTTAAGAAGCATATTTTTTCGAGGATATTTTCCTGGGTATATATTAACAGCGGATATTACAGGTTATTATTATTATTATTACAGGTTATTAAGAGATTTTTTTTTTTTATTTTTGTATTTATTTCGAGATTATGATTTCTAAATTTTTTTCGATATTTTTTCAATTCGAGATTTTTAGTTTCGCCATTTTTGTTTTCGGGATTATTGCTTTCTAGATATTGTGGTTAAACCATTTCCATGCTTATAACTGCCAACGTTATAAAATTTTAAACTGTACTTCATTGGAGCTTTAAACGATTCCACTGTAGTCAGATCCTATCTTTTATCATTAGGGATAGAAAGGGGAAGAACAGGAGGTGTCGCTTAACATAGGTTTTGAATGCTTGCAAATATTCTCTGTACTGCTTCCCTGACAGAGCTTTAGTTTTCTTAAGCCTTTTCGGTTTTTTTCCTCTCTCGACATAATTCGAATTAATTTCAATGAAATATTATTTTAAAATTATTTACCTACACGTGGAACTTAAAATGTCAAACCCAAAGGCAGAGATTACACCACAAAAATGCTGACATTATACCTCCCATAGGTATCCTTTCTACGTTCTTACTATAAATTATTTGAATCCATCTGTCATAATTTTTGTTTTATATATTACTTGATGTCAAGATGTCACATCTGCATTAAATAGCATCATTACCGCTTAGTTGTCAACGCACATACAAAAACACACAAATCCCACTAAATAAAACTTTTTTGTGATGTATAACTAATATTAAACAACGTCACACAAAAACAATTGTCCTTTGCCTTATTTGTGTTTTAATTTTTAATTACAATAATTTATAATACGGTGTTGTGTCAAATTGTTGTTTGATGCTGTAGTTGGAGCTGGGATCGAGTGTTCTCAAGATTGATGGATGGATGGGGTACCCAACCGCCAGACAAAACACAATATTCTCTTTCCGCGCACTTTTGATGGAGCATATGGTTATAAAATTAAGTGGCGGATATGATTTAACAGGGTGTTCTTTTATTTTAACATGAGAAAAATTGTTAACGTATTTTACTTGGCACAAGTTTCAATTTCCAAAAATAGTACAGGACTTCTGTATCAGTAACGAATTTGTTGCCAAAAATAGATTCTACTTTGTTCCCTTTTTCTTTTTCATAGTTCAGTTTATTAATTACAAAAATCCATTCTCTTCTTTGAACTAAAAAAAATGTTTAAAACATAAAACACCCTTTATTGTAAAAGAAGAAAAACTCGGTCTACAGAAGTATGTACTTATATTTGTGGGATAATGAGGAGCATACTATGTGAGATGAAAATTATAACCCGACGAACCTAACTGCATCCAAATAATAGTGCATTCTTTTCCATTTCAGAGAGACAAATCTTTTCCGTTTGTTTCCCAAAATCTGAAACTTTTGGAATAGAAAGCAACTGTAATAATGAAACTATGCGTTGAAATTAGGTTTTGTGGTTTTTGGTTTTGTGTGAACTTACATTATTATTCATTAATTGTAGGAATAATGAGCATCCTTTTAGGAAAGCTGCTTTATATTTGTTGGAATGTAATTTTTTGACGGTTGCTAAACTTGGCAAGGAATGCAACGAGAATTTGTGTTTTTGATTTATATATCCATGCTATTATGTTCTTTGACTTCTTAAGATGGATGGATTATCTATTTGACAGAGTTCATTGTGTATAAATATTATAGGTATATAGGTACTACAATACAAGTTATGCATTCGTGCAGATTAAAAAATTTGAGATAACAATCAAACATGACATTACGATGATAGAGAAACATATTTGAGTTACTGGCAAAATTCTGTCCGTCTGTCTGTCTGTACGGATGTATATTGGCCTGCAGCCTAAACGGTTGAGCCAATCGTCTTCAAATTTTGAACTTAAGGTTATTTTGACATTCTACGGAGGAGTTTTTAAAAATTTTTTTAGCTCAAAAATTAACGGTACCTGTCATATAACCGCTATGTAAAAGCTTATTTTTCTCGAAAACGGCTACAAGAATTTTTATAAAAAAAAAATCAGTTTACTATTGTAAGTATGCATTATATTTTGGTGAAAAAAAAAAATCAATATGATGGGCTAAAAACGGTACCTCCCATAGGACCGGTTTTTTTTTCTTCGACTTTTTTTTCGAAAACTAGGGATCCGATTTTTTTTGAAAAATCAATATTTTGAAAACGAGTTAGTGATTTTTTTTTTTAATTTTGTTTTTTAAATGTACGCTATTTTTGTACTTAAGGTTGTATTATTTTTTTTACTTTTTTAAAAAAATTGTTTAAAAAAAACCGTTTTATTTAAAAACGGCGCCTACAATTTTGAAAAAAAAATTCACACTTTTTAACATTTCCTAAAGAAAAAAAATGGCGTTTAAATTTTTTCATCCAATACAATTTAACGTACTTTATTCGAACAATCAAAAGTCACAAAAATCGAGTAAATGCTTTGATGTTCACTTTAATTTTCTTTAATTTTATTCTATAATGTGACCGCACATATGAGCAAGTACGTGCGATCTAGTCGTGCAAATTATTTTCATTGACAAACAAGTTTTCAAAACGCGAATATAATGAGTTAATCGTACGCAGCCATATAACACAAGACATCAACCAGTTTTGGAAATAAAACAAGTACTGATGGAACCCTATCGAATCTTATTCCTACATGGAATATTGAATTGTGTATGGTATATAAAATAGCTACAGAAGTTTTCCTTTAAAATATATTTAAAAATAATTTCACGCTCGTCAGAACGTCACTTTTCATTTTTTGTACTTATACGCTTCCAATTAAAAGTGCACCATAGTTTTACTTCAAACGTCTAAAAAAATCTAAAAAAACGCATCCATGCAAAAGATTCAGTTGGTAAATTAATCCTTCTGATCTTACAGTAGTTTATTTATGTCTTTCTACCCACAAAGAGAACAAAAACTGCATGAGATTAATTTTGTATGTTACCAAGTCTGAAGTATGAACAACACAATGAGCTTCCTTTTATCTCCCAGACAAGTTGGAAAATCCAAACCAAAAATTCTTATCGTCATTACAACCGCAAAAAAAAAAAAACAAAGTTAAAAGTTGGGGGATATTTTTTTGGCATTACTTTGCATTTTCATTTCAGGTGGAATTTTTCTTCTCATACGTGCCTCATAGTTTTATTTTTTATCTTTGTTAGTTTTTTATAAGCTAAGCCTGACAAAAAGTTCTTCAGAATTGTTTTGAAATAAGACAAAGTGTTCTGAGAGAAACAAAAAACAAAAAAAAGTGCTTTAAGGAAAAAAACAAAAGAATAAACTTCGTTCCTGAAGCATATTATAAAAAGGGAACGACTGAGTTGCACACACTTGCTCTTATCTGCTTAGTTACATTGGAAAGCAAGATCTTTGACAGAAACAAGTAACATTTATGTTGAAAACTACACAGTTTGAACTTATAAAAAGTATCAAAACCACAATATTTAACGGTTTTTAGTAAAATTGAAGTACGCCATCATTCGTCTTAAATAACAAAGAATTTATGTAAAATTTATTTCGGTAGGACCAGTTTTAATAAAATCCTGTTTTTTATTTTTAGTTTTTTGAAAAAAAATATTTTTTTTTAATTTTGGTATGCAATTTTTCAGAATTTAATAATATACATGTGATTCTAAAATTTAAAATATTTTTTTTTTGATTAATTTTAAAATATTGATTTAAAAAAAAAATAATTTTATTAGAAAAAAACATTTATTCAAAATATTGATATGCAGAATTAATAAAGCTGCTTAGCTCTTCTCAAATATAAAATTTGACAGAAATCCAATCTTCAGTTACCGAGAAAGTCCAAAATTTGGAAAACCGTCCAAATGAAAGGTACCGTTAATAGACTTTTCCCGTAAATTTGGTTTTAGTCAAATGATAGGAAATACTAACAAAAAAATCTCAAAAATTTGCATCAAAATCGTTGGAGCCGTTTTCGACAAAATAAGCTTTTCCTAAACGGTCAAATGGCAGGTACCGTTATTTTTAGGCTTAAAAATAAAATTTCAATTTCCCCTCTGGGCCTCTGGGGAATGCTAAAATTATCACATACACCAAGTTTGAAGATAATCGCTCAAGCCGTTTAGGCTACAGCTCGTTACACATACTGTCAGACATACAGACATTTTTTCTCGATCACTTTTTTAGACTTCTATATGATCATAATGTCATGTTTCATTGTTATGTCAATTTTTTTATATTCACGAATCCTAAACTTGTCTCATAGTCCCTATATTCGCAAGTAAAAAATAACTATAAAATGATTTTAGTTTTTAATCAAAACAAAAAACAAAATAATGTTCAAAATCTTTTTTTTCTTTCAATAGAATTTATTTTTTTTTTAATAAAAATCTTTTTAAAAAGCAAGGCAAGTTTAGAAATCGTGAATATAAAAAAACATTGAGATAATGATGAAACATGACATTACGATCATAGAGAAGTTTAAAAAGGTGATCGACAAAAATGTCTGTCTGTCTGTCTGTCTGTCTGTCTGAGTGTCAGTATGTATAACGAGCTACAACCTAAACGGCTTCAACGATTATCTTCAAATTTAGTGTGTGTGATTGTTTTGGCATTCCCCAGACGGAAAATTTTATTTTTAGGCCTAAAATAACGGTACATGTCATATGACCGTTTGGGAGAAGCTTATTTTCCTTGAAAACGGCTCAAACGATTTTGATGAAAATGTTTTGTTGATAATGGCTATCATTTGATCAGTACCAAATTTATAAAACATAAGAGCAAGTACGTGCGACCCAGTCGTGCCCATTTTTTTATTGAAGCAGTTTTTCTTAATTTCGATTCATTTAAATATCCTGGTGACAATGTCAGCTGGCCGGAAAACTGTCGTTTTATCTGTAATTACTATTATACAAATTCTGTGCCAAAGGCTAAAAGGCTAATTTAAAATGAAATTCCTTATTAGATCTTCATGCGCTCAAGTCCTTTGCTCTATCATTCTAGTCACAACCAAATTGACGAATTGTAAACGACAATGTGTCGATAAAAAAAATATTACGTTATTCTACCTCCAAGCATCCTCAACAGTAAATAATACCCTTACGCCCTGACACTATGCGGAATTGCTAGCCGCCAGGAACAGCAAATGACTTCCAATAAAGTTGATGAACATCACAGAAAAAAAAAGTTGAAATCCGCTAAAACAAACGTCAATAAGGCATTCTTCAAGGGACAAACAAAATGAGGTCGTAATGTTTGTCAACCAAAGGCCATTTTAGAGGTAAAAGTAACAAAGAACTATAAGACTTAAACTAACTGCCGCACAAAAACCATCACAAAGCTCTTCTACTTGTACCTATATAAAAACTATTTACATTAATTTACTTAAAGGATGCTTTGGCTGCTTTGCACAACCTAGGTTTATACTGCTTGTGTTTGTTCCGTATCCGAGTACCTAAGGCAAGGACCACTTTCCACGACAAACGACGCATAGCAGGAAAATCGACAGGTATATCGTAAAAACTTATATGGAGTATATTTTGGTCGAATTTGTTTGCGGAAGATCTCCTGCCAGCTTCCAGCGAAAACCCACTCGCTGAGTATATGTGTTTTGAAATTACTTTTTTTTCGGAAAGCCATTTCCATGTGACGAGGTCCTCTTGCGGCTCCTTAGAGAATTCTAATGCGCCTGCAAAAGGAGAATCGACATGTTTGTTGCATAAAATAGTGTCAATTGATTCACTGTTTACTTTTTTTGTTGGAATTTTCAAGGAGATAAAGGAAGCAATTTGGACACAACGCATGGTCGATGAATTCTTTATTACGCACATCGGTGCCAAGAAAAGCAGCATAGGTCTGTTTGTTTATATGCGGAATTGTGTTCCGGATCAGAAGATGATCCGACACTTTCGTTTAATATTGTCCATAAAACAAAATTTACTTCTGACTGTGGTTTTGTTTACGCTCTTGCTGTTTCTTATGACCAAATGGCACTGAATTTGATTGTTATTTAGCCTAAAGACAATTATATCACCCGTCAACTTTAATGTTGGATGCGGAGAATCTTGACAATACTGTGATTTTAGTTATTTGTAGGTTATTACACGCAATTAGTTAAGTAAATAATAAAAATACAAAAGTTACAATTAGGATTGAATGTCGACTGACTGGTGATTTGGTATTTGGTTAAATTCCTAGTTTCATTAAGCAAGTGCAACCAACGATGTAAAAGTGCGACTACATATCCATTATATCCATTTAACATCATAAAACAGTTTTTAAGTTTCTTAAATATCTTTAAATGATGTTTGATATCTTTAAATTTAAATGAGATATTATGTTCGTTTTGTAAGCTTTAAAAGAAAATTTCGAAAAACTAAAAAATTTTGGGATTTTTTTCAGTTCTGAAAAGCTTGAGTAAAAAATGTATTTTCTGACAGGCGCAGTTATTTTTTCAAGAGATTTGTGGTACACGAATCGAGTAGCTAGACCCAGTACCTACCTGCCTATTAGTGCAAAACATACTCAGTTAGAAATTCTACATTATTAGATATAACCATGTGATGGCTTGTGTGAAAATATGTATTTTCTGACACAAATCTTTTGAAAAAATAACTACGCCTCCAGGAGCGGATTGAACGGTTGAGTGTTGGAAAATACATATTTTCACTCAATATATCTCACATGAATATTATCTCCTTATAAAGAGGTCTTAGGTGAGTGATTCTCACACTGTGAGATAAGTATTAAGTCGAACTACCTGAAATGCACAAAAAATCTCCCGAAAAAATAACAACGTCTCATAATTCGAGTATAACAGAAGAAATATGAGGTACAAATCTGCAGTTTTTGGCATTTCTGTAGGAAACTTTATGATATACAAAATATAACTGAACGTAGGACACAATCAAAACAAGATATTAAAGAAAAACCAAAGAAAGATTGAAAATTTGCATTTTTATATTTTTGGCATAGGGTCCACCAGGTCCAAAACTTGAGAAATTGTTAATTAACCATCCCTTACATTATAATAAAGTTTCATTAAATTCAGACCTTCTGCGACCTAAAACTACCTGTCGACTGGACTACAAATATGTGTTTGTCTCAATTCTTCAAAAATCCAATGTACCTTCTTTTAGTTTTGCGAGATTGTTATTGAACTATTGGTCTCACAGACTTTGTTTTATGCTTAAATAAAAGGAAAATAAATTTTCTACAACTATATTCTTATTGAAACTTTTTTAAACCGTAGACCTACGTTGGGGTCGTTTTCGACCTAAGTTTTTTTTCTACTTCAGATATTTTAAAAACTAATTATTATTTTAAGCCACCTTTTCATGACTTTGTTGCTTTTCATTGCTTTTTTGGATTTGGGTCTTTTTTTTCATATTGGTTCGCTTTCGACCCGTTATATGTTTTTGCATTGTGTATGAAAATTTCGTTAGATTGCATTGAAAAAGGGAGTGAAATTTATTATTTATTTAGATTCAATCAAATAAAAACAAATATTTCGGTACAATGTCCAGCTTTTCTTCAAGGGATGAAGTGTTTTCTTCCGGTAGTGATGAAGATTTTATTCCTGAAGAATGTGAATTACGTGAAGAAGCACCTATGGAATCCGCTAGTATTGATAGTTTGTTTGTTTCGAAGGATAACACAGTTTGGAGCCCAGTTCCATTGATTCCATCTGGTAAGAATATTTACATTTCTTCGGTTCATTCTTGTTCAAGATTGTGTTTTTAGTCGCTCGAGCCCGTTCCGAAAATGTAATAGCAATGAAACCAGGTATTACTCGTTATGCTATTGCTTGAGTTCATGCATTGATGGATTAATTTTTATTATTTTTTCCAACTCATGCCGAAAAAATCATAATCGAAAATACAAACAACTTTGGGCACTCCAAGTTTGGCGACAAACACAAAGCCATGGACGGAGACATGCTTTAGGCATATATTGGTGCATTGATACTTGCATGTGTCTACAAGTACGTTATTCCGACAGAAAAGTATTTTTGTTTTTGAACGGATTTGGTTATTCGCAGATCGAAAACAGAGCGCGTTGAAGATTTGTTTAACGCCAAATTTGGGCGACCTATTTTCAGAGCAATTATGTCTAAAGAGACCTTTCAATACATAACGAAAGTTTTACGTTTTGACGATCCAACCAGCCGCAGACAAAATCAAATGACAGCAATTTATAAATTTGCACCGATTTACAATTTATGGGACAAATGGGTTGAATTGCTTCCTTTATTTTATAGCCCATCACCATGTGTTTCGGTGGACGAACAGCTACTAGGTTTCCATGGAAGATGCTCATTTAGACAGTGTACATGCCTAACAAGCCGGAAAAATATGGCTTGAAGTTTTGGGTTTGTACTTGTGCTGATACATCATACGTCTGGAGGTTTCAACCGTACTTAGGAAAACCAGTTTGTGGTGAAGCAGAAAAAAATCAAGTTGAGCGCGTAGTTTTGGACCTAGTTGAAGACTTGAAGGACCACAAAATTACAATGGATAACTTTTTTTCTTCAGACCAACTTGGACAAAAACTGCTTCAGAAGAATCTGACCATGGTTGGCACGGTTCGGAAAAATAAAAGAAGTATACCACCAAAACTTTTGTTAGAGAAAAAGCTACCACTGTTTCAATCAACATTTGCATTTACGGATTTCACTACACTTGTTTCGTATATGAGTAAAAAAAATAAATGCACCGTCGTCCAAAGCACCACAGTCTTGAAGTAGGACCTTCCGAAAATGCAAGTAAAGCCGGAAGAAGTTTATGCACGACCTAGGTGTTGAGTTGACAAAAAACTATATCCTGAACAGATCAAGACCACCTCGCGCTACATGTTCGCTTACTCTCCAGGCTACCATGAACAAGAATGAAAGTGAAGATGTCAACCCATCTGCCAAAAAGCAAAGATTTTCTTCTCCCCAGCCAAAAAAGCGTGGCAGATGTTCAATTTGTGTAAAAGAAAATTAAAAAAAAAATAAAACAAAACGGAGCTTGTTTGCTGCGGATGCGGCAAGAATATTTATAAAAGCAAACACAATCGTAATGTGTGTGTTAAATGTGTCGAAAATGTTTAAACAATAGTAATAAATTATTTCTATATATATTTATTTTTGATAAAACTTCATCAAAAGAGATTCCGTTTTAAGAAATATTAATTTTTTGTTTGATTCCCTTATAAAACATACAAGGGTCGAAAACGACCCGTCAACGCAGCGTTTTTTTAAACGTAGGTCTACGGGGAATGTAGGATTTTGCCAGAACTTACATCCAGACCGCACCAAAACTAAAAATTGTCAATTTTCGGTAAAAATGGACCATTTTCAAAGAGCCATAGCTTGGTCTGTATAGAGTGTATAGAGCTGCCCTCAGGCTTAAATTTTTGAAAATTTAATAGACCTAAAAAAGCACATGGTTTTGTTTGTCCGTAAATGCATAGTTTATGGCTTTTGAGACAAAAAGTTAAAAAGATTTCAAAATTTTCTAACTGACAGTCCCTCCTCATTCAGCCAATTCAGCAGTTCTTCTTTTATCTCTAATTTCTTTACATTTTCTTTTTAATTTGCAACTGTTGTCACAGTTTGGGGGCACGAAATCGACTACAATTCATCACGCACAGCTTTATTTTCAAAAATTCCCCCAAAGTGATTCTTCTTCCTCTTAGTATGCCAAGCCATATTTAAAATACAATTTAATACCGTCTAAAAAACTTTAATAACAAATCTTTTGTTCCATATTCAAAATATCCCTCAAAGACCGTTTGGGTCGTCCTTTTTGCTGCCATTGACCACTTCAAAGCTAATAAATTGCTCACTCAAAGGATTCGTTTGGCCGTTTAAGACACAAATGCATTCTATTCCTTGCAAACATTTTTCCCAATCAAATCGAAGCAATACAAAGCAGCCATAGGCAACGGCAATGTCCGTTTTTGGCCGTTTAAAAATGCACATATATTATTACCGTTAAAATATTGCCAGAAGTATCGAAGAGAAAGAAGAGCAACAACGGACGAAACAAAAAAGTACATAGAATCATTCAAACATAAGTGAAATTCGAGATGCAGGACACTTGTCAGGAGAATAAAGTGCACTACCACTGAAGAACCAATTTGCCGAGCTTGAAATAAGAACAAAGCATTGAAATGGATCTAAAAGTATCGAACAGAAAACCTTAAAAGGCTCGAAGGCTTTTTCAATATTACTCCTCATTCCCAAATCTTTATTGAACTAAATAATTAAGATTAAACGTTCTTTACTGCTCTGCTCTATGCTGTGCAGACAATAAATTTCTTCCTTTCCTTTAGCTTGAGCTAATTCGATGTAGGAGTATGTATGAAATCGGGAATGCCAAAAAAAAAAAACGATATTCCTATGCAGGCGAAGGAATTATTCCGCCTGATTTATTAAGCGGAATGAGTTATGCATTTTCAAAGCTTCTCTTAAGGCAGGATATACATTTTCCACATCAATAGAAAACAATAGTAGCTTGCGCTGCAAATTGCAAATGTCTTTTTTCCATCTGTGTTTGTTATATGTTTATAATATCATCCTTTTCTTACCGCTTGCAAAAAGAATCAATTTTTTAAGAATATTTTCTATTCTAATATTTCTCGTTTGAGTGGACGAGTACCAGCACCAAGGCATTGTATTTTCAAGAAAACCTCAATTGATATTTGGTTTCAATGAATTTATCGATAGTGCTACGAGAGTAGAACCTAACCTCAAGTTCTATAGCTAGAACATCAAGAGATTAATAGTGGTATATTTTTGTATTCAAACTTCCTGAAGAAAACTTTAAAACTGTGTCTATTTCCTGATATATTTTCTTATTTTTTTTTTTTTTTCATTATCATTTTTTCAATTGTTTGCCTTTGGAGAACGTCATTTAATGCTTCAAAAAAGCACTTAATATAGCTTTACTTTAAACTATCTAACTTACCCGCGCTACTCTTTGCAGACCACAACTTGATGACTTAGGCCTGCACCCGTGCAAAATTCAACTGCCTGGGAATATGAAGAAAAAAAAACCTTATTTTCATCGAAAAATCAACTTCAGCTCAGTGCCCATGTAAGTACCTTAAAAAGATATGCAAAAAAGCTTGTATTAGACGATCCGTGTAATGTGTCATTGTAGTGACCCTATGACGCGACGTCACCATCGGTGCACTGATAAAGATCATTCTGTCATGGCTAGAGTCATTAGATTTTATAAGGTATATTTTTGAATCATCGGGCGTTGATGTTATCTGCATAACCGAAACATGGATGAAACCTGATATTCCTAATGATTTGTATCACATCAACAACTACAATCTTATACGTAATGATAGAATTACTGCTACTATAGGAGAAGGGGTTCCAGTGTATTGTACTTTTGCTCTAAGCTGGAAAATCGTTGCCAAATCTGAATTCTTGGTTTTAGAAGTAAATGATAGCAACATTAACACCATTTTGGGAGTTGCTTACAACCCTAATAGAAGTTGTTCTCCTGAACCTCTTTTTTCTATTCTTCGTGACCTTACGGCGAATTATGAAAACATAATTGTCTGTGGAGATTTTAATGGTGATCTTTATGATACTAGAGCCTGTCAGCTCAGAGACGAAATTGCAGCTACTGGTCTCTCTCTGAAAAACTCCTATGCCACTCGCTTTGGCCCAAATTCTAGTCTCCTTGATCTGATGATTGTATCTGATTCATCTAATGTTCTTCTTATCGATCAACTATCTCTTGAAGGTATTTCAGATCACGATTTAATTTTTGCACGGTCAATATTGACTTTTCTCGAACCGCATGATCTTCTATTTTCCAATTTCGTGACTTTAAATCTATTAATAATATTTCATTGCAATTCGATGCTGTCAATTTTCCTTGGGATTTTTGTTAAAGCTTATACAACGTCAACGAAAAAGTGATTTTTTTCCAATACCTAATATTAGAATTATACGAAAAACATGTTCGTTTGAAGACAGTTACTGTGGGTAATAAAAATTGTCCATGGTTCACTTCTGAAGTACTCAGTTCAATTAAAACTCGTAGGAAATCGTACTCTAAATTGAAGCATAACCCAACAACCACCAATTGGGAGGTCTTTTGCCAAGCTCGTAACCATTCAACCTTCATAACATGAAGAGCGAAAAAAAGGTATTTCATGTCTAAACTTTCTACAAACCAAACTTCGCGTAAGCTTTGGACAGGTCTACGTTCTATTGGGGTTGGTAGCAAAGATGTTGTTGATAAATATCCTGATTGTAATATCCTGATCCTAAAACACATTATAATTTTTTGTATAACTTTCTCTTCGTTTCCTGACAATTGGAAACTTGCAAAGGTTATTCCTATCCCCAAAAAGGCTCACCCCTCATCCTGTGCAGACTTCCGGCCTATAGGCATCTTGCCTTGCCTGTCAAAGGTCTTTGAAAAAATCTTGGCAAATCAAATATCTAACCACATTGGTCAAAATTATTTAATATTTCTAGTACAATCGGGTTTTCGCGTGAATCATAGCTGTTCTACTGCTATTGTTAAGGTACTCGATGATACCTATTAGAATTCAGTATGACCAATACCAACTTACGTTATTGTGTTTGCTTGACTTTTCAAAGGCATTTGACAGGGTTAATTATAACATTCTATGAAGAAAGTTTAGTTTATATTTTGGTTTTAGTAGCAGATCAGTACTTTTGATTGAAAACTACTTGCAAAATCCTAGTCAAAGAGTTAAAGTGGGTAATTCGTTTTCTGCACTAAAAACTTTACTTGCTGGTGTCCCCCAGGGTTCAATTCTGGGTCCTATTTTATTTTGTATGTTCATTAATGACCTTCCTCAAGTGTGCCAAAATGTCATGATACATCTTTACGCAGATGATACCCAAATTTTTCTCTCGTGACCTTTCAACTTACTCGAAGATCTGGTCTGCAGATTAAATGAAGATCTGTCTTATATCTACAGTTGGACTTTATGCAATGGTTTAACTCTTAATCCTGCTAAATCGCAAATAATTGCAATATCCAAAAAGAAATTTAATACTGAAAACTTTTCGCCTGTATATCTTTCAACTTTTCAACTAGAGTTTGTGGACGCGATCTCTAATCTTGGCTTTAAAATAAACCGAACACTTTCAGCTAATGACCACGTAAACTTTTGTGTAGCTCGTATCTATGGAGGTTTCCGAAAATTAAGCCTTTTTTCTAACTTAACTCCTGTTAACACCAAGTTGAGATTAATAAAATCCCTGCTGCTACCTATTATTGAATATGCTGCTGTAGTTTACTGCTGGCCTGACCCTCACTTTCGGCACCAGATAAGGTACGTTTTCGGTCTTCGTAGGTTTGACCATGTTTCACAATATCATCAAGTGGTTCTTGGTTGCTCATTTGAGCAATTTCTCAATTCCATATGCTGTATGTTCTTGCATAAGATCATTCAAGAAAAGATAATAATATATCTGTTTGATAAGGTTCGCTTCGCGCGGTCCTCACGAACCTTAAACCTCATAACGCACTCTTCCAATTATTTAAACCCGTCTAGAATTTTTGTTGTATATGCCATCAGACTCTGAAACTCTTTACCAGCGACAGTAAAACAGATAATAGGAAGACAAAAGTTTAAAACTGCATTGTTTTTAAACTTCCATTAAAATTATATGGGGCAACTTGAAATTTTAAATATGAAATAAATTTGCAAATATATAATTAATTAAAAAAAAAAAATGAATAATGTACAATAGCTTAAATTGTTTTCATTTAAATATTTTTTATTTATTTACAACTACAATATAATTATATTTATTATCATTTTGTAACTAGTTATTTAAAACCATCTTAAGTACTATAAAAGACTTAGGTATTACTTGTACACCTCTATTTAATAAAAATTGAATTGAAATTGTTGCCCCAATATGCAATGACCGTTAAAGTGTGTCCGCGTGATTTTTGTATTTCTGTGTCAGGGCATGACATGCAAAACAATGACTAACATACGACGTGAACTCTGAGCTGTTCGTTGACGGTGACATGGCACTAGTAATTTTTAATTTTTTTACACAGCTTCAATTAATTCAGTCATTGCAACTTGGCTTCCTTACATATTTGGTACTTCAGCTTATTTACTCGCGATTAATGGTTCTATAATGCTAAATTTTGAGATAACAATCAAACATGACATTACCATGATAGAGAAACACATTTGAGTTATAGGCAAAATTCTGTCTGTCTGTACGTATGTATTTTGTACTTCAGCCTGAACGGTTGGGGCAATTGTCTTCAATTTTGGAACATAGGGATATTTTGACATTCTACTGGGGGCTTTTTTCAATTTTTTTATAATATAAACATATAAACGGTACCTGTCATATAAACGTTAAGAAAAAGCTTATTTTCTTGAGAACGGCTCCAAGAATTTTAGGGAAAAAAATCTGTTTATTGGTGGCCTAAAAACCGTTTTCTTCGACTTCTTCGAGAACTGGTTAACCGTTTACCACAAAAAAAAAATGATATTCAGGAAGATGTAGGCAATGTAATTTTTTTTTAATGTAGGGTAATTTTGTGCTAAAGTTTTCGTTCTTGAACAAATGTTGTTAGTTTTTGAAAAAAGTTGTTAAATAAAAACAGTTTTATTTAAAAACCGTTCCTTCGATTTTGAAATAAATTGCACGACTGGATCGCACGTACTTGCTCATATGTGCGGTCACATCGTCCATTTAAATTTCAAAAAATGCGACTGGGTCGCACGAACTTGTTCTTACGTTAGATAATTGCTTAGTGGCTGAATATTTATGTATATTAAGGGTGTTTTTTTAGACGTGTGGTTTTGAAGAAGAAATAAAATGCATATATTTTAATGTTATGCCAAGACTTTAGCTTTATTATTAATATAAGATTTTGCTATTATGTCTTAAAAATGATTTCGGGGAAGTGTTTTTTTTACGTGCAACTTCTTTAGAATCATATTAGATAAAGTTTTTTTATTTTCGGAACTTACCGAATCGTTGTGGTTTGAAGCTCGAACGAACATGCGTCACGACAAAGGGATAAGCACATATGATATTATAGGATTGTTAGCTTTTGCAGTTTTTTATTTTGGTATGCAAAAATTTGAACAACTGGCATAAAGATTCGTGGGAATCAGCAGTAGGGCAATAATGCTAGGTAAAGGGACCTATATAGGTCCCAATAACAATAATTTACTTTTTGAAATCAAATTAATTAAAATAGCTTAATTATGTTTCATGGATCGATAAACGTATGGAGTGGGTAGGTATTAATGGAATTCATTAAGGATATTAGGTACCTATAATAAGGTTGAAGGAAGGTAGGTACGTACTAAAATTAAGATACTTATTCCAACTACTGTTAAGCGAGTAGGTATAAACAATATTAAAAGTTTTTTTCAAAAAAAAATTTAAAAAAAAATATAGTTTCGTTTTCAAAATATTCAAAAAACAAAATAAATTTTTTAAAAAAATATTATAAATAAAAAAAAAATGTTTTTGAAAATTTTAAAACGAAAAAGTCTGATTTAAAAAAAAACCGGTCATACGTTATAAAACTTTTTAGTTTAGGCTGTAGGAATCAATACGGACAGACAGACAGACAGACCGAGAGACAGAATTTTCTGACCCACTTTTTTCGCCTTCCATATTATCGTAATGTCATGTTTGATTCTTAGAATTTTTTTTACGGATGCATAACTTGCCTTATAGTCCCTATAAATCGCAAGTAAAAATGATATGCACAACGAAACTATAACGACGATTTGTTCTCAACTGAGTGCTTTTTCCCCTTTTGTCATCGAAATAGATAATCAAAAGATAGAACAACTAAAGCTACAAGAAGATTCGCGAAGCACTTACAACATGCTCTCCCCAATATTTGTCTCCCTCTTTGTATTTATGGTGGCTCCATAGCAAGGTTTAGGGAGCTCCAATATTTCTATGCCATATTTTGAATTATTTGAGAAATGACATCCTCTTAGTTATTTTTTTTTTTTTAAAGAAGTTTATCATAGATACATAGCCAGAGGCAGAAAAGTTGTGTTGAAAAATAAGAACGAAGTGTGGGTGTTGTGCACAAAAATATCTGTGTCACTTGGCGTACTGTATATCTAGTGCCGGAAACTTCATATCCCATCCCAGTCTTACTTTAGGAGTCTTAATCGGGATTAACGAGGTACTTTTTGGTGAGAAAAGTACGAAGATAGGATTGAAGTTAGAGGATGAAGGAGTTCCGATTGACATAAAACCTTAAGCATCTGAATATAAAACTCGTCGTATATTTGTGTGTTTATGAGAGCAGACATGGATAGGGCGATATAGAATAGAATGCTATAAGGAACTGATTTGAGGACGACATTCAATGTACCCATTTTCCTATGGGGAAATGTTCTTTTCAGTAGAATTATTGGGGTGATTAGTAAACGTTTTGTTTCGGTTTATTAAGCAGTTAAGTGCAAAATGTTTTTGTATGTGAATATTTATTTGTGTCTTTTGGCATTTATCGGATTTAATAGAAGCATTTTATTCGGTGTGGAGGATTGGGGCATATTTTTTATACAATTAATTTTTAATTAGGCATCTTTTCTCGGTTCTTAACTTGATTTTTTTTTTATTGGAGCACTTAAGATAAAAGATAGATGTGACAAAAGGGATCTTAAATAAGTAGTCTTTAATAGGAAAGAAATTATAAATTCGTGTTTCGCCAAATAGTTATCGTTCCTTCAAGTGTACATACAAGAGATTATCGTAAAAGAAAATTCAAATGCAAACAAAAATTGAGCATGGAAACATGCATGTCAAAAAGTTGTATCGCAGAAATAAAGGCAGGCAGAAAACCGGATAGCATTTAGGAAAAAATCACGTTCTGATATGAGAAACGAATATCATTGGGGGTTAAAATCGCATCAGGACCTGAGATTTACCTCAAAGGAAGGAGTTAACTTCTGTTTCCGACATTGATGATATTTTGAAATGTTCTAGATAATATACATACTATGCTTGACGATATCGAATGCCTTAGAAAAATCTGGGGTGCCAGCACGTAACTTAATTCAATCGAGCATTGTTGATCGCTGTTGAACTCGAAACAAATATTTTTTGGCAGCACTTAACTTGAAACGAGTTTCATTGTGAATTGCACTAAGAAATTTTATTGTGAACTATAAATTACCATGTCAAATGGATATTTCATGGAGTAAATAAAAAAAAAACAATTCGAATATATTTGTCTTATGAATTCAATTTGATTTAATTTTTTTTAAATTTGAAATTCGCATTCATATCATATCTTTTTGTTCGGAAAGTGAAGATGAGGAAGCTTTTTATGCTAAAGTGTGTTTTCAGATCATCGCCCGTGCCCTATAAAATAATAACTTTTTCGGATCTTGCATTGTTTTTACTGACACGAAGGTCGTCAGTTCGATACTCAGGTTGAGAAGACATTTTTGTAACTACTAATGCAAGCTAGAGCCGTCAGTAAGTTTTAAGTCAGAAAATAGTCACCTAATTTTCGATCTACTGCGCCGAAAACAAATTCTTTCCTATTTTTCTAATTCTTCTAACTAGTGTCGTGCAACGTCATGTTGCATTCTTAAAGGCAATGTGCCTTACAGACACTTAGTTAAAAATATTTAAAAACTCTTAAGTGAATTTTGCAAATTTTTAGTCGCAAATTTACTCCAGACGATAACAATTTTCTATCGACTGAAAACGTCTGTTTCAAACAAGAGTTTGAAGTTTGTGTCCTGCCGACTCAGACGAAACAATCGATTGAACCAAATTATATGTTGCCAGTGCTCGATTGTATCGAAATAACTCGATTGTATTAAGTTACGTGCTGGCACCCCTGATAATGTGAGAAAAGTTATGTTATCACAGTCAACGGATTGTCTTATAATTTTCTACTACATAGCTGTTGTATGTTATGTGTTGGAAAATAGTCAAACTATTTCAAACACAGTAACTTACTTGAATACATACGTTTTCTTGTCTGATCGTTCTTATTTCTTTCAAAAACTTTTGATAAGGATTTATCTTTATTCTTGACAACAGAAATATTTTTCGCATGTTTCCCAGTAGTTACCTGTCATTAAGGTGGAATTAAAAAGATGCATATCTAATATAAATAAGTATGTATTCCCTGGCTCCAGGAAATAACCCACCACAATGAAAATGAAATAATGTATGTTGAACTGTAGCCTAAACGGTTGGGCCAATCGTCTTCAAATTTAGAATTTAAGGTTATTTTGACTCCTCTGTAGAAGAGTTTTTTCAATTTTTTTAGCTTAAAAATTAACGGTACCTCTCATATATTCAGTGAACTACTGTAGGAGGAAAAAAATTAATACGGTGGGCTAAAAACGGTACCTCCCATAGGACTGTTTTTTTTTCTTCGACTTTCTCGAAAACTGATGATCCGATTACTATCAAAATTCATATTCAAGAAGATGTAGGTAACCCATGTAATTTCGCATTAATTTTTTTTTTCAAAAACTTTTTTTGTGTTTTTAATAATTTTTTTTTTTTTTTTTGTAAAATCAATATTTTGAATACGGGTAAGTAATTTTGTTTTATATGTTGGTTATTTTTGTGCTTAAGTTTGTATTATTAAATTATTATTTTTTAATTATAATAATAAAAATATAATTTATATATATATTATAATTTATAATATAATAAAAACCGCTCCTACGATTTGAAAAAAAATCTAACTTTTTTACATTTCTTAGTGAAATAATTAAACGCCATTTTATACAATTTAATGTACTTTATTCGAACAATCAAAAGTCACAAAAATCGAATAAATGTTCAATTTAATTTTCTTAAATCATATACCATAATGTGACCGCACATATGAGCAAGTACGTGCGATCCAGTCGTGCAATTTATTTTGTCTTCCGAAGAATTAAAACATCAAAGAGTTCCTATATTAGCTCAAGCGTATCCAAATCGGATTTCCGCATCTTAATAGATAGCCAGTTCAGGAAACAGAGACATGGATACTATGAAGCCTATGATTTCGCCATAAATAGGATCCTGAACGCCAATCACAACCCGCATGATATTGGTATACTTATCGCTTCATGTCACAGTTCACATAACTAAGAGGTTATTATATTGCGCAGGTAGTCAAAATCTGATCTGTTACTAAAAATGAAAAATGGTGGTATATTAAAAAAAATTTGTGAACAAAACTGCACAGCTCACGTTTGTTTTATAATTTTCTTTTTTTCTTGTTATTTCAAAGCTTATTTATAAATTTAGTACCACAATCACTTAAAAATAAAACCACCATATATATTTCTCAGAACAAATACACAAACTTATTGTCTTTGGCGGTCGCCATTTTACTTTGATTTTGACAGGTGCGCAGAAGATTGCAAAAATAAAAACTAATATTACCTTAGATTATGTGTACTGTGGCTTCATGTAAATTATATCGTAAGCCAGATGAAGTGCCACAAATAGATTGTCGCAAGGAGGCTTAATTTAAACGGCATAAAGTTTTATAAATTTAATTTCACTTGATTAATAGTTTCTTATTATTTCTTATGGGACACTGCTGTGGAGATTGGAATTCCATGCCGTTATAGTTTCACATTCGAAGGACAAGTTTTTACATTACATTACATTTTAATCTACTCCGTAGATAAATCTAAAAATTAGACACACTTACGAGCACTGGCTAATGAGGCCATCGGCTCAGACAATTACAAGACAACACACAAGACGACATAGATACTGGACAGAAGAGAAGACAGAAGGAGAACGGAAAAACAGAAAACACATAACACATGTCAACAGCACGTAGTTGGTTTTCGGACGGTCAACCATCTTTCCACTAACCACGCGCAATGATGCTTGATTTCGCTGATCTCGAAGCGATGCTTTATCAGAGCCAAGGCCGTTGAGAGGACAAGTTTTTGAATTTGGTAAATACGAAAGGCAAAGTTTATTGTTTTCAGAAAAACAATAAAGAGGATTAGAAGTTTCAGAGACGGAATCATTAATGAATGAAAAATCCTTATGCAAGCTAGATGCCGTCCCTGGGTGTTGAGTGAAAAAATAGTCACCAAATTATCGATCTACTGCGCCGAAATTTGTTTGCTTGTCTTTTTAAATCTTCTAAAATAAATGCTCGATATATGTTAATGCATATATAAAAGGGGTAGTAATAACCCCTTGAGTTCGTGCCGATTGTAAAAAAAGAAGTAAACGGAGCCCTTGGGCATACCAAACAATACGACTAGTATTTAACTGTCGGAAAGGTCATTTCTAATGCAGCTTGCAGTTCCTAAGTTCTAAGTTGTGAAAAAAGTTTTTCCGTACGTTTTGATAACTTGAAAAAAAAAATTTGTTGGTATCTGATCCTGATGAAATGATCCCTATAAAATCAATTAAGCCGGAAGCATCAAGAACATTTTCAAAAATCATAGTTTGCTCCTATTTAAAAAAATCTAATCGAGTGAAAATCTTTTCTAGAAAACCAAACTTAAAGAATACAAATATTTCCAATATACAATGCAAAACCTCTCCAGGAGGACATCAAATGCAAAGGCCTCTATTTTAGTGACAAGTCAAATGCAGGTTTTTTTAATTTAACGCAAAGAAATCAATTTATAGATACAAACTAGTATTTTTTTATTCGAATAGAACTCTTTTTTAGGCGTCAGATGTAAAAAACTAACCTCACTTTTCGAATGATATAACTTGATTTAGAAATGAAGCCGACGAGGCTACAATGTGAGTATTGATTTTTTCATACTCCCACGTAGAAATCATACACCTAATTACCACAACTTTCATAGCCTACCTCGCATGCTTTTAGGATACAAATTTCCACGCAATCTTTCGGTCTGAAATTCTAATTGGAAGATGGCGAGCATAAAACAGAATCATTACATTACATTACATTTTAATCTACTCCGTAGATAAATCATTAATGGCTACAAAACCTTAATTTTGCAATTGAATTAAGCTTCCCGAAAATTTTGTTAGCTCTTATTAAGATTACAATCGGCTCTAACGCCGGCACACAAAAGACTTTCGGAGGCGATTAAATTCAGTTCATAAAGCAAACATTTTCGCACAGCTATGTATATGGACTTTTCCTCGGCGCCTATGCACCTGTATGTATATCCCGGCCAATTTAAAGAACCTTAAAGTACTCTCGAGAAAAAGTGGCTTTATGATACTTATCACCAATAAAAGCAACAATCCTCCTATATCAAACAACGCACAGGGCGTATCTTTGGACATATTATTATCATTATTGGCCAACGTCATCCATCTCCGTGTAATCACAATAAATACAAATAGTTGCAAGAACTTTTTAATTGTCTCTAATTAATCTCATATCTATTTAGGATCAACCGACATTTAAAGAAAAATAAAAGTTCGAGAAGGAGTTATAAAAAAACAAAACAAACAAACATTATCCCTTGTTTGTTCATCCATGAAGACCCAAGAACAACAAAACTAAATTGTTGTAGCAAATTAATGTCCTCACGAAAGCAAAAACAGTTTTCGTTTTCATTTCGTCCCTGAGAACGAATCCTTTCTTTTTGGTGTCACTGAGTCTTTTTGTTTAACTTCACTTCCTGCCCTGTGTCGCAGAGCTTACAATAATTTTGTAGGAACTATTGTGTACCTTGAACGTTTACCTGATTATCTTATCGTCTCTTTCGTTTCATAAATTTGAATGTTGGGTCCGACCGGTCGAATGGTAAAATACATCTGAAAACCTGGATCCTGGGTGCGGAGAGTTATCTTGGCTGTGTAAATCATTTAGTTAGGCCAAAAGCGATATTCATCTAATTTATTTATTTTTTCAGTCGGTTAAGATTCTTATCATCTTAATTATTGTCGAAACTAAATAAATAATAAAATCTTTTCAGACATAATATAGTTATCTATAGAAAAGCAAATGAAATGTTGCTTGTCTTGTGGGGGTAAAAATAATCCCTTAATTAGCTGTCCAAGTGTAAGCTCAGATAGGAATTAAAGTCATAGCTTGAAGAAACTCAGGGGGTGGCCTAATTTCGGAAGTGTTATGAAGTCTAAAGATTCTGGTTTTAACCGAACAACAAGAATGTTGAATAGTTTGCCTTATGAGGTTTTCCCTTCCCTTACCATTTAAATTTGAATTTATTGAGTTTGCTCTTCAGGTTTTGGGTCCATATAAAATTATCAACGTTCCTAGAACACGGAGGAGGCTTAGCTCTAATATCGGTCTTAACATATGTATGTCCCATATCAATCTCCTAGCAACTGGGTAAATCTTCTTAAGCTTTAAAATAAATCTTGAAATCAGTGTCACACACAAAAGCATTCATCATCATCATCAGTTCCTGAAACCCCGTTCGGGGCATATGGTTCCAACAAAACGTCTCCATCCTTCACGATCTGCAGCTAGATATCTTAACTGTGACCATGTCTTTCTCTCGGAATTAGCTTCTGCTAGGACTGTTGATTTTCATGTTGTTCTTGGTCTTCCAACCCGCCGTGAACCCTGAGGATTCCATTCAAAAGACTGCTTCGCAGTATCATCGTTTGGTTTCCTCAGTGTATGACCAATCCATTGCCGTTTGCGCTTTTTATGTCGACGTCCAACCGCTTTTGACTTGTCCTGCGCCACAATTCCTGGTTAGATATAGTTTTTGGCCAGCGGATCTTCAGGATGTGACGATTTTCTCGAGATGGTAGCCGAGACTTTCCAGGTTTCGCAAGCATATAATAGCACGGATTTGACATTGGATTCGAAGAATCTTAACTTAGTGCGTAACCACACACCAACATACCGCGAAATTCAATTAAAATCACAGTTTTTATGCAAGTTAACACATAATCCATTAAATCCGGCAGGCCGCACATCGTCGTCGTGGTCAATCGTCATTAACAAATCATGCTGACTCGGCTGGTTCAGCAACCGACGACGGGAAGAGCGAAATGCGATATCTAGCACAAGCTGCCAGATATCCAAAGCATTATTGCAGATGGTAGGTTAGTATGCTAAGTTAGTCTTAAGCTTTTGTCTGTCTTTTAAGAGCTTCACTATAAACAATAAATTGAATTGATTACGAATAAATTGAATTCTAACGAATTTATTACTTGCACAGTTTACACGAACTTTGAATGCCTAATGTTTGCGCCATCTGCAGAGTACCACGGAAGTATCTATAATAACTGTCGAACCTACTTTCATGGCTTTTAGACAAAATCATTCTCCAAATAAAGGCTGTTGCTAATTTGGACAACCATCATCAGCTTCTCTGAGGTCAACGTAATTGGGATCATTTCAAAAGCCCCAACCCCCTAATTTGGCCCAAAAACGAAATCCCTTAGCTTATTATTTCAGAGTACTCCCAGGTATACTTCTGCATAAATACCATTGCCTTAAATAGGCCTTGACTTACTTTACCCGCAATCCGACGAACGGCGACGCTCCTGTAGGCCTATACACCTTCGAATTCCTTAATGAAATAGGCTGCTTTTGGTGTACTTACTGGTCGCCGAATACTAAGGGAATCTATAGAAGTGCCTTAGGCACAGGATGTGCAGTATATGGCGGTGTAACAGGATGGTTTGTCATATCCACGAAGGATGTGTGTGTTCGTTTCGATAAGCAATATTAGGTGCTCGTGTGTAAATAATTCACTTTTATTTGTTTCAGATTCTTAGAGGACGGCCGCTTGGAGCAATTTACTTTACCTCGGGAAGAAAATGGCAAAGAGGCTTGTCTTATGTGTAAAAATAGTCTTCCTAGTATGGTTCTAGCAAATAGAAAAGGAAATAGCCTAGTGTGTATGTAAATGGTATGAATATTGCTTTTGATTCAGCTTCCTCCTCTATTTTCTGGGTATGCAAGCAAACATGAAGAATTCGACTGACTTTAAGGATGATCGGGCTGACATTGCGTCAAAAGAAGTGATGTTTAGCCTCAGGTGTCTTAATAACAGACGAACGTATCTAAGACTTCCTTCGTTTCAGCCAGTAGTACTAGTGCTGGAATTTATTGTGTAGGCAATCGACATTTCATAGAATCAATGTAATTGAAATATTTCAATTACTTTTTGAGACTTTTATTTCCTCTTTTGAAAGCTTTCATCTCTATTTTACATGTTTGATACATTGATGTTCGATGCAAGATTAGACTTCAGCCCGTTCAACTAAAAAAAAAATATTCACAAAGACTGCTTTTTCTATTTCAAGGTTCTTGCCAGTTATTCTTGGAATTATTCATCACTTTTTCATTTTTGCAGGTGTCTTAGAATATTTTTTTAATTAACGCGCGCACAAGGGAATAATTGTTTCTCTTTTAATGTAGAGCACGCACTGCGCGGGCATTGAGAAGATAGGACGGGGAAAGATAGGAGGTGTCGAATGCTTGCAGATCAAACTGGCAAGGGAAAATCTCGCCGGGTAAACTATTCCGAATTCGTGTCGTTCGGGTAAAAAAAGAATCTCTATATTTCACGGTACTTCCGAAATTGGGCTCAAGGGTAAACTGATGAGCATTCCTTGCGAAACGAGTATTAAGAGGAAGAATGCAGCACAAGTTATGAAATTTTAGCAAAGAGAAACTCTTGTTCTTGTCCATATGGCCCATATGTCCATATGGTTATTGAACTTTGAAAAATTTGCCTTCATGCATTATAGACTCGATCAACACAAAATTATAAATTAAATTATAGGATTTTCATATAATTTACAAAATATTGGTACTCGGTTTTGAAATTGAGTTGTTATTTACATGAAATCTTTTAGAACCAGTCTAGCCAAGGTAACGGAAAACATAATACTTTGTAGGTATGTTAATGTGAGAACCTTATTTGTATACTTTATCTGAAATATCCATTAAAATGTTAAATATAAAAAAAATGTCCAATGTGTTTATTATTAATTTATTCATAAAATGTGATTCTAAAATGTAAGATTTGAATTTATAAATAGGAATTTAAATTCGTTCGGTGTTATTTAAGAAAACATTTTCAGAATATATATATGTACCAATATTTTGAATTCAAAAAAGTAATTATTTCTTTAACCAAAAGGAAGTCAATTTATGCAACATATTATAATAATTTATATTTTATGAAAGTACTACGTACTGATGTTTGCTCTAAATTAAAAGATATTGTATCTTACTGAGTAATTTAACAATAAACTGAAACTGAAACTGAAACTGAAGTTTTAAGTCAGATATATGTCGGCTAAGTCCTCACTAAAGGGGCTTTACCTACCTAACCTTAGGTGGCGCTACAGTCCGAGGTGTGCCTTGGTCGCAGTCGACAAGCTTCTCCAGTAAATGCCTCCAGGATCATACACGTTATGTTGATTGATGTCCTCTTCAACTTGCGAGCCATACCTAAGTCTCGGTCAGGATGAAACCCAAAATTTTCTGGGCCAGAGCATTGATTGTCCATCTTTGCTGCTTCCTTTTCAGTACTTAAGGAAATGCTACTGTGTTCTTTTGCTTATATCAATATCGTCGGCGTTTGCGAGTAATTCGTAGAACTTTTAAAAGATCGTAAATCTGATGTAAGTTTTCTGCACTATTTTTTCAGGTATGAAATTAAAGACGTCGAGGGATAGTTTATCGCTTTGTCTAAATAATTTTTGAAATCAAAGGTTGATAAGAGATGAGATAAAAAGATGTGGTGAGTATGGATATGATGTTCCGAAATTACCCAAGATCTGACGTTATGTTTATATTTGGTCAATACAGGACTTTCCTGGCGTAAAACCGAACTAATATGACCCCATCAGGGTGCCAACATATGGCCTTAGGTGATCACTAAGTGCAGCTAGATTATCGGTGCCGGTTGGAGGCTTATAGATATTAAGCTTAGATATAGCTAGCCCTACTTCGTCTAGATCGGGGTGGACGATATCATTGTTCTACTTGGCTTATTAAGAATTTTTAATTCTGCATAACAGCTCAACAAGAGTCGAAGTTATAAACTTAGCTGAAGTTTATTCTAAGCTTTCAATTTCAGTTGACATTTCAATTTCGCCCTGTCTTGTCTTATATACATATATCCTCTAGAATATTGACCATTCCTGTAGCACAACACTATGCTCTCTCCCAAATCCAGATTGAGAAGGGATAAGGAATGCGTTATTTGATAAATGTGTTTGAATCTGCTTAGTTATTTTTATTTGCGATTATAGGGACTACAAGTATAAGAAAAGTTATCCATTCGTAAAAAAAATCTAACAATCAAACATGACATTACGATCATAGAGAAGCCTAAAAAATTGATCGAGAAAAAACGTATGCCAGTCTGTCTGTCTGGGTGTATAACGAGCTACAGCCTAAACGGGTTATTGACATTTAATTTTTAGGGCTAAAAATAACGGTACCTGCAATATTACAGTTAAGGAAAAGCTTATTTTAATCTAAAAGGGCTCCAACGATTTTGATGAAAATTTTTGGGAATTTATTTGTTGGTACTAGCTATCATTAAATCAGAACCCAATTCACATAAAACGTCTATTACGATACCTTTCACATAATGGTTTTTTTTTTATTTGGTGGCTTTCTCGATAACGGCTGTTTGGATTTCTGTCAAATTTTATGTTTAAAAAGATCTAGGTAGCCAAACAAAGTCTGCATATCAACATTTTGAATAACTTCTTTTTTCTAATTAATATTATTTTTTTGATTTTTTTAATATTTTTAAATCTAATTAAAATACCAAAATTACAAAAAAAATCAAAAACTAAAAAAAAACAATTTTCGAAATACTTTTTTTTATAAATTCCTTATTATACAAGACGTGTAATGTAATGTAATATACTCCATTTTTACTAAAAAAAAGTTTTGTGGTTTTGACACTTTTATTAAGTTCACATAGTATTATTTTGTTTTACGTTTTACGTTTTTCTTTCTTATTTTTTAAATTTAAAATATTCGACGATGTGACCGCACCGCATATATGAGCAAGTACGTCCGATCCAGTCGTGCAATTTATTTTTTAGCTTTTTAAAAAAATTCTGACAAACAAGGAAGAACTTTAATTGGTTTAAAATTATGTAGGTATAGAGATCGGATTGGATTTTTCAAATAGGTATTGGGGTGATTTGATTTTCCAGAATTAATGAAAAGTAGAAGAATATTTAAGTTAGGCAGTTTTTTTTTCTGCGCAAATCAGCCTGTATATGTAAATGGAATTATAATAATTTTGGAATGTTTGATGGGAAATTCTATTCCAAGCTTAAAAGTAAACACAATAATTGTTGGCCAATAATGATAGTGTATCATTATTGATTGATGACAACAATTAATACGAATTACGAATTAACGACCCGAATCAACAAAATTAAATTATATGTGTGTATATATTTGAAAATATTATGTCTAAAAACAATTACTCACCTTCCAAACTTAGATCAGAACTGTGAGTCATCACCGGGTTAACACCAGCCGCATCTGAATCCATTGCTGTAACATTCATACCACTTGTCGCACTGCTAGAGCTTGTCGCATTTACACTGCCATTGGTGCGTGTTACATTGCTATAAAGTTTAGGTATTGCTTCTGATTCTTTATAAAACTGATCATCTTCGTACAGCTCGTTTACATCTCCCTCGAAGTCCTCCAATTCATCTTGTTCAACATCACTTTCATATTGGTCCTTGAGGACTTGTTTGGGCACTGTATAAACAAAACACAATGAAAATACAATATTCATGACACCAATCAACACAGTCAAATGATTAAATTACTTTAAACTGTTTACCCAACCACACATCCGCCATTAATTATATCACACAGAAATCACAATTCCCCTTCGCCATCATTCTTTCCTTCAAAGGATGCACTCTGCTTACAGTTAAACTACATTGTTTGAGCTATCCTATTCAGAGCAACAGTAAACACTCCGCAAACACAATGTTGCATTGTAGAATAAATTAACAAGCAAAATTGAGCGGAAGCATGTACTGTTCGCAGGATTAAGATACAACAGGGTGTTTTAAAATTAATTTATTAAAAGAAATACTTATCACGTAGCTTTTTGCACACTTTCAGATTGCGAAAGTAGGTATTAATAAACGTGTACCCATACCTTTACAGTACTTGTTTATTTTATAAGTTTTTTTTCAAAAACAAAAAATTTAACTATTAAAGACCAAACAAAAAAATAATACATCATCTTAAAACACCCTGTTCTGGCAGTTTGTATAGTGGGCTGAGCAAACAACACTTTATCCGAGAAAGAATTTTCAACTTACCACACGTGTAAACAACCTTAAGGTACATGCGGGAGTTCTGTTGACATGGTGATCCAAAGGTATTTGCGTCGGCAGCTAGGTTACATCTCCTACGGCCGTGACAAATCTGCATAACTGTCTCGGTGGCATATGAAGCCAAACAGGCTACATTGTAAAACAAAAAGGTTGAAATCATATAAGAATGGTAGAGCGTTAGTTTGCTTTGCTTGACTGTCATAACAATTTATAAAGTCGTGTTTGAGTAATGTTTATAATAGTCAACTTACTTTCCTCCTTGACGCCCTGGGGCTGTGGACACTGTATGCTCTCATATTCGGTCCTACCAAAGCTGGCGCTGTACACAGCTATTCTGGAGTAAGGGTTGCATTCTAATTGGGCTACATCGTTGTGACAGGCTACTTTGCTGCGAAATTCATCTGAAAACGAAGGCAAAAAATATGGTTACCTGTTTACAAGGGTATTTTGATAGAATTTTGAAGGCGATAGAGTGGAGGGGGTGCTCTAAAACTTGGTTACAATAGTGTCAATTAATTGTGTGTTACCACTATTCACAAATTTCAAACAATAGATTATGCTCTGAATGCAAGGACAGGACATCGTAACGAAAGGTATGCTTTGTGATAAAATACCTAAAAGGATTTTATACACAAATTTAATGTTTTTTTTTCCTTTCAAAACCGTTCCTTTTCTTTCAATTTACGATATATGTGTATACAGCATAGCTCAAAATGGTTTTCTGTTCATAATACTGGAAGCTTTTAAAATCAGTTTCGCTGGCGTTGCATGTGTGTTTCAAGAAAAGAATTAGCAGCCAACAAATATAATTCCACAAAATTTATGGTGGTTCGATTTAAGAGTCTTACACTATTCGATGTTTACCGAAAGCAAATTATTTGTCTCCCAAACATTCAACAAATAAGGCTTCATAACGAATTTATCTGGCACCAATATTGCAGTATCATCAGCAAAGGTTGCCATCATTGCGTTGTTGTCCACTGGAATATATATAAGTTTTATCCAATGAACCTCAACATAAAGTAAGTCTGTTCTGAACAACTAAAATATCACGAACAAGACCTATACAAACAGAAATAGAATTCATGTTAGAGATAAGAGTAACAAAATAAACAATAATCCTGAAATTACAATAACGATGTGCTCAAGACTTCCACGAAGAAAGTCACGTACGCACATCCACAATACGATACCTATAAAATTGTTATAAATAAGCCCAAGTGGAAAACAATAGACGGATCTTCAATTCACGTAGAACTCGCTACAAGTAAGTATAGTTGAATAAAGAATGAGTTTTGCTCTATGAAACTCGTAGTTTCTTTTTTAAAATCAAGTATTAAAATGTATATATATATTTATATATATTTATAACAGATACAGGGTTGGTCTTAAGACACTTCCTTGTGGTACACCGGCTTCAATTTTCTCGGAGTCGGTTCGTAACGTAGGATTTCAGTTTTTTGTTGTGCTGCCTGAGAAGGTCCCTATTAAGTTCGTTCTAAAGTCCCAAGTGCCAAACCTTGCCAAAGGCTGGAGCAACATCTAAGAATATAGCCAAACATTCTTGTGTTTCTTCAAGTGCTCTTTCCACAACTTCCGTAATTCGAATCCAACCAAATAATCAATAGCAATTCTAACAAACAATGAATTAGGCTTACATAAGAAGATCAAGCTAACGCCGATCTGTTCGCTAAACAACTCGCTAACAAACTCTTTAACGGTAATCCGAAAATTCTCGAACTTCAAAATTTCAGAGTTTCACATTTCTTACGCAATAAAAAAGCAAACATAAAAACAAAAAGCGCTCCATAAACGCCTGCATCTTAACTTGTTTCCGAAAAAAGGAGGTTATTAATATTAATCACAAATATATATACAAAAATATGTGCGATTTAAATAATTTAGTTATGCTAAAAACAAATAAAACTCTTTGATGTTAATATACTTTCTTTGATAAATTAATTTTTTTCTTTGAATCAAGTTTTTTCCTTTGTACCTATAACCTCTGCCACTAATTTCATTTAAGTGCGTTGGATGTTTGACGACTACGTTCCAACTGAACTTTTCTCTATATCTATGCTCAATGGTTCTATGGAAGGCATTAGGCAAACGCACTAATTAGACTTGATACTGTTTTCCCCTTTTCTGGCTTTGTTCGTTCGTAGTTAGTGTGATCGTTGTGTTGTGGCTCCTTACTGTAGGCGGTAAGTTGCTGCAATTCTACAAATATTACATTCAAAAAAACTTTTTGGAAAATAGATTTTTCCGCGTTAAACAAGTAACAGAATATTCAGAATTTATAAAAAATAAATGCTGGTATCATACATGTTAGTGCCCTTGGTCCAGTGTTGATTTCCCGTTATACACGATGTATTTATATGTACTTTGCCAAGAAGAGCTCATGATAGCAACATGTCCTGATGATGAAGTCATACTTGCATCATCTGGCTCAGAAAAAAAAGACTATTAATTAATAATAAACTGGGAAAAGAAATGGATTATTGCTTTTATCGAGTTGAAAATAACACTGCCTTACAAGTGAACTAGTATAGATACATGCCTATAGCTTATATGAAGATTTTTACACGTTCCGGTGCTGAAAAAAATATCAATAACTTTTACTTTTAATGTTTAATGTTTTTACTATTAATGTCTGATAACGACTCAGAGGTCTGTTCCAATTTCAGCTCTATGATAATTTTAACTAAGTAATTAACTAGTAAGTTTAATTTTTAGAATGATAATCTTATTGTTTTTAGAGTAAAATCAATGAATTCTATTCTAAATTTTATTATAAAAAAATATAAAATCTTTTTTTTGCCAGTGCTTGCCCACATAGAAAACAAAACAAAGACTAAAACCCTTTACTGTGAAAACTCACAAACACTCATTGAAACTTGAGGCGTACTATTTTTGTGTTATAAATTCGGTTTTTTTTTTTTTTTTTGTTAAAACCAAACTTAATTAAAATCGAAATTTCAATGCCTGGAGCAAAATTCCTCCATATTGTTCACTACCACTTCATAGACATTTTTATAGATATTTTTGCTGCTTTGTCTTATTATCTGAAAACAATAAAACATTTTGAATATATTGATTATTTTTCGCTTTTTCTAAAACGTAATTCGATTAACTATCGCCACGCCCGCAGTCTATCGTTCCAATAAATCCAAACACAATCACCAATCAAAATATACTAAAGAAAAACTCAGCAATAAAGTTTACACTATTCGATTCTCAAACTCTAAATATATTTATTGAATTTTGGCAAAATAAAACGGAGTTTGGATAAAGTATCGGGCATAGGGGAGTAATTTAAAATTGATTGATTTCAGATGTATTGAGCAAGTTTTGAAATTGAACTGAACAGCGATTGATGAATAAACTGCTGGGGTAAACTGATTCCAGACAAAATTTTATTTTATTATCTTTTAGATGTTTGCAATTTGTTATGATATCAATCGTCAAGTAGTAGGCAAATCATAGAGGACCAAGTATGAGAAGCAGTAAGTAAGGCTCAGAAAGGTGAACATACAAGAAAAATAAATGGTTTTTCTACACTACAAAACAGTATCCAATATTCCACAATTTGGGGGCACTTAAGTTTGAAACACAGTAAATGATGATTTTGGAGGACATTGATGAATTATAAATAAGATTTTTTCTGTGCGGATTTTTTTTCTATTTTATTATTTAAAAAGCTGTAATTAGCGGAAGTTAAAAATCTTTTGAATTGTGCTAGAAAAAGACAATTTTTGAATTATTTATAAGAGCAATGAAGCTTAGATTGTTAAGTGAAGTACGATGGTAACCAACACTTACCGCTGTGCTTCTACACTCCAGTTTCGTTGCAAAAAGTGTTCGGGAAGCTGGAGTTGTGCTCCTGCTAAGAGCTGTCAGTAGCCTTAGATCATGAGAGCCCTTTGGAGAAATGACCCACAGAACTCCGTCAGACGTACAGACGTACAGACAAGCGTATTCCAACCAAATTGATCACTTCGCGATCAGTTAAGAGGTGTCGTACCGTAAGACATTTTACATCTGCAGTTCGGAGATTCAACGGAATCATCGTAGTGCCCAAGCATCTCGCAACACGCTAACAATTCAGAGACTACATTCCTCACTCTATCGAAAACCACTACAATGCTGTTAAAAATGTTTTAACATGTATAATGTTTTTGTTTAGTCACTCAAGCCGTAGGAAGCAATAACACCTGGCTTTCTGTGGAAACTTGGGTACGGATCAATAAACTTACAGTAAAAGCAGAATATGCTTCAAACATTTTTGACAGCAAAACCGTTTATAGGATAACAAAGAAGTTCATTCGCTAGCACGCAACACGACCAGCTAAGAAATGGAAGGAGCACTTTACTGCGCTTTTAAATGGATTGACTGATAGCGATGTGCAATAATAGATAGATCGGCGATGCCGTTGACATAGCACAAAACTGTCCTTAACATTTAACATAATTAAAGTTGTAATTACGCTAAAATCCAATTAATTAAGACAACACAAATTAAGAGAGCATTCATTGGCCTAGTATGTTTGTTAAGTTGGTAGTGAAGCGTTTTTTTTAAGATTATTTTGTCTAGCATTAAATAAGTTATAAGAAAAGAAGAATAAGAAAACCAAGATCTTTGACAGAAACAAGTAACATTTGCGTTGAAAATAGCACAGTTTGAACTTATAAAAAGTATCAAAACTACAATACTTAACGGTTTTAGTAGAAATGAAGTATGCCATCACACGTCCTAAATAACAAAGAATTTATGAAAAAATCATTTTGAAAATTGTAGTTTTGATAAAATCCTGTTCTTTATTTTTTGTTTTTTGAATTTTTTTTATTTAAATTTTGATATGCAGTTTTTTAGAGTTATTTCAAAAATAAATTAAAAAATGTATATGTAGAAATAGGCTACTTAGGTATTCTCAAATATAAAATTTGACAGAAATCGAAATAGACGTTACCGAGAAAACTCAAAATTAAAAAAACCGTTATATGAAAGGTCCCGTTAATAGACTTTTCCAGTATATGTGGTTCTAACCAAATGAAAGCAAATGCCATCAAAAAAAATCTCAAAAATTTTCATCAAGATCGTTGGAGCCATTTACGAGAAAAATAAACTTTTCCTAAACGGTCATATGGCAGGTACCGTTATTTTTAGGCCTAAAAATTAAATTTCAATTTTCCCTCTGGGGAATGCCAAAATAATCCTACACACGGCTTTAGCCGTTTAGGCTGCAGCTCGTTATACATACTGACAGACAGACAGACAGACAGACAGACAGACAGACATTTGTCCTCGATCCCTTTTTTAGACTTCTCTATGATCGTAATGTCATGTTTCATTGTTATCTCATTTTTTTTTAATATTCACGAATACAAAACTTGCCTTATAGTCCCTTCGCAAGTAAAAAGGACCTTCAAAATTTCTGGGCCCTCACTTGAATCACCTTTTATTTATTATCTTACTCACCTATATGATTCTGTTTAACCTTCTCCTAAGGATTCGTTGCCGAACTGGCATAACAAATAATAATAATCAAATGAAATGCTCAAGCTCCAGGCCTGCACCACTGCAAGGTTCATATTTTGTGTCAGCAATGTGGCTCTTCGGCTCCTTTCACATAAATTAAGTGAACGAGTAGATTCCATGACTTTCCATCGCAAAAAAGCGTATTAGGGGAGTTTTTGACGAAAAAATTATCACAAAGAGAACATCAACTTTTACGCTGCTATGCATTGCACATTTGACGATAATTTTCCTTCTTACTGAAAGAAAAACAATAAAAAGATTTCTGTTTGGATGCAGGACGAATTGATAACAAGCCCCCATAAATTCTCTTTTTAATATTTTGTTTTTGTTATAAATCAAAGAGAGTTGACTTCTGTTTTCGATATTTTGCCTCAACACACTGCAACGAATTTAGGAACACAATTGCTTTACGTTTTTATTTAAGTGTTTTTGATTTTTTTTTTAATTGAAATAATTTGGGTTCTGAAAATTACAATTCTTTTTCCCGTTAATTGTTTGGGTATTTGTGTGTTGTTGCTTCAGGAAAAGCTTTCCTGTGTGAAAATTAAATTGAATTATTTATAGGAATGGACTCTGTATGTGTGCGGATAAAAGACATGACTACAAACGGTGGATGTGGAAGAAACTAAAGTGGACTTGGTAGCGCTTTGGTGGCGCAGGTGGTGCAAAACAATTGCATTGGAAAACAATTCATTCGAATTTCTATTTTTGTGGCATCGTGTTATAAATGAAAACAAATTAAAGTCCTTTTCTAGTTCACTCTTTTCATTTTGTGTTGATGTTTTTCAAGGTTTTTGTACTAGTTAGGGTTTCATATTGAAACAAAATAAAAATGAGTTTATAAGTATAGAGAGAGTGAGACAGCGATATAAGACAAATAAAAGAAAAGAAAAAAAACTATTTTAAGGTAGAATTGTTTTGTTGAGGGCAAGAACAAGGAAAATAATTTACATCAGAAAATTTCATTACCAACACAGAACAATGGTCAATGCCGGAAAGGATTAATTTTGTTTCCGTTTTTTTATGAACGTGTGCCAGTAGCAGGTAAGTCTATTTTTTTTAAATACAACAATTTTGTTGAGAAAAAATATTTCTCAAGGCTTTTCAAAAGTTTTACAAATGTTTTTTTTTTTTTTTTGTGAAAGAAATACGTTTTCTAAGCGACTTTCCTAAGTTTAAATTATGAAACTCTGGTCTATTTTAGCTTTGAACCACATCCTCTAAAATCCATCTTTTATAAAGCTTCTAAGGTGAAACAGTTTTAATATAATTTTGAACAGTCACATATTAGTTGAAACATAATCATTGGCTTTTACAGCGAAGTATAAAAGTTTTAGTGATATTGCTCGTAAAATGCAATTTTATTTATTAAGTTGAAAAACAAATTAAAAATTAAAATTAACAAGACGAGTAATGACTTAGAGCGACTTAACAATATGTTTTAGCTAGCAAGGGAGGCGTTTTACATAACGACGATTTTAGTGTAAATTAAAAACTTTTCCGATCACCTGCCTACCTATTACTATATTACTACTGAATGGTCATAAGATCGACAATGCAACAAATAAGTGTCCAACTTTTCTTTCGTTAAAATGGAGCAGCAAGATATATTAATGTATCAAAACCGATTGTCGTCTATCAATCTATTGAGATTAAATGAGTATACCTGAGTCAACTAAAGTGTGTTTTAACCAATTTGTATCTTGTATTACATTATGTGTGAACAATTTTGTTATGTAAATATACTTTTTTTAATAATTTTTATCTTTAGAAGAGTAAAGTTAGTGGAAGGTCGCAGTTTACGTAAGAATTGATAAATGCAACCAATAACGATATAAGTATTTTTAAAGCCAGATACATGGCGGCCTATAACTAAGCAAAGGCAAGTGCAGTTGTCAACTGCTATTATTTTATTACAGATATCAGAGTTCGGATATCGAACTTTGACATTGGGATGACTTGAGATTTAATAAGATTGATCACTTGGCCATTGGTGTAGACCAATCATATATATGGCTTAGATCCGCGTTCATCGAAAGGCAAAGCTCATTAAGCTGATGGAATAGCTTACCCAGATGAAACTGAACATCGTCTGCGGTAAAGCCGCTCCCTCACTTCTCGGTGTGTAATCGTTATTTTCAGCTTTACCGAATGTTAACAGATCTCATGTTTATCTCCTCACTTGTCGGTAAACTTTCGGCACAGAATTATTCAAAACTTTGAATTTGAATTAGTCGCGGATGCCATTTTCTTTCAAAAATTATTATTTTTTATCAAAAAATATTTTCTTATATATTTTTGTACAAAACAAACTGTTGCTTAGACGTCAAACACAAATTCCTTGCGGTAAATATCAAAACATACTGATTCTCCGTACCGAAATTGGGTATACCGTATACCGCTTTCTTACCGTACCGATTCTGCACATACCGCATAAATCAGTAGGCACCGAATGTGTACCTAGGAAACCAAGAGAAACGACACCGATAAGTTAAGTAGCGGCGTAAGTGAACTGAAGCATTTGAACTACACGAAATGAGATCATTAGGATCATGCATGCAATATTATTAGACCGATAATCGACCGCTGGGGAGCTCCATGTCCTTGCGCCTTATGGTAATCACACGTTTGATAGCTTCATCTTCGTGAACAACTTCAAAATCTTTGAATGTTATCACCTTAATGAGATTACAGAAGATCTTATTACAAGGTCACCAATGGGGACAGGATCACCACAGAAAAATTCAATATTTTGGTCAGGATCAAGTGAGCATTAGAAATTTTTTTGCAGTTACCAATGATGAGGTTTCTCTATATTTTTTTTTTTTTTTTTTTTGAGATATAGAGGCACATAGTACTGTAAAGTTCATGCGGACTATCTCTTCAGGGAGACCAAATAGCAAAAAATAACTTTATATAATGAGCTGAATGGCGAAATGGACTACTCTAGGATAATCTTATAGTGTAACGTTAGTCCCTCTAAACTTAAGCAATATGCAGAAGTAGTTGTACCACATAATTCAAGCCCTACAATATTCTGTATTCAAAGAAAACCCAGCAGAATTCTATACTCACAACTTGAACACAATTTATTAGAACGGAGTTTTTCAACGATACAGTACCTAAAAATTACTTTAATTTTAAAACCATAGTGCTCATACAATGGTAGTTTCTACAACTACTAAAGAATATTTACGTGTAATTAGTCTTCTTCTCATACTTCAGGGCGAGAACTCTGACAATGAAGGAAGCGATATCAGTGTTCAACGATTCTTATTGCGAGCAGCTCACCTTTAAAAATAGATTGCACGAGTGGATAAGAAGATAAAAAAAATAATTCAAGAATACAAATTTAAGCACACAAATTACGTACATTTAAAAACTAAATTAAAAAAAAATTCACTTACCCGTTTTCAAAATATTGATTTTTCAAAAAAAAAAATTATGCAAAATTACTCAGGCCACCTACATTTTCTTGAATATCAATTTTGATTGTAATCGGATCACCAGTTTTCGAAAAAGTCGAAAAAAACCGTTCCTATGAGAGGTACCGTTCTTAGCCCACCATATTAGTTTTTTTTTTTTTTGACCAAAATATAATGCATACCTACAGTAGTGCACTGACTTTTTTTTAATAAAAATTCTTGGAGCCGTTTTCGAGAAAAATAAGCTTTTACATAAGGGTTATATGACAGGTACCGTTAATTTTTGAGCTAAAAAAAATTGAAATAACTCCTCTGTAGAATGTCAAAATAACCTTAATTTTAAAATTTGAAGACGATTGAAAAAACCGTTTAGGCTGCAGTCCAAAATACATCCGTACAGACAGACAGACAGAAAGACATACAGAATTTTGCCAGTAACACAAATGTGATTCTCTATCATCGTAATGTCATGTTTGATTGTTATCTCAAATTTTTTAAATCTGCACGAATGCATAACTTGTATTATAGTACCTATAATCGCAAGTAAAAATCAAATATAGAATGTCATTAATCACAGAATTCGAATAAGTTAACTTTATGTATACATATTTACTGATATTGTAAATTACTTATTGTATAAAGTAAATTTGCAATGGCAGTGCCACACCCTTTAAATTTATTAAATATTTACTTGTACCTAAAATAAGCAGTAAAATTAATTACTTATTTCTGGCTGATAAGTTTTAAGGTTACTTAAAAGAGTGTAAGTTTCGTAGTTTAAGTCACCCCTTTTTTGGTCTATGTATCGTCTATAACGATTCGTCTCTATTCTTTTTTCTTGAAAGTATGTCACTTAATTTAGCCGCTGTAACTAAAGAACTTGACACATCTTTCTGCATCTGTTTGAAAGTCAAAGGGTAAAAAGTAATTGAATTCGATGAATTTTTATAGCGCATATGATAAACACATCTAAATGGCCCAATTCCATAGCTGATGAGTTACTCTGATTATCTCTAAAACTACAAAGGAAATTTAATCAATCAAAAGTGTCAGCTTCTGTAAATAACATAGGTACATAAGCTATGGTGAAAGGAAGGGAGAGGAAGAAGAAGCAACACATTAGAAAACCTATAGAGATGTATGAAATAAATCGGGTGAGTTTACCATACGAGCATTGAGTATAACATTTGATGCCCGAATGAAACTTCCGATTAATGAAATTTTCGTTTGATAAATTAAATATATTTCCTAACTGGATATGGCAAGCCTATAAGCAATTTTATTTCATTTTAGAATAATGAACATTGACAAGCATTAGAAAGCTGTTTTTTTTTTTTTTTTGACCAAAACTTCATTACACAAATAATTAGTAGCGACTTCTACTGAATTATTTCGGAAGTTAGAATTGTCTAAACAGTTGACATTTATTTCAAAATCCTTCTTTAACCCAGTGGCTGGCTGTCACTTCTATGGGAATGTATTCCCCTAAAGTATATCTTACAACGCCTTCGGTTGGCTGGCTTCAAGTTAACGTTTTTTTCCAGCGAAATGCACATCCTTGTTAAGATGCGCGCATCCGAATGAACATAGTGATCAACTGTGTGACTTAAGATTTTCAAATGAAGATGCATTCAAAATCGGGTTAAGTTGCATCTTCAACCACAGCCCGAAGAAGGTATATTCCATTCGTTCAACTCATTTTGCTCTGATGGTTTAGTATATTTCTCCCTCGGTAACTTGGTAATCTCTCAAAGGCCAGTTACACGAGCATATTGTCCCTCTTTTCGTTATTATCTTTGCAATTCCCCTAAAGGGTGTTGCAAATGCTACATGCTTAAGGCTTTTGTCACCCGCAAGTCCAAGGAAGGATGTTTGTTAGTGTGTGTACTTCATTACTTTGCTCCCGGTATCTTACTTGAAGACTTTCAACATTATATGAAAAAGTGTTTTTCTGACTTTTTTTCTTCCATATGAAGCGAGTGTGTCGACGACATAATCAAGGGCCAGGGGATTTGCCTGGTTTATTTTATTATAGAAAGTCACATAGTGGCTCCTTTATGCTCGGCTCGGCGTCGGCAGTACAAAAATGTTCCTTACTTCCATGATGATGGTGCGCGATATAAACGAAGAGAAGCTGCTGAAACAATCATGTGCTGCAGTAGAAGTTTGAAAAAATATGTAAGTCCTTCGAATGCATCCCGGATGGTGGTTCGGACTTTTGCTGTAGGCAAATCGTTTAATGGCCGGAATTTTTGTGCAATGGCATTTGTACGTGACTGCTGATGCAACATTAATGGGTTTTGCAGGCAAAGCGTATGTTGTATGAGTCTACATTTATGTTCAAAAACACTTGATGTTGTTCTAATTATAAATGACGCGCTGCGGCACTGAGTTGAGTAACAAAGTTTTCTTTGCCGGCCGAGGATCGTCATCCGAGAGCTCTTGCAAGCGTCATAACTGTTTGGTATTGTTTGTATTGGAAAGGGATGGGAAGCAAAGTGAAATTGATATTTTATTCAATAAACCCTTTATGAAAGTCTCTGTTGGTTGGTCGAAATGGTGCAGAAGTTAACATTGAGCTGCATTTTCGTTCTTTATCCTTGAGTTTTGACTTTTTATTGGGCATATAAAATTACCATGCATATGCAAGTACACTTAATGTTGATTTTGAATGAAGCTTTTAAAAGAGACTCGGAAAGGATTTTCATATTTTATTTAAGGAACTACTAGGAAAAGATAGTGATGTTATAAGTAACTGATGGTATGGAGGATATTTTTTGGTTTATGGTATTGTTAATAGACAGAACCTTACTGATTATATTAAGAAGTCTATGGTGTTAATTATCTAGTCCACACATACAAATATAAAGGTTTTACAATTTGGGATTGTAGATATTGAAATGGAATAAAACAAGCTGTTGGTGAGCTATTAACTCACAACAACCTACAAAATACTCGACTCCGATTTTTACTTTGGCAAAGATCCGTGTGATTCAATTTTCAGCGACTCTTCGCCACAGATCCGAAAATATGTGAGCAATAAGGACGTCGGTGGATTTGGGCCTTAAGAAATTTGTTATCGTTCTGTAGCCCTTGCCATGGACCATTGATGGTGATCGCCTCATCGACATCTTTTTTCAAAAATGTACGGACCAATGAGGCTATCCCGGCCCAAAATTCACATCAAACAGAAACTCTTTGAGAATCTATGGCTAAGTGCTTTCCGATATACATACAGTTCACTTGTTAACACAGCCATTCATCCAAAAATTCGCCTGGTCACTAAAAACGATTTTACGGATAAAAAAATGTACTTACCGCTAAGATGTTCTTAGTAGATCCTGCTTTTTTTGACGTACATATTTATTACGAAACCGGTAGTCTGAAATTTGGTCACCAAACGCACGTTCAAGAGTCAATTGTAAAAGCCCGTCATGTCTACCGTAAAATGATCTCAAAGCGCGAAACATTTGCACTAAAAAAACTCATATTTTTAATAAAGTTTTAATATTTGGACGCACTGTTCAATCGTTTTACTTGCCATCGTGATTTGGTATAAGTAACTGAAATAAATAAACAACGGACTTGACAGGTGTCACCAAAAAAAAAAAACTACCTCCGACAATTGAAAAATCCAATACAGACATATATTTTCCTAGGTTTCTAACCGTTCTCAAGCACTATCAAACAGTGTGAACTGTCTTCTTTAATGAATCTTAGTAAAGGTGTCCCTCAAGGCTCACTGTGTAGGCCTTTTACTGTTTCCTATGCTTAAATTACATTACATTATATACATTTCAATCTATTCCGTAGATAAATATACGAATTAGAGACATTTACGAGCACTAGCTGCTGGGGGATTCGGCTCAGATAATACAAGACGCACAAGACGACATACAAAAACAGAAAAACAGAAAACACATGCCACGCAGTTGGTTTTCGGATGGTCACCCGTCCGACTACTAACCACGCGCAATGATACTTGATTTCGCTGATCGATAGGGAAGCGATGCTTTATCAGGCCATACTTGTAAATGATTAACCCAAATCCTTAAAACTGAAGATGCGGCAGATTTTGTGTTGCGAAATATGATAATCAAACGCTTTTGCAATTTCTAGAAAAGCTAATCGTCTGGCTTTTTACAGGATTTAGGGAAATGCCAATTTTCCTGCACTAAATACTAAAGCTATAAATAGTGCCCCCAGATTAGTGGTTAGGGTGTCGGAATGCTATGCTAAGAGGAAAGCAATAAAAAAAAATAATTTTTTTCGTTAGTTTTTCAAAAAAAAAATAAAATATTAATTGTTATTAGAAAAAAAATTTATTCAAAATTTTAATAAGCAGAATTAATTTGGCTATTTAAATCTTCTCAAATATAAGATTTGACTAAAATCCAAAGGGCCGTTACCGAGAAAGCCAAAAATTAAAAAAAAAAAAAAGTTATATGAAAGGTACCTACCGTTAATAGACTTTTCCTGTAAATTTGGTTCGAATCAGATGATAGCCAATATCAAAACAATTCTCAAAAATTTTCATCAAAGTCGTTGGAGTTGTTTAGGCTGCAGCTCGTTATAAATACTGACAGACAGACAGATATTTTTTGTCAATGACTTTTTTAGGCTTCTCTATGATCGTAATGTCATGTTTGATTGTTATCTAATTTTTTTTATATTCTTGAATCTTAAACTACTTTATTGTCCCTATAATCACAAGTAAAAACGATGCTCCACAAGGCACTCTTGTAGGACCAATTTTGATGTATACATAAGCTATATTGTAACCGTCCTTGCTGAGGAAAGTATAGCGGATCTCCGACTAATATCTTTGTGAACGGATATTTAGAAAGGCTTTTTATTATCAGCTTGAAGAGAGAAAATTACATCTACTTTACAAAATCTCTAAAACAAGCTGTTTGGCTTACTTTTAACGATGCTTTCTGGCCTATGTATTAGTCATTTTGAAGAAGTTTACTTTCAAAACGATTAGGTTTATTTTCCTCAAACAGTCAAAGTAAATTTTGGTTCAACACACTCAAAACTTCATTGGTTATTCCAAAAACCAAAATATATTTTCAACAAGCTGTATTATATAGAACCTTAAAATAATACACGCATCATAATATGCCTGACCTGAGATACTTTCAATAGAATCCCGATTTCTGAAATACTCCCATCAATATTTTGAACTGCTTCACATTGTTTGCTAAAGACAACAATGAAAACAAAACAAACCCTTCCTATCCTTATATTCAAAACTTCCGCAGCATCAAACTCAGTTGGATAAACCACTCCTATTACACTTCACCAATATTCACCTATTCCCAGTTAAAATATTAAATTTCCCGTGTTTCTTGTGTAGGTAAGTTTGCAAATCAAATTAAGCTTACATTCTTCAAATCATTTCAATTAGTTGGAATTAAAAGTTCATAATTCATTGCATTCATTGATATTTTTTTGAAAACAAAACAAAAGTCCAAAACGGCAGAAGCAACCCGCCAGCGGAAATTTTATTTGACTACATATGTAGGACCGACAGTCCGAAAATTTATTGAAAATTAAATTCAAAACTTTTGGTTGATTTGACGAATATTCACTGTTCAAGCACTGCGGACAGCTGTATCAGGCCTCCGGATGCACACTCTTGGTAAAACATACATACATACATATGTATAACCTCTGGCAATATGTGCTTTTGAATGATTGATTAATCTTTCCACCCGTTCTCTTTTACTTATCCTTCCATTGATAGTATTTTGCTATTTATTTGACACACTGTTATTTGTGCATCTGATATGTTCTTTCATATGCATGCCAATTTTATTCACCCAATACTAACATCCTTTGGCCCCACGCAATCAGCCCGAACTGCTGTATGGTTTTCTGGTCCAGCATCACAGCACAGAGCTGCGGCGAAACAACTAAATGAACACCATTTTTCTCATTTAGCACCTACATAATGTAGTCATTGGTATAAAATATGATTATATAGTGGCAGCTGAGTTGCCAAAGCCCCAAAGCGGAAGTCGCCATGAGAACCAACGAACAAAGGTTGTTTTCGGGAATATTTGGGTTTCGATTGTCATGAGGTTAACTGTCAGGAGTTTCTGGAGGCGGCATTCGAATGAATTTTTGTTTTTACGAATGGTGAAATTGCTGCAGCATGAGTTTGAGTTTTCAATCATCATCAAGCGATAAATTGATCACAATGAGGATGTTTAATACAAACTTAAGCACAAAAATAACGTACATTGAAAAACAAAATTTAAAAAAAAATTCACTTACCCGTTTTCAAAATATTGATTTTTTCAAAAAAAAAAAAATTTTTTAAATTATTAAAAATACAAAAAAAAGTTTTCGAAAAAAAATTAATGCAAAATTAATCAGGCTACCTACACCTTCTTGAATATCAATTTTGATTGTAATCGGATCACCAGTTCTCGAAAAATTGGAAAAAAACCGGTCCTATGGGAGGTACCGTTTTTAGCCCACCGTATTAAATTTTTTTTTCACCAAAATATAATGCATATCTCCATTAGATGATTGAAAAAAGTCCTCTGTAGAATGTCAAAATAACCTTAAGTTCAAAATTTGCTGCAGTCCAAAATACATCCGAACAGACAGACAGACAGACGGACAGAATTTTGCCAGTAACTCAAATATGTTTCTCTATCATCGTAATGTCATGTTTGATTGTTATCTCAAAATTTTTAATCTGCACGAATGCATAACTTGTATTATAGCACCTATAATCGCAAGTAAAAAATAAATTGCACGACTGGATCGAACGTTCCTTCTTGCTCATTATGTGGAAGTCGTCGAATAAAATATAAATAAAATGCACGACTGGGTGGCAATTACTTGTTCTTGTGCTAGATAATTACTTAGTGGCTGCATTTGAAAATTCTTTCATTTTTACTTGCGATTATAATTACTATAATACAAGTTATGCATTCGTGCAAAAAAAATTTTGAGATAACAATCAAACATGACATTACGATGATAGAGAAACATATTTCAGTTACTGGTAAAATTCTGTCCTTCTATCTGTCTAAACGGTTTGGCTAATCGTCTTCAAATTTAGAACTTAAGGTTATTTTGACATTCTACAGAGGAGTTTTAATTTTTTTTTGTTAGCTTGAAAATAACGGTACTTGTCATATAACCGTTTTGTAAAAGCTTATTTTTCTCAAAAACGGCTCCAAGAATTTTTAGGAAAAAAAATCAGTGTACTACTGTAGGTAAGCATTATATTTTGGGGAAACAAAATTAATACGGAGAGCTAAAAACGGTACCTCCCAAAAGGTATTTTTCTGCGACTTTCTCGAAAAGTGGTGATCCGATTACTTTCAAAATTAATATTGAAGAAGATGTAGTTTTTTTTAGCATTTTTAATGTTTAATTTTTTTTTTTTTTGAAAAATCCATGTTTTGAAAACGGGTAGGTGATTTTTTTTTTTAATTTTATTTTTAAATGTATGTTTTTATTGTGCTTAAAACTGTATTCTTAAATTATTTTTTTTTAATTTTTTTAAAAAAAGTTGTTAAAAAAACTGTTTTATTTAAAAACCGCTTCTACGATTTCGAAAAAAAAATCGCCCTTTTTACGTTTCTTAAAGAAATAAAATTGCGTTTAAATTATTTCACCCAATACAATTTAACGTACTTTTTTCAAACAATCAAAAGTCACAAAAATTCTAATAAATGCGTTGATGTTCACTTTAATTTTCTTAAATTTTATTCTACAATGTTACCACACATATGAGCAATCGTGCAATTTATTTTTAAAAGTTTAAGAATTTTTTCGGAAAAACTAAGTATGCAATAAAAATTGGAAACTAAATGTCTATCGAGGAAAAAAATATTGAAAATCGTTCCACCAGTTTTTTTAAAAAGTCGTTTTTTTAACTTTTCAAAAAAATATTTTAATTTATAAAAAAAGTTAAATATTAATTAAAATTCAAAATTTTATTGAAATCGAGATAATCGTTTACAATAAAACCGCATTTGGAAAAACCGTTTCTATGAGAGGTACCATTATAGAACAAATTTCAAAAAAATTATTCAAACTGAAAGATGTATTGTTGTAAAAAATAGCATCCTGAAAGTTTTATCGAAATGGTTAAAGTTGTTTTCGAGAAATTCAAACTTTTTGTTAAAGATTGTATGGCAGCATTATTTTTCGGTCGAAAGCAAACATGAAAAACACTCCCCGAGATACCGCCAAATAAATATTAAATACCAAGTTTGAAGCAAATCGGCTTATCGGCTTATCGTATAGCACGAATCCATAACGTGCCTTATACGTAGTACCTATAATCGGAGGCACATTTGGGCAGTCAAACTATTAAAGCAACAAACATGCAAAATAGGAGAGCAGAAAGAACAGACGAACAAAACCAACAATATAACGAGAGTGTCGCAATTGTGTAATATATGAATCACAAGAGATACGAGCTAAACGAAATAAAAACGAAAATTAGAACGGAGAGAAGTGCACCGGTTCGTAATTAACAACACAGAGCATACATGACTACAACGCCAAAAAAGGACATCGAACATTTACATACTCTTCGTTGCTTTGTCTCTCATTCAAGAATAAGATAAAAAATAAGAATAAACTTCTAGACACGTTTGTACAATTCGTTTCATTCGTTCCATTTTATCGATCACATTAGACCAATTTTATAGATCGTTACAACATTCAATCATACAATGCATTTGTATTTTGTGAACAATGTAAATATTCACTAGACATAATTTATAGGGCAGAACAACGTTTGCCTGGTCAGCTAGTATTTTTATATTATGATTGCCTTGCCCCGCCATACTCGCCTATACAAATTTTTTTCTGGAAATCGACAACAGCTTCACCAATCGGGTTGTAACTCATATACTCATACTTATTAACTGTAAATCGTCATTAGCTTCTCTTTTTGAATACATATTTAATTTATTTCTCTCTGCAGGTATATTTTTGGATGAATGGAAAATATCAGTTATAGCCCCCATATTGAAAATATCATTTATAGCCCCCATATTCAAAGCTGGTTCAAAGCAGAAAATAAAAAATTATCGTGGAATATTTTAACCTTCTGCTATTCCTAATCTGTTTGAATTAATTGTAATAAGTAAACTCAATTTTTCAATCAAAGAATAAATCACTCCACACCAACATGGGTTTTTGTCAGGTAGATCTACCGTAACAAACTCAATGCTTTTTAGTAAACATCTTTTCGATTCTGTTGAATTAGGTAATCAGGTTGAAGTTGTGTTAACTGACTTTGTAAAAAGCCTTAGACACTGTTTGTCATAATATTGTTATAGAAAAACAAAGATCATTTTGCATTAATTCAACCCTATTGAATTGGATTTGTAGTTACCTAACGAATAGGAAGCGTTTAGTCAAAATTGGTTATTCTTAATCACGCCCAATTGATGTCTTATTGGGTGTTCCTCAAGGCAGTCATTTAGGGCCTTTTCTTTTCAATATTTTTATTAATGATATTGTATGCTGACAATTTTAGAATATTTCTACGTGTCAAGAACATTAATGGTTGTGAAAAGCTTCAATGTGATATCAACAAAATAGTTAATTGATGCAAGTTAAAAAGGGTTTTCCTGAATGTTACTAACTTTCATTCCTTTTCTGTTAATCGTACTTTTATACCTGTTATATATACATAAAACTTTTTTGAATTTTCAATTTCTTCAAAGACTGAGGGTTAAAGATCTGGGTGTGATTTTTGACACTAAATTATCATTTGCACTTTATACTGATTTTGTTGTTGCTAAAGCTTACTCAATGCTTGGGTTCCTCAAACGATTATGTGCTGCATTTTCAAACCCTTATGCTCTTAAATCTGTTTTATGTCTCTGGTGCGTCCTTTTCTTGAATATTGTATAAAACTTCCATAAATCGATTGGAAATATTTCAAAAATCATTTCCAGATTTTGTATTGCTCAACGGAATTGGAACCTCCATGAAACCCCTTCTTATTCTACAAGATGTGTTTCAATTGTCTTAGATACTATTGAGAAAAGACTTAATGTTCAATGTATACTGTTTGTTCATGATGTGTTCTCTTATCGTATAAAATGTCCAGATCTTCTAAATTTGTTTTTGAACTATGCACCTTTAAGAATACTTATATCAAGAAACGTACATATTTACAATTATGGTCTTAATAAACCTATTACTAAATGCATCAAATTATTCAATTCAATTTGTAGCGAAATAGATTTATTTGATGACAAAGAAAATTGGATCATTACTTTCCAATATCCCTGTGTCTTGAATAAATATTTCTTCATTTATTAATTATTATATTTTAAGCTAATATAAATTTCATTGTACTATATTACTATTACTTTATTATTTATTATTTCTACATATATATGTTTATATATTATTTCCGAAATTTGTTAGAGTTAAACTCGGTAGATGAATAAAGCAAACTAAACCTTAAAGTAAATTAAACTATATAATCGAAAAACCACCAAGGTTACCATGATAATCCACTAAAAAAATGTCTAGAAAATCAGTCAAATTAAAAATAAAATTGTATATATATATATATATATTGTTTATTGTAGCAGAATGATACATTTTTTTTTTCTTAAAAAGATATTGCACAATTTAAAGTGGTTGGTATATAAACTACCTTACAGCTGCCAAGATATAATGAGTCTTAAAATTTACAAAATGAATAAAAAGAAATATTGAAGGAAAGCTACAATTTAAAACCTTGAATTAATCAAAAATAAAAAAAAGAAAAAGTAAACAATAAAAGGAATAAGGTATTGAAAAATAAAGTTTTATGGACATGGAAATCAGAGAGAGAGAGAGGAGTTGATGCGGCAATATAAGAATGCCATATTCAAAATTTCTTGTACATTATGATGTAAGTAATAAATAATTTTGTAGATAATAATAAATAAACTATGTAATTCATAAATAATTAACAATCAGTGTATAATACTACACTGAGCATAAAATAAACATATATCTTAAAATATAATAAATAAGTAATAAATAAAAAAACAAATTAAAGTCAGTCTTTCTCAATAAATGTTTAAATAAATATGCAAATTAATAAATAAATAAATAAAAAATATATATGAATAAATAAATAAATAATTAAATTAAAAAAAGTTGTAAATATACGTGTTTAACGAACAGGTAATATAACATAATACAATGTATGAAAAAATCAACAAATAAATAGAAAAATCAAATAAATAAAAAAATCAACTGTTAAATAGACAATCGTGACATATATATACAAGTTAATCTATTATATAACAAATTAATTATTGTAAAGTTGTTTTATGAAGACAATCTTGAAATCAAGGCATTGTCAGACAAATAACAGGAGATGTTATATTTTTCTTTCAATTTTGAATTTCTGTCTGAAACATATTCAATATTTACAAGTGAGTGAAGCTTATTTTGCGATATCTGTAGCTTACGAATATGGCTTATTGCAAAATAACCCCACGCCGATGACCCATAAAACATGATCGCCTGAAAGATGGCTTTGTAAATTATAATCATATTATCCTTGCTTAGTTTGGATTTTCTATTTATAAATGGATACAAAATTTTAATTATGGTATTTACTTTTTTAATTATTCCTTGTATGTGTAGACCAGATGTAAGTTTACTATTTAAATTTATTCCAAGATATTTTACGTTTTTTTTCCACTCAGCCCTGATACCACCAATGTGGAGAATGTTGCATGGTAAAAAGCAGGCTTTTCTTTGATGGCCTGGGTCTTACAAGCATTAATTTTTATTTTCGACTTTCTGAAATAAAGTTGAAGTATGTTAAGAGATGATTGCAGATTGATTTCAATATTAAAACCGATCGAATAACAAGAAAAGATGCTAGTATCATAAGCAAAAATTGCTCTTTCACAGTTAGGCAACGGAGAGAAGTCGGACGTGACAAGGATGTAGAGAATTGGGCCAAGACCAGGTCCTTGGGGGACTCCTGCAGAACAGACATAAGTTTCAGACGGAGAGTTGTTAACCGAGACCATATATTTTCTTGCCAACAAAAACGATTGGACGATCTTAATAATGTGCATTGGAAAATTGATCGTAAAGAGCTTATGCAAGAGCTCATTATGCCAAACATTTGCCTTGTGCAAATTGTGTTTTAACATGGTCGGTAGTTCGATGTATTTGATGCACAGTACTATGAAATCTCCTGAAACCAAATTGTTCAGCAGGAATGATGTTGTGAGAGTTCGTGAAAGTATTTTTTATTATTTTTTCGAAACATTTACAAAGAGAGCTTAACAAACTTTATAGGTCTCTAGCTTCCTGGTGAATTTGAGTTTTTCCCCGGTTTGAGTATTGGGATTATTTTTTGCAATTTTCCATTCTGTTGGAAAGTAACCTATTTTAATGCAAATGTTAAACATAATCTGTAGGAATTTGTAACCTCGTAAGCTTGGGAGATTTTTTAAATATAGTCTTATTTTTTAAAATTTCCTAGGAGCGTAATAATCTCAGCTGTAAGAGCATTTACTTCTTCCAAAGAAAATAGATTGTTGCTTCTCGGCGATGCGATGGTTCGCTATTGATGGTGTTGCTTCTGATGGAGTTGTTGTTATTGATGTTGTTGTTAGAGCCATTGCTCGCCCACGCATTTGATTTGCGTCAATTCGCACTCACAGCAGAAAAAGAAAGCAAAAAAACTGTTTGGATTCTTATAAAGACGTTGGAAGGGTGGATAGTCAAACATGTTCGGTGCATTTGTTTATAATGAAAATTATATAATACACGAAAAACTATACTATCTCAACCCCATACTTCCCCCTTAAGAATTGGTAGTAGTAATTGACTTGCGTTGACCAAATGCCTTATTTGTGAAGAGAAAATTACAGCAACGCTTAATCTAGAATGGGAGGGGTGATACACGAAATTACGATATCTACCATTAAGTAAAGCGAATTTCACACACCATAAAGTTTGTCAAACGGGTATTGGATGACCGTTTGTGAAAAATAAGACGGCTTTGTGAAGACTGGTGCGGGTTTTTGGAAGCAAATTAATATCTGGAGTATAAAAATCAGGATGGAAAAATATCTCTATTCTTGAGATTTGAATATTGCATTGGTTGATTTTAAAAAAGCATTCAATATACAGCCCCAAGGCCTGATATAGGTTGACCTTTAGGCAACGCGGAGTACCGAAAATCTACATGCGGATGATCAGGGAAGAGTCTTGAGTTATTTCCTTTTTTGTTGCAATCCATGACATTCTGCTAGAAGGTAAGATAACGGACCCGAAAGTAAATCAATTACTCTTTTCTAGCAATGGAGCCGTATTGAGTTAAGATTCTACATCCTGACAAAGAGCACTTAATGGTAGATGTTTAGAAGAAAATGAACAGCGCATTTGCAAAAAAAAAACACTAAATACCTATGTTGCCACTCAACTGAGAGATGCTCTACACGGTGCACACCCAGCGCTTACATGGGATTCATAATGTTTGACAATGTACAAGACATATGAGAATAAAATGATGGCGGCTGAAATGGAAACGTTTCACATAAGAGCAGGAAAGATAATGCCTGATCGAATAAGAAGCTAACAAAAAAGACATCATAGCCAACAAAGCATGTACTACCATGGAAAAAGAAGATGCCCTGAGAATACCAGTTTAAAATTGTACGCCCCATTCCAACAATACCGTTAATAAAAGGAGGGCTGGTCGATGTTTTCTGAGGTCAACCGCGTGAACCCCACAAGTGGAAATTAAGGGACATGCGTCCCTTCCTTCCGATCCCGGTCGCACGGCCCTAATGAACCAGAGGCGCTTTGTTTCGCTCCCAGTGACTATGTCTTGATCGTAAAGGAGCCGCCTATAAACTGTTCTGTGGCCGACGTGGTAGATCAACGGAATTGTCGATCTATCCTGAATCAGCCCTGACTATCAAAGTATAGAAAAGCCTCGAGAGGGATAAAACCACTCGAACGTGTACTTTCAAAATATTCATCTTGAGGGCAGTAAGCCCCGAAGATTTGTCCATTAGTAGACGTCATTGCCCTTGGAAACAAGTTATCTATCCTTTTTGTATTGGCCCCGTTGTATAGAATCTCGTTGGAATTATAGTGTTTGTACTCCAAATCTGGTGTTCTGTAAAGGCCGAGGTAAGTGCGAATGTACTGTCTCTCAAACAACCGAAACTTTTCCATAAGAGATGGTGCAACGTTGAACCACACAGGGCAAAATCTCCCCTAGCCCTGGTAAGTGCAGCCTATACATACATGTCGATTGAAATATAGACACTGATCTTGCCAGATCAGATACCAAGGTTCTTTATTACATCTACACTCACCAGTGGATGTCCATGTGGCCATGGACAAAAACAACTAACAAATAAAAAACTATTCGATTACTACTGAATCCAAACATTTTAATCAAGAAAACAAAAGTTTACACCTGCCTATAAATAATCAAAACCACTATGTTAACTTTTAATATTGTCTATACCCACTCGCTTAACAGTAGTTGGAATGTGTATCTTAATTTTAGTACCTACCTTCCTTCCAACCTTATTCTAGGTACCTAATATCCTTAATGAATTTCATTAATACCTACCCACTCCATACGTTTATCGATCCATCAAACATAATCAAGCTATTTTAATTAATTTGATTTCAAAAAGTAAATTATTGTTATTGGCAACTATATAGGTCTCTATACCTAGCATTATTGCCGTACTGCTGATTCCCACGAATCTTTATGCCAGTTCTTCAAATTTGTCCATACCAAAATAAAAAAACTGCAAAAGCTAACAATCCTATATATTAATGTGTTTATCACTTTGTTGTGACGCATGTTCATTCGAGCTTCAACCCGAAACGATTCTAAGGAATTTGCACGTCAAAAAAAAAATTACAATTAAATCTTTGTCAAAAAGACGCCTGCACTTAAAAAGGATTAGCACATAGGAACAAGTACGTGCGACCCAGTCGTGCTTTTTATTTGATGAAAATGCTCATACTACTCGTAGGCATCTATATAAAATGGCAGGGGCATTCAGGTAAATTTTTATGTTATGTTATTATAATGCTTTACTTTTGTACGATTTATTTTTTTAAATTGGCTTTTTCCCCTTAAATTTCAAAACTAATGTGTTTACACTTTACACTAAACTTTCCAAACTTATTTTTTTCCTAGAACGGTTAGTTTTAAATTTTCTAGCAAAACCCCTAATGAATAAATAAATAGTATAAAGTGCTTGGCAATGAATTTTTTAAATAGTGAAATGTAACATAAAATAAATATCTATGTCTTTTAGAAATCAGTTAAAAAATTGCCTGAAAATCTCTGAATACACAGAAAACAAATTAACCTTAAAACTACCATCCTTATTTAAAATTCTTTATAAAAGTTCTTTGAGTTGTACACACATATAAGAAATTTTGTTAGCTAATGTGACTTTTGAAGACATTCAAAATGCCCCCGTTTTGTTTCTTCAGGCATAACTGAAAGCAAAAAAAAAAACATCTGTAAACACATTTGGACTGCCCAAAAGGCAATGATTTATATTCCAACGTGCTCATTAGATATTCGGAACCTTATCAAGTCACGTCGGCGACTATCGTTTCCCTCCCAAACACTTTCGTCTGTTGGGAATGTGATCGCGATAAAGTGCCAATCCATAAGTAAAAAAAAAATCTCGACCCATCCTTCGTCAAGAAATAGTAATCATCAAACCGACTACCAGAAGTGCCAAGCTCCGGAACGTCGAACGAGAGAATTATGCAAAAACGAAAATAGAAGTCCTCGAAGAATTAAGATTTTATTGATTTATGGCATTATCAACGAAAGGACGGGCGCGCGACAGGCGGCAGGCGGCTGGACAATAGTCTTAGGGTTTTTTTTTTTTTTTTTTTATTTTCAATATTTGATTCTAGGCGCCCAGGCACCCTACCTGAGATAATTCTTACAATTAATCATTCATCCCGAACACTTCGTCTTCGTCATCAATAAACTCTAGACTAAACACTAGACCAGACAAAAACATCAAAGCCTTAAGTTAATAAATCTTAACAGATTAACGTTAACGTGAACTCCTATTGGCAGGAAGATGAAAGAATTATTTGAAACGAATTGCTGTACATAGAAAAAAAGTACAATGATTGGGATCTGAACTTTATATACAAAAAGGATACGATTTTTGTTTCCTAAAGTTGGATGTATATAGACCATTTGATTTGATTGGAATGTCTTTTGAGTAGGAAAAAAGATTTCCTTGGCTATTATATGGAAGATTGGTAAAAAATTGAATAATAAACCCTTTTTTAAAGTGTGACCTATTTGACCTTCCTTTTTTAGTGATAGATTTAATGTGTATATCATGTTCACTGTGGCGAATACTTAATGTTTTTTTATTGTTTTTTTTTTTTTTCAATGTACTCTACATAAAATAGGATAGGATACTTAAATTCAAAAAGGGTATGGGTATCCTCTTTGTTTTTTATTTGAACGTCATGCATTCCTTACTTATCTCAGTTAGTTAAGGTTTAGTAGTTCATCCCTTACTCTCATAACAAATTAATGTTTGATGTAAAAACAGCTTTCTTCTTCCAAGTTCAAGCTTGTAAGTTAGCTGGAATTGGCTTTGTCAAGTTTGTACTTCGTACAGTTTCAATATTTTGTTTGTGGGCTTGTACTCATTCTTTGAAAAAACTGTTTATTTTTACCGCTAATCCGGAAGTTACGTTTTTGGTAAAAAGCATAATTGTTGTAGTTTTCACACTTTTTATAAGTTCAGTGTTTATTTTTACGTAAATGTTAGGGTTTTCTTTAGAAGAGCTAGCCTTAAAATACGATTGGGCTCATAGGAGCAAGTAAGTAGTACACAGACGTGCCCATTTTTACTTGCGATTATAAGTACTATAATGCAAGTTATGCATTCGTGCAGATTGAAAATTTTGAGATAACAATCAAACATGACATTACGATAATAGAGAAACATATTTGAGTTACTGGCAAAATTCTGTCCGTCTGTCTGTCTGTGTGTCTGTCTGTCTGTATGTCTGTCAGTCTGTCTGTACGGATGTATTTTGGACTGTAGCTTAAACGGTTGGGCCAATCATCTTCAAATTTAGAACTTAAGGTTATTTTGACATTCTACAGAAGAGCTTAAAAATAACGGTACCTGTCATATAACCGAAAACGGTCATATAATCGAAAACGGCTCCAAGAAATTTTATGAAAAAAATCAGTGTACTGCTGTAGGTAAGCATTATATTTTGAAGAAAAAAAAATAATATGGTGGGCTAAAAACGGTACCTCCCATAGGACCGGTTTTTTCTTCGACTTTCTCAAAAACTGGTTATCCGATTACTATCAAAATTGATATTCAAGAAGATGCTTGCAGCCTAAGTAATTTCGCGTAAATTTTTTATCGAAAACTTTTTTTTTTGTATATTTTATAATTTAAAAAAAATTTTTTTTTGTTTAAATAAATATTTTGAAAACGGGTGAGTGAATTTTTTTTTGAATTTTGTTATTAAATGTACGTTATTTTTATGATTATATTGGTATTCTTGAAATATTTTTTTTAATTATTTAAAAAAAAAGTTGTTGAGAAAACGCTTTATTTAAAAACCGCTCCTATGATTTTGAAAAAACACACTTTTACATTTCCTACAGAAATAAAATGGCGTTTAAAAACAACTAAAAGTCACAAAAATCGAATAAATGCTTTGATGTTCACTTTGATATTTTATTCTACAATGTGACCACATATATGAGCAATTACGTGCGATCCAGTCGTGCAATTTATTTTGTTTGGTACTACGGCGTATACGCGGATAAAAAGCAGGGGCAGAACTTCTGGATCAAACAATTGCTACGTAACTGGAATTGGCTTCAGGCATTAAATACTCTAGGCCTTTGAAGTTTCCTGGAGTTCAACAAGGCGAACCCGACGGGTGAAGTTGCAGTAAAAACCGTAGGTTATATATAAAGAAGAAGAAGATTTTCGAATATTAGTTGAGAAAATTAAATTTATCAATGATGTATATGTTACAAAACTAGTTTAGTTTTCTGATTATGGGCATTCGGTTGAACTAGTTCTGCCTAGGCAAAACTAGTTCAACCAAATGCACTTAGGAAAAACTAATTCTGCCTAGGCAAAATTAGTTCTTCCATAAAGGTGGGTAAATAGTAAGAATTTCAATCGTGGCGTTCGCGGGGTGGTACAGAATAGCGTCGTCTTGCTGGAACCACATTTCACAAAGGTCCATATGATTGAAATTGGGACTCACGGAATTGATTATCATGGTTTTGTAACGCTCGCCATTGACGCGACCGTTTCACCAAAGTCGTTGCAAGAAGGGTTGGATGCTGCCACCCGAAAACCCCCTGCTTGAGCTCACTATAGGATTTAGAGTAGGTGCGAGATTGGGTTAATGCAAAGGTTCTTTAAATCAAAAAGAAACGTTGCACATACCCTACATTGCACCTTCGCCAAATCCTATAGTGAGCCCAAGCAGAAGGGTTGCAGGTGGCAGCATGCCCCCCCCCCATACCCACCTCATACAGAAAATGAAAAAAAAAATCAATTCAATTGTGTGGGTTGGTGTTGTTCCATATACGGCTTGTTCACACCGCCATTCATTAAAAAATTTACCTCACCGATAGAGATGATTTTTTTGTCCATCATGGACATCATGGCTGACGTAGTAAGCCAGTGGCGAGTAACAACAACGACGACGTTAAATCAACTTTAAAGTAATTTGTAACACCACACAAACCCTTGCTCCAAAAAAAGGAAAACAACAAAAAATAAATTGCACGACTGGATCGCACGTACTTGCTCATCATCATCATGCGGTCACTCCGTCGAATAAAATTTAAATAAAATGCACGACTGGGTCGCATGAACTAGTTCTTATGCTAGATATTTGCTTAGTGGCTGCATATGTATGTATATAAAGGGTGTGTTTTTTAAACGTGTGGTTTTCAAGAAGAAATAAAGCGCATATAGTTTAATGTTATGGCCAAGAATCTAGCTTTATTATAAAGATAAGGGTTTGCATTATGTTCTAAAATTATTTCGGGCAAGTAGCCGCCGTGGCTGGCTCGAATAAATTCCAGCCGAGGCCCAATTTTCCCAATTTTGTGAAAATCGGGATCGGTGGCCATCTCGTTTATGCGCCCATTCACCGAACGTGTGACCCGCTTGATAGGCGTTCGGCTTCAATTCTTGAACGAGTTGAATTTTTTTAAGCCTGCAAACCAAGATCCTTCCGCGCGCGATGGCAGATGGACTCATTTGGGTCTTCTTCGATACTTTGCTCCACCGAAACGAACCATTATTTTGGTAATAAATTTGCACAATTTGCACAATTTGCAAACTTTGTTCAGGAGTAAGTCTATTCATTATGAAATCGCAAACCAAACTGAGCATAAATCAAGAGACAGCTGTCAAAAAGACCAACTCCGAAAAAAGTATTGCCAGATTAAAAACCACACGTCTATTAAAATAAAAAAGATATTTTTTTCTTAGAATTTTTTTAATTATTTTAATTAGTTCAGTTTTTTGGAAAAATTAAGTATACAATACAATTTGAAAACTAAATGTCTATCAAAGAAAAAAAAATTTGAAAATCGTTCGACTTTTCGTCGTTTTTTTTTTGAAAAACTTTTCGAAAAAATATTTAAAATTTTTTTCTAGTTTGTCATTATAAGGCAATCTGTAGTTTTCATCTGGGAAAATTATTTAAGAAAATTCAATCCACCCAAAAAAAAAATAAAAAAATGGAAAAAAAAAAGTTTTTGTAAATGTTGAAATGCGATATTAATTGAATTATAAATGACTTCCTGTCTGGAAAATTTTTGAAATTGGGATAATAGTTTACGATAAAACCGGATTTGAAAAAACCGGTTATATGAGAGGTACCGTTATAGAACAAAGATGTATTATTATAAAAAATTAGCACCCTGGAAGCCTTATCAAAATTATTAGAGCCGTTTTCGAGAAAATCTAACTTGTTGTTCAAAATTGTATGGCAGGTACCGTTATTTTTCAACCTGGAGCAAAAATACCAAAAAAATACATACTAAATACCAAGTTTGAAGCAAATCGGCCCATCCGTTTAGGCTGTAGAGGCGCGAACAGACAGACAGACAGACAGACAGACAGGCGGACGGAATTTCCGGAACCACTTTTTTCAACTTCTCTATTATCGTAATCTCATGTTTGATTGTGATATTTTTTTTGCACGAATCCATAACTTGCATTTTAGTTCCTAAATCGCAAGTAAAAAAACAAAAGGATAAAACTGGCTGACATTGTTTTTATTGAAGAAAGTAAAAGTGAAAGCTTACTTGACTTTGGTTTTTTTTCCGCTTTGGGCGCTTTTTTTTGCGACTTCTCGTGGTTGCCACATCCTGGTTTGATAAATGACAAATTATTGACATTTGCACCGAAAAGGGGAGGCAAAGGAGCAGGATGTTCAAGTTTGATACATACGATTGTAAGTGTGTTGAAAGGAAATAAGGATTTTTAGTTCTTTTTTTAACCGACACGTTGGATGGTGTTAGAATGAAATATGTTGATTGGAATGGTTGGACGTGGCACGATCAAGCTCAACGTTGGTATCTGGATGGTGTGTCACTTTTATGTGCGCTCCTGCTTCATGATTCTTTGGTCGTAGGCCTGGGTTGAATTTAATTTTTTTCTGGATTTTGTGTTTTATTTTCTAACCATGAGCCAAGTTTATGGAGACCGGACTACGCATAAGGTTTGCTCCGGAGCTATAAAAATACGAGACACTACGGAAAATAAAAATATGGCTAAACTTGTTTTTCGTGGTTGGCCTGAGAATTGAGAGGAGATGTTTATGATTTAAATAAAGATGTTTTTCATGGGAACATTAAACATATAAAGTCGTTAGGAAATTAAATTGGATTTTTTTAATGGTTTACATCAATCAGACAAGAAAAATAAATAAATGTTACCCGTTGGAATATAAACATTAAATTAAAACATTATTATAATTGAGAAGGGTTGTCTTGTCGATAAAAGACAAGGATATTAAAAGTAACGAAACATTAAAGACCTTTTTCGTCCTGGATATTGATTTTAAAGAAAATAAAGTTTTCAGACTGTACTACGAATGGTATCTCAATCAATGATTTAATAAGTTTGAAAGGAAACTATGATTTAAATAGTAATGTTTTAGAAATAAATTCAGAAAATTAATTTTTTTTGCATGATTACAATAATGACAATGGACTATGAGTCAAAGAAATGGCAAATCAACAAAATTGGTCGGTGGTAGTACAATGCTGCGGTGGGATACAGCGGGTCTATTTGCGATGTTTGGAATTTTATTTCTGAGGTGTTCTGTGATGTAATAAACTAAACACTTGTTATTGATATTTTCGACCACGGATGTCATGTTTAGATATTATAGAATGTTCAAGTAATTTTTTTTTCAACATATTCAATGCTTTTCTTATTTAACTACTCAAAACTTTAGTTAACTGTTCAGTTATATAAACTTATGCACTAACTGATAATTAAATACGTATACCAACTTTGACCTTTTATCATAATGCCCTATGAATTCCGAAAACAAATTCAACCGCTCAATCAAAACGAACTAATTCCAATGTATCTTATCGTCCTCAATGTATCTGAATACATATTTCAAACCAAACAGCTTTGTCTATCTATGCTGAGATTCCCCCAGTAACCATGACATTTGAACTCGCCCATACATGTGGTTAACCCTTAAAAGTGACCTTTCCTCTCAAACCAGCATTCCTAAATACATAAACCTTTACCATTGCCCTTAATACCATGGCTAAGATTACTACTCCGATAATTTAAAGCTCTAATGAGAAAGCAATGCAATCAATATATCGTCATTGGACAACATTAAACCTAATAATTCCCTGCTCCGATTAACACAAATTCATAACAATCTCATTGACTACTCTTGGTCATCCATTCCCATTTCCTGTAAAACTGTGCGTCGTCGGGGTTGTCCTACAAGTTGAATCCTTCTTAAATCCAATATTCACGTAATAACCCAATTAAATTGGAATTACCATATAAGGCTTGAAATATTGGAATCCATAAGACAACAGAATTTCAAAGAATTTCAAGGAACATAGGTATGTAGGTTTCATCCTCAGTAAGGATTTTAGCTTGATATGTTTCAACCTTCCACACCAAGTCTGTTAAAACTTTTGTCATTTGCAAGCTTTGGTCTAATTTCAGCCTATCAGAATAACTTTACCAATATCCGTTTCCTCTTTCGATTTTTCAGAAATCCTCACCAACAGAAAAAAAACTAAATGTCCTTTAAAGTTTTCCAAGTTTTATTACAATTCTGTGAGTGTCTGTAGTGGGGTTTTATCCACAAATATTCCAATTGATGGGATTACACCCCAGATGTGGTTGGCATGACATAAACAACTTTATTATTATAGACTACACAATAATGTGTCACTGCTGCGGTGATACCAACATGAAAAAAAGGGCAACAGGAAGTGCAAAAGTAAATTGCTGAAAAAAGGATGAAAACAAAATCAGGCTTGTGTCACTTCTGCTTAGAGATTCAAAGCACGCAGCTTGGACTTGGCCATATGGATATATGTGTTTTATAATTGATTTTTTAAAGCCAATTCAATTTAGGAACTTCGGAAGCAACTTATTTATCCTGATCCTTGTTTTTGTTTTGTTTTTGTTTTACTATCTGGTGGAAAACATATAAATGATTCCTTGATAATTTAAGATAACTAGCTTTTATATTTCATTACATTACATATTGAACTACTGTGTAGATAAATCTACGAAGCAGAGACACTTATGAGCACTGGTAAGTAGCCAGTCGGTCATCGGCACAGACAATTACAAGACAACACACAATACGACATTGATACAGGACAGAACAAAAGAAAGGGAGAGAACGAAAGACAGGAAACACATAACACATGTCAACAGCACGCAGTTGGTTTTCGGACGGTCCCCCATCCGACAACTGACCCATTGTATATACATTGCAGTTTATATACAATGTACTAACCATGCGCAACGATCTTGATTTCGCTATCTGGAAGCGATGCTTTATCAGAGCCAATGCAAATGCATTTATTGAACGTCTTAGAAACAAAAACTTCACGTGGCTTGTTTGTTAGTAAAACCTTACATAAGATTAGACCGAAATTTCAGCGTCAAGTAAATCTCCAAAGTTAATCTCAACTCAAAATTACTCTTTTCATTTAATTTAATTTTTAATTAATTCAAATTTCTTACACAATAAAATACATTTTTTTAATTAGTCCAAAATTCAGTATTATATGCAGATAATATACAAAAAATGGCACGACTGGGTCGCACGTACTTGCTTTTATGTGCCTTATTACATTGGAAAGCAAAAACTTTTACAGGAACAAGAAACATTTACGTTGAAAATAACACAGTTTGAACTCATATACAGTATCAAAACCACAATACTTAACAGTTTTTAGTAAAAATGTACAACTTCATCACAATTCTTATAAATAACGAAATTATAAAAAAAATATTGCAAAATTGTAGGACGGATTTTGATAAAATCCTGTTTTTTATTAGTATAGTCTTTTGAAACAATTTTTTTTTTTTTAACTTTGGTATGCAGTTTTCAAGAGTGATTATAAAATTTAAAATAATATTCTTTGATCAGTTTTAAAAATATTGATGTGTTGAATTCCATGCTGAATGATTTTTTGTTTCAAAAAATAAATTAGCTAAACATCGACATTTGGTTCTTACAAGTTGTTATACAGCGCGATTAACCATCAGTTTAATGCAAAATCAATTTATTTGCAGAGCTGGCCCTCTTAACTGGCCCCTCGTTCGTGCGACTTATTGCCTCTTAATGACTCTTTATGTTAAGTCATTGGTTTATGCCGACAAACCACTCTTGACACTCTTGAAGGATTGGAAACCAATATTTAAGCCACCATTGGCGCCATACGGCCAGATGTATTGGAAAAAGTAGTGAGAAATTAGACTGATTGAACGGATTATAAAACTCATATACAAGGCAAACATATGCTAGAAATCATATATGAAATATAAACAGCATAAAATTATATACTAAATTATGTTTACAATAAATTCATTGCGATTATATTTTTGTCTTGTGTTATCATTTAAAGTTCTCAGGCTCTTAAAAAAAAAATACATTTGAATTCATGTTAAGGTCTTACTAAGCAGAGCTACCAAGTTCTCTATGAATAGCAGTTGTGTCTTACCTTTGTGATCACTTAAGATTCCAGATCATCTAGACTCGAGTTTAAAATATGACTATTAATATGGGTTATTATTTTGTTTGCAGGATATTATTGAGCTTTGTTAGAGTTCTAGATCATCATCATCATCATCGGCGTAACAACCGTGATTCAGTCCGGGCCTGCTTTAAAAAGTTCTTTCATACATCCCGATTGCTGGCCAACGCCATCCAATTGCGAAACTTAAGGTCTTCTCCGAAATCGTCCACCCTCGAACAAGTGTTCAATTTATATCAATTTATTCAGTACAGGGCCTTTCCGTCTTACTGTTATGGATTTCAATAAGCTATCTCCATTTTAAAGCTCTCAAATGGTTGCCAATTTTTTATTCAAATTTTATGAAAACAGAAACATGTAGACCATAAATTAAATTAAAAAAAAAATAATTAAATTAAATCTATCTTTTTCCACACCAAAAAATTGAAGGATTTTGCAGTATTTTTTTTTTTCAAAATCGTAGGAACAGTTTTTAAATATAACGGTTTTTTAACAACAATATTCGAAAATATTTTGAAGTAAAATTACTAAGGCTACCTACATCTTCCTGAATAACAATTTTGACTGTCACCAACTTATATTTTTTCCCCCCAAAACACAGATTTTTTTTCAAAAAAATCCAATGGCCGTTTCAGAGAAAAATATGCTTTAACTTAAAGGTTATATGAAGTTTAATGTTTGAGCTAAAAAATAAAAATAAAATAAGGCCTCTGCAGAATGTCGAAATAATCGTATGTTATAAATTTGAAGACGATTCAGGCTGTAGTCCAGAAAACATTCGTACATACAGACAAACATAATTTTCCAGTAAGTAAATGTTTGATTATTATCTCAATTTATTTTTGTGTACGAATGCATAACTTGTATTAAAGTACCTATAATCGCAAGTAAAAAAAATTGCCAACAAATATTGCATTACGTATTTTTATTTTAACCGTTTTGACTATAAGCGTAATAAAAAACGAAAAGATGTAAGTAAAAAAAACATAGCGACAACACCTTCTTCTTTAAACTTAAAATATGCTCTCATTCGCTCTAAGAAAGCTTCAATTCTGGAACTTTCACAACAAAAACCAAAGAAAAAGGTATTATAAGTTCCATTAGTGCCGAATGGCAACTCTGCAGTAGAGCTTTTTTTTTTTTAAATAAACACAATAAGCGAGAGGCAAATTGATATTCAGTCTCCTCCTCCTCGCAGTCGGGGAGCAGACAGGTCTTGGTGGAATGTACGTGGGTTAAATGAATTATTACAACAACAATTTCAATGTATTTTAAGGTTCTTTTTTATATTCAAGTGGCAATTTCTTGAGTGCGATGCAAACACCTGCATGTACCAGTGTGTCTGTAAGCTCTCTTCCATAAGGTCTGTACTGAAAATATAAATTGAACAGAGTAAAGAGGCCAGTTCAAATCGAAATCTTTGTCCAAATTTGTTTTGTGAAGTTAAAAACCGATTTTTAAAAACTCTTATCTCTTTCTGTTACTCGTAATTAATATTTTCCTAATTAGTTGCTGTAATCTTCACTCTAATTATTATGGAGACTGTCTTCCAAAAAAAAAAAAAAAAACAACCATAGTTGAACTCATCATCCGAACCAAGGAGCAACAACACAAATATTACTTCATTTACATTCCTCCATCATCAATCATGATGATGACCCTAAAACCAGGGATCTCAACGTTAATTAAATCATTTTAATAGCCCATTTGCCAAATAACTCCTATCGAACTACCCCAAAAGTTAACATAAAGGGACTTAGGTACACATAATATCGTACTTTCATGTACTTTATCGCATTCAACGACGTCCTGCGATCCAACTTTATCCATACAACAACCAGGGCCATAAGATGTAGAACAACAAACAAAAAAATAAACATTTCAAATTGAATTTTACTTCTTTTTAATTCACCAATGTAAATGAATAAAAACCTCCCAAAATGTTTGTACCACCAATAAAACTATAGCTAAAGTGTTACCAACGAAACAAACTCATTCCATCCCATGTCAGAAAAATAAAAAAACAACATCCTTTTTCAAAATCCTTGATGTTCAGCGAAATCAAAGAGCTTTTTAGTAACAGGTTAGATAAATATTAAATTTACTATATTACAGAGGATTACAAGTTGGAAGCACACTTGAGTCTTGAGCCTCTCCTCAAGACTGCCACAAGCGTTCTGAAAAGTGGAAAATCCTATATTATGAAATTGTTCGTATTCCGTTCCATTTCAGTGAATGCAAATGTATTAGCGGGAATTCATGAAACTCATAACGGAATTTGTTAACAACTTTATTTTCTCCAACAGGGCTAAAGACGACTCTATCTCAAGATAAAGAGATTGCTTGGCTACATGTTTGGCTAAAGAGATATGCTATAAGCACGTCGACCATGACGTTTTTGAGGCACTAGGAAGAATTTTATCAATATGTTTGTGTTGGAGCAATTTAATACAGAATATGCACATCATTTATATGCCATATATCCTTATCCGTAAAGCAACTTTATATAGTTTGAAAAGTAAGAACAGTTAACCTGGAAATAGCCAAAGTCGGTGTTTTTTTGGGTAGTGATGTTGGAGAAAGATAATAAGACTGTTATTGTGCTAAGTTTTGAAAATACTTGCAAGCAACTTGTGCGAAGGAAAACAATGTTTGAAGTGTTGCAGCAGGAGCTTACGTATAGGTATGGCTGACTGGTTTTGTGTGCTGATGGTTTATTGAAATTGTTATTTCTATGAACATTTCATTTAAGTGTTGTCCTTGAAAGCGCTTTGGACCAAGAGAAGGATGGTTTTACATAGTTGTGAAGTGCAGCACTAATTCTTATGGGAAAAAAATTAATTCATAGTTTTATTGACAACAGATGTGTTGTATATTTTAGGTGCAACCGTATTTTACATAGGTTTATGTTTTCCTACCAATAGACGGCTGATAATATGGATTATATTATGCATGTTGTTAAATTTCATCCTAATATTATTATCCTGTAAAGAGGGATTGTGTTTGAAGAATGCCTAATAAAAAAACATATGAAAATTATTAAACCGAATTAAGAACATTTTAGTTGATGCAGATGCAGAAAACGCTCTGAAGAATGTTGCTTAATATATCCACGAATACTCGTATATTTATTCGAACAGAGACGACATAACATCCATGTCATGTTTATAATTAAATTTTCAAAAACGTATGTTCAAATGAATATTTACATATTATACTATATATTTACATTAAACTATAATTGAATAAAATATTAAGTAATTTTATTTTGAGATCAGATATGAAACTATGAATATCAAAAAATTTAATTCCACAAGGGATAATTGAGAGGCATGTGTGATAGAATTAAAAAAGAATGCAATAAAATATATCTCGAAGAAATCAGAATAGTTTTTGCAGTTATTTTATGGTAGAAGACAAAGTAACCTTGCTTACGTTAAAAGCGTGGCGTAGACCAGGACATCCAAAGCCATGAGGTGTAAAACTGAAGGCCAACAATGTACTGTAATGTAATGTAATGTAATGGACACGACTGGTTGGCACGTACTTGCTCTTATGTGCCTAATTACATCGGAAAGCAAGATCTATGACAGAAACAAGTAAAATTTGCGTTGAAAATAACACAGTTTGACCTTATAAAAAGTATTAAAAACCAAAATAATTAACGGTTTTTAGTAAAAATGAAGTACGTCATCAGACGTCTTAAATAAAAAGGAATTTATGAAAAATTTATTTTCAAAATTGTAGACCGGTTTTGATAAAATCCTGTTTTTTATTTTTAGTTTTTTGAAAAAAATATTCTTTGAAATTTTGTAATGAAGTTTTTTTTGAATTTATTAATATACATGTAATTATAAAATTTAAAATAATTTTTTTTATAATAAGCTTTCAAAATATGTATGGATTTTTGAAAAATAAATTCAAAAATTAATTTTAATTAGAAAAAAAGTTATTCAAAATTTTGATGTACAGGATTAATTTGGCAACATAGATCTTCTCAAATATAAAATTTGATAAAAATACAAAGAACCGTTACTGGTAAAGCCAAAAATTAAAAAAACATTATATGAACTATACTCACACACTGAGATTGCTGTGCGCTCAGTGATAAAAATCTTATCTAACGCTCGTAATGGATTGCGAATATGTTACCTAAATGCTCGAAGCTTAAACCTAGAAAAGTTGGATTATTTTAGGTATGTTGTTTGTGGTCTGGGAATTGACATTATTTGTGTTACTGAGACTTGGTGGAGAACAAGTAGTGAATGTACTGATCCAGATGATGTTGTTCAATTGTATGAAATACCTGGCTATAAACAATAGGGTTACCACTACCACAGGGGGAGGAGTTGCTATGTACTGTAGTCAAACAATTATACACACAATATTGAGTCAATCTGATTGCAGTGGAGTAGAATATCTGTTGTTGGAATTAAATGATGGAATTACAAAAATGGTTGTTGGTGTTGCCTACAACCCCAACCGATCCCTGCTGCTTGCCTCCTACCTTGGCGTGATTGCTACCTTATTTCAAATGTAGATGAAAAGGTCAACCACATACAATCTTTATTATTGGATCTCTATACTAGGCATGTTCCTTTAAAAACTGTGGCAATCCGCAATAATAAATGTCCCTGGTTCACATCAGAGGTGCGAAATGCAATTAAAATTAGAAATAAGATAAGATATAAGATATTTTTTATCCAAATTGAGCACTAACCAAACTTCGAAAACACTCTGGACTAATTTGCGTTCAATTGGCGTTGGAAAAAAGAATGTTCTTGGTACCATTCCAAATGTTAATGAACTCAATAATACCTTTCTTTCTAGTGATATTGGCAATCCACGTTTTGTTCTGAACAATCAGTTGTTTGATGATTTTAACTTTGATTTCGTCCTATAAGCATTTTGCCATGTCTGTCAAAGGTCTTGGAGAAAGCTCTTGCGAGCTTTCAAATTTTCTAAGTCAGCACTGTTTGTTATCGCCAATACAGTCTGGATTTTGAAAATACCATAGCTGCTCTACAGCTATGATAAAAATTCTTGATGACATTAGAATTAAGTTTGATTTATACTACGTCACAGTTCTTTGTCTGCTTGATTTCTCCAAAGCCTTTGACAGAGTGGATCATAATGTGTTTTGCTTGAAACTACAATCCTATTTCGGCTTCAGTGTAGCTTCGGTGAGCCTAATTTATAATTACTTATGTAACCGCCATCAAAGGGTAGTTTACGGTGAAACTTTTTCCCAACTTGGTTCCCTTGTTGCAGGAGTACCCCAAGGATCTATTTTGGGACCAATATTATTTTGTCTTTTTATTAATGACCTTCCTAAAGTTTGCACAAATGTATCTGTTCATCTTTATGCTGATGATATGCAGATATATTTATCTCGGCTCATTGGGCTTATTGAGGATCTGATAGCCAGAATAAATGAAGATTTGTTAAATATTTACCAATGGTCGAACTGCAATGGACTCAGTCTTAATCCAACCAAATCCCAGCTAATGCTTATTTCGAAGAGGCCTACTACGGCTAGTTAAGACTTTATTTGTGCCCATTATTGATTTTGCCACAGTTGTCTACTGCAAACTTGACTCGAACTCTCTGCATAAGCTACTAGTTGCATTTAATGACTCGATAAGGTATGTTTATGGGATTTGCCGGTATGAGCATATATCGCAATATCACAAATTAGTTCTCAGTTGCACATTACAGCAGTTTCTTGACGTAAGGTGCTGTATTTCCATGCATAAAATCATAACATATAAAACACCCTTCATTTCTCTCTCTTTGCTCTTCTTTTTACTATCTTTAACTTCTTCTACCTTATTCTTCTTTTTATTAATATTCTCTATCAGATGCTTTTTTCTCATATAAGTTTTGATACTTTTTATAAATATTTTATGTGTTATAACTTGAAATGGTTAAATTAGTTGTCTATTTTTTTGTATTTTTCTTTATTATAATCTTTACCTAAACAATATCCAAACTATTACAATGTGCTGTAAAAGGCTTAAGTCTTATTTGTACAACCTTATTTTAAATAAATTGAATTGAAATTGAATTGAAAGGTACCGTTAATAGACTTTTCCAAAAAATTCGGTTCTAATCATAAGATAGCCAATACCAACAAAAAAGTTCTCAAAAAATTTCATCAAAATCGTTGGAGCCATTTTTAATAAAAATAAGCTTTTCCTTAATGGCCATATGTCAGATACCGTTATGTTAAGGCCTAAAAACAAAATTTCAATTTCCCCTCTGGGGAAACCACACCAAGTTTGAAGATAAACGCTTAAACCGTTTAGACTGCAGCTCGTTATTCATACTGACAGACAGACACACATTATTTGTCGATCACTTTTTTTAGACTTCTCCTTGATCGTAATGTCATGTTTGATTGTTATCTCAATTTTTTGTATATTCACGAATCCTAAACTTGCCTTACAGTCCCTATTATTGCAAGTAAGAAGAATAATTGGATTTTTGAAATATTGCGTTCCACTGAATTTCTTACTACCATTTGAACAACAAAGATCAAAATTCATTGATGTTATGATACGCTTCCTTTGCAGATCCACATATGAAGGATATAGTTATGAATCTTGAAACAAATGTGTAGGGCTGGACTTAATCAATATGATATTTAAGACAAGACATCTTTGACGAACATGAGATAGGGATTGGAGACAAAATGGGCCATGAGGATTTATTCCTGCATTAAAAAAGAGCAGATATGTTGATACAAAATATACGCTAGAGGCGCGTTTGTTAAAAACTCAAACTTTGAACTTCGAGTGTTATACAGAGTCATGCTTAACAAATTTGTCTTAAACAAATATAAAGTGAATGGCGTGATAGCTGCTTAAGGAGCCAAAGCCCAGTGGCTTATACACTCAACCGTTTCTGTTTGTGTGTTTGACTTGTACATAAGATGCACTTGATCTTAGAGGATTATTCATTTTCTCGAAAGAGGCAGTACCCCGTAATAAAGGTAGATATAACGGGAATTTAAATCCGATCCTTTGCCTTAAAAGACCCGCTCTTTGACATATCAGACCGAGACACTTACCAATACAATTGAATAGGACTGGATGAATCAATGGGTCATACTGGCATAATATACCGAAATTGTAAAGCCAGGATTTCGGAGTTCCCTAATATCTGGTTCTGTCAATTTGCAGCTGATTTTACTGTTTTCGACTTTTTGTGTCTATTTTGTCATCTTTAAGAAGCCGTCAAGAACGCGAGGATCTATCGTCGAAATTTCTGGCAATAGTAATTGAAATGGTAATGGTCCCGTGGCCCCGTGGCTTTATGGTTAGTGTGTCGGACTGCTAAGCGAATGAGCCTGGGTTCGAATCCAGCTCAAAGCAATCTTCTTTTCCGGGGTACTGCCTCTTGCGAGGAACTTACAAAACCTCCAAGAGTAAAATTTGTCACGAAAAAGTGCATCTCATGTAGCCGTTCGGACTCGGCGGTAAACTTTAGGTCCCTTCCATTCTTGCAGATTAACAACACACACACAGGAATGGTTGAGAGTATAAGTCACTAGGCCTTAGCTCCTTAAGGAGCTGTCGCGCCAATAAATTTATATTTATTTAGTAATTGAAATGGCATAGGTATATAGAGCAATGTATGATGGAGTTTCGGCATTCCTACCAAATTCGTTCATCAAATTGATGACGGAAAATGCTGTCAGTTAAGGCCGGTAAATACCTGACCAACATATTTGATGTCAAAAAGAGTTAACACAAGTTGAAGAGCTGTTATGCGACTTCTTCAACATCCTACTTGAAAAAACACCAGAGGCAATATCTTTCAAAAGTTCTTCCAAATACTCACACATACGCCGACAGTATTGGCATAATCGAAAGAAAATCATTCCTATAGTCGTTATACTTTTTATACCTGTTTTTCTTTCTATAATCACCTCATCAGTTATAATTTTTCAAATTGGTTCGGAAAGCTCAAAGTTACATTTGATTTCGTAGTAAATAAACGGAAAATATTCAAGCATGTAAAAATAATGCGAATGATCCCTCAGTTAATAAGTTTGCTGAAAGGCTTCCTAAGGAAGCAATGAAAATTTCTTATTTATAACCAAATCGCCTTAATTTTTCCCCAAATTGAGCAATTCTATGTTTTTAAGTAATTCCTCAAGTTAGGTTCTTGATTTCAAAATTTCTTTTTACAACTTTGAACCCTATTATCTACCATCATGATATAAAATGTAAATCTTCCTTGAAACAAAAGCCTTACAAATGCCTTGCTCTTAAATGTAAAATATCTGCCATCAACCATGCTCACCTTCGTTCTAACAGACAAAGCTGATGAGATGAAAATCCCTCTGGAAAAAGATAACCAATATCGAGTGGCTATTTCAATGTCCAGCTCTTAGGGTTGACAAAATAAATTCCACCAGCTCGGGCCTAAGATCCCAACAAAGAGGATAATCCCTAGAAAGTTCACACGTACTTGCATATTTTCTGTGCGGCTTATGCTCGCCAAAAGGAAGGCATTCATTCTGTTTCTCCCAATGATATCAGTACAGCAAAAAACAAGGTTATTGCCTGTTGTCCTGGAGCAAGCGAAGTACAGTTTTAAAAAAATCGTGCCCTTTTTTATTGTACTATGTATAGGTGTTTCCATTCAATAAGCCAACAATGGCAAAAAATAAAAAACCAGAAAACGAAAAAGGTAGAGAAAGAACAAAGTTTTCGAAAGACTAACTCTGGTAAAAGACAGCTTCAACGCTACCATAGGGTAAGTTTGGGCATTATGGCACAGTGGGCAATATATAAGACTAAAATTACAAGGCCAACAAAAATTAAAATGAAGCGGCACTCATAGACACCATCCGATGAAGAAAATCTTGAGATCCAACCGACGAGTCGAATGGGACCGAAGATTTCGGGGAGAACATTTGCGATGGATGTGGTGAAGACTACACCACTACAACCAAAAAAGACGAGTAGATGCATTGTGTCCATTGTGGACAGTGGTCCCACGAATCCTGTACTGCTTTTAATAATACCTTCGATGGATTCGGGCGTTTAAATCGAAAATAAAACTCCCCGCAAAATTGCCCCCAGGGGTGCGCCATATTGCCCGCATGTATGGTAATATGGTTTAAAAAAAAAATTAATTAATTTATTTTTTGTAAAAGGCATTGAATTATCATTTGTATTTAATTTATTTATGTTGGTTTTTTCTCTAATTTAATAAAAAAAATTACTGAATTATAAAACGTTGTTCGTAGTAAAGCTATTTCAGATTGACGTTAGGTGCGCCATAATGCCCAAACTTACCCTATCGATGGGATAAAGTAAACCACACACAGTTGTTTTTGCGATATCTGAAAAAAATACCTCACAAACCTGCAACATCTTTTCTTATCGATGGTCATGTTCTGATATGGTTTGGGGGACCTATCTTAATCAGTAATTGCATAATATATTTGAAACTCCCTCTTCGTCCTTCCTCTCCGCTGTGAAGGACATTACCGAATATGCCTGCAATATGCATATAATGACGTCACGTCATGCCCCCAAAGGCAGATTTATCTTCAACAAAATAAGGACTGAAAATACATAGAAATACCTAAAACAGATTGCACTAATACAGTGAAAGCAAATTTCGCATCCTTTTTCTTATTTTTTTATTCAACACTTATCTGTCACATTAAATGGCTGTTGGCGGTGAAAGAAACGAGAAATAGGAAAAGAAATTAAATCAGGAAGTAATAAAAAAAACTGAGTTCCCACGTATTTTGTATGCATCGCTTGTCGTACGTTTTGGGAAAGTAAAACGAAGAAATGAGAATAAAACAATAAGTTTAAGTAAGAGCTAATGCATAATGTACGGAAGTCCTGGATTGCCTTAAGTCAAACAAGAAACGCATAAAATATCCTATTTAAGCTTTATTTTGGATATCTTCTTGGGAACATATGTTCCTCTTGCATCGGCTTTACTTTTAAAGAACTACTGATTTTTTTTATGACTTTCAATTTTACTATTAACAAGCGAATTTGGTTAAAAGGCGCCCTTCATACAAGGATTATTAAAAATAAATTAATAAATTTACTGGCGCGACAGCTCCTTAAGGAGCCAAGGCATAGTGACTTATACTCTCAACCATTCCTGTGTGTATGTTGTTAATCTGCAAGAATGGAAGGGACCTACAGTTTACCGCCGAGCCGAGTCTGAACGGCTACATGAGATATGCACTTTTTCGAGACAAATTTTACTCTTGGAGGTTTTGTCAGTTCTTCGCAAGAGGCAGTACCCCAGAAAAAAAGGGGGCTATGAGCTTGGTTTGAACCCAGGCTCGTTCGCTTAGCAGTCCGACACATTAACCACTAAGCCACGGGGCACTACTAAGGATTATTAAAGCAATTGTATATCATCATCCGAATTAAGGTGGAAGCAAAATCTAAAGAGCTAATTTAAGAAATAAAACACAACCGATTTTACGGTTGGGAAAAACATAAAAAACCCAACGTTTATTCTTTACCCTTTCGAGTTGCTGTACGGCTATAGACTATAGACTGACTCTTTTTTTGAACATTTTAGCTTGCTTATCATATAAGTACATTTAATTACAAAAACACATTGTAATAAAAAATATATAAAACCTCGTACGCTGGCTTACGATACAGCAATATAAGCGGACATTTAATTTACTAATATGATTATTTCAATAACTAATAAATTATTCATATATTTGTAAACATTTATTAAATTAATCAATGCTTAGTTTTTTGCAAGAACGGGAAGGTGACTGGTTATTATTTACACAAGGGACCTCATCGGTCTATCTTATGCATTTGCCTATGCCGATGATAAATCGCGTACAAAACCGGCCCAAGAATTGAGTTCATTAGATTTCTCTTGCAGATTGACTTCAACTAGGTTGATCTATATTGTGATAATAGGAAGTTAAAAATAAACTTCCAGAAACATGAAAGCATCTTGTTTAGAGCGCCTTATTTAATCCTTCAAGGGATACAAGGAATAAAAAGGGCAAATCTTGTGGTCGCTGGGTAACATATCAATATCAGTATCTATATTTCAACAGACAAACGTTGATCAGGCCCAGATTGAGGAAACTTTTGCCCTGAGAAGACGGTTGTTTTATATAAGTAGCCACCTTAATAGTGAAGGAGCGGCAACAACGATAACAATGAAACATATCAATAAAGTGAAAGAAAAGAATATTTGAATTGGTCTTAAAATTCTGTCTGTTTGTCTGTATGGATGTATTTTGCACTACCGCCTGAATGATTGAGCCCATTATCTTTAAATTTGGAACATAAAATGACATTCTATAGAGGACTGTTTTTAGCTCAAATATTAATGGTAGCTACCTGGTAGAACTTTATGAATAAAATCAGTGTACTTGTAGGTATGAGTACTATATATATTTTTCTTTAATATTGAAAAAAAAAATTAATTTGAACTATGCCTACGATTTTGAAAAAAATCGTAATCAATTATTTATTATACAATTATTCCTACATTATACATTACTTAAACAAGGAAAATGGTGTTAAGTGTCTTAGGTGAAAACTATTTTACGTACTTTTTTTGGACAATCAAAACTAACAAAAATCAAATAAAAACTTTGAACTTCCCTTAATATATTTGTAATATTATTCGACGATGTGACACATACATGCACATATAAACTGGTACGTGCGGTCATGTCTCAAAGTGGAGTTTCATTGAAGTTTCCTATATAGAAAATTAGTAAAACAAGGCTCTCATCTTCGTCCTTTGATGGTCTTATTCTTTCTGGACGATAATAATAAAGATGGTAGAACTTTATATCGAAATAAAGAGTCATGATTGCGGCTTCAGTTCTGTGTTATAGAAGCTGAATGAATATGCTTCTTACAGTTTATGATTAGTAAATTAGAAAATTATTCCAAATTGAACTCCTTGGAAACTTATACAGCATAATTAAGAAAATGGAATCGGTCGCTTTGCGAGATCCAAAAAGTTTAGTTACAGTGAAGATGAATTAGAAGTTCTAAGATCAAAGAATTATCGTAAGTCCTGAATTTTCCCTTACAAAAACATTTCGTCGCTTAGCTTTGGGAGGCTTAAAATTATATTAGATTCTTTGTCTTAGTGACCTTCTAATTTACTTTGCGACACAAGGCAACATGTAGATTGGAATTATTTTTTTGGACCTGTGGTATTTTTAAATAAATAAGATAAAATCACTTTAGAGCACAACAGCAAGAAAACAAGTATATGATCAACGTAGTTATTATTGGAGTATATTAGCACGATATTGTAAAATTCGGCTTAATATAGAACTAGAATATTTGGGTTAAAGTAAACCAGCTTATAATCTTTTACTGCCACTTTTTCGTAACAGAATTGTCCAAAATTAGTTGTCTTTTTTCAGCAGATGGATTAGAAAATCTTAACTGTAAGATTTTCTTTTTTCTATAAAGTATCTCTACTAATGATTTAAACAATTTGTATATTAATGCCAGAAAAAGTCGGTTCGTCAAATAAGGAATTAAAAGCAGTAACAATCACTTTATATCAGCTTAAGAAATATCTCGACCTTCAGTATGGCCCTCGCAACAATCGTTACACTGGTGATTTGATGGAATATCTGACCGAACAGTGAAACAAATCTTTACATCGCATTGGTGAAAGTAAGACTACTGCGCAAGAAAATTCCAAGATATTCATTTTACAAGGAATGATCATCACTTTTGAGTCCAATTTCGTTAAATTCAGAGATTTTTTTTAGCCGAACAACAAGAATTTGGAATAGTTTACCCGGTTAGGGTTTTCCTTGCAATTTCGTTTTGAAAGCATTCAAAAAAAATGTTAAACGTAACGTTCTGTCCCTCAATCCTTAAGCTTACAATGCTCTCACAGTGCCTTTGAACACTAGAAGAACAACACATAAATCCCTTGTGAGCGCGCAGGTTAAAAAAAAAAATTGGTTGTCTGTAAAGTCGGTTTACGGACGATAATTTTACGTGATAACGTCAATAGAAAACATTGATGCCAGCAACACCAACATAGAGCCCGTTAACTTAACAAAACACATTCGTTAAATCCAGACACATATACCCCAATACATACATCTACTTTCTACTTTAACAAAACTCCGCCTATTTTGTATTTCTTTTTCTCTTCTTATACATTTTTAATTATTTTAGGAGTTTGCGCCTGTTCTTTTTCATGTCCGCTTGGTGCTAAGAATATGTTTGCAATCGATGTTGGTTGAAAAAATGAAGCACAAACCCTCTCGTTAAATTCACACACACCCCATTATTACATCTACTTTCTACTTAAACAAAACTCCGCCTATTTTGTATTTCTTTTTTTCTTCTTGTACTTTTTGAATTTGAGAGGAATTATTTTAAGATTTAAGCGTGCGTCACTTTTCTTATCACTATTATCAGTATGATTCTTATCACCATGAGTCATGTTATTTCATATGTCTAGCCTGTCATCGATTTATAAGATGTTATCACGTAAAAAAAAAGCTTTCTTAGACTTTTTTTGTAAACGTAAGCCACATATTTACATACATACATACATACGTGCCTGATGTTTTATTTTATCATCTATTTACGAATCTCGCTTAATAAAACCTAAATCGTACCAATTCAACTAAATAGAAATTTCGTTTAAAATATTTGCAAAATATCTATTCGCTTCGATGCGTGATTTCAAAGACATTTCAAAGAATCTTACCACATTTAAGGATATGAAAAATACGTCAAATCAAACATAAAACGCTCTCTCTGTATAACTTACACGATTGTAAAGATGTTATGTAAACAGCTTCTTTGATTTTCAAAAAATCATTATCAAAAGTTAATAGAATATTTGGTGTTCAAGTAAATTGTTCACAATACTCATTTTCTAAAAATGAAACAAAATCGATTGCCAAAAACTCAATAAACATATGTATGCATTGTCAATATTGGAATAACTTCTAAAAAGTTATGTTATCATTTTAAATAAGAAATGACCGTGTGTGTGCGTATGTATGCTTTATAACTGACAACAAAACACCAGCACCCATACACAAAATAAAATGATCACATATCGAAATTCCTGACAGTTGTTTGTTGAAGTGTGTAGGTGTTTGCCACAAAATCATCTCCAATTTCATATCTCAATTCCAATTTCGAATTCTGAAAATGTTGATGAATGACTGAACACACACCTCGGTATGATATCCTATGAGCGGAGTTCTTATCTTATCCCCCCTCACTTTCGCCTACAGGATGATGTGTAGTCCTTTGTTGTCTTTATGGCCCACTCCCTGCCATGTCTTCCTCTATTTGATGTTTTGGAAATTAAATTCTCTAAATGTCTTTTATGCCGTATTTTGCATCATGATTTCCAGCAGCCTTAGTCTCGGTCAGTCTCAGTACACACCAACCCAGATGTTTTATTTATACCACTTCTACGTTGGCCAATGCCAACGTCCTGTCGAAATAAATCCGTAAATAATCCTGGAATGAGAACAGAGACTGAAGCACCAATTACCTATACTATTTGTAGTAAATTGCATCTGGTTTTGTTATGTTGATTGTAGTGGGGGGTAGTAAGGTGAGGCTAGTGTGTATCTGATGAAAACCGCGCGCCTACAAATCCAATTACATGGCTATTTGCTGCTGATGCGTCATATGCGCCATCGATTGCCGGATTGTCAGCTGAGTGCTCTTGACCCAGCCGATGGCGTCAAGTCTAGTTTTCGGAAACCTATGTGCTGGCAATGGTAAATAGCAATGAACTGATCAAGGATTCAATTTGCCATAGAATCGCCATACGGTTTAGCCCCATGTGTGTATGCGTCTTTCTAAGAAGAATTTGACACGCACAAAGGCCAGCAAATACAGCACTAGCATCAACGTAGTGAAAGTGCATATGTACCTGCAGAGAAAATGAACACCATTAAGCAGGGGAATATCCTGAGCAGAAATAATGGGGAATAGTGTTTTGGGTAGGAGACAGGAATGCAACTTGCACGTTGCTAAGGAACAGAACGCCAAATCAGGCAATGTTAGTGCTAACGCTAATTTGTGACTGAGTTGATTCCATTCGCCAGATAGGAATGACGGAAGGGGATTTTGGGGACAGTGCCATGGGAAAAGGGTACAGACAATGTGTTGTAACTTCGGATTTATAATCGAGCTAACGGCAGTTGTTGTAAAGGTATATGGTACTGTGGTGTGAGTTATTGTTTGACTTTTGTATTGAATTTTCCTCTCACCTCAAGGGTATGTTTGAACATTTGAACTAACAAAACGACGGGACATTCCATTGGTGAAGATTTATAGTCGCAAATCTATAGCTTTGGCTCAAAAATACGTTGGCGTTATGAAGTTCAGGTGCATCAATAGGCTTTAAAACCATGAATGATGTAATTGCTTAGAATAATTACATATTTCTTCTTGGCTGGAAAAGGAGCGATTTGTTCTCAATACCAGTATTGTTCTTTAAGTTGTGTCTATTGTAATATTTTGACGTCGTTGATGTGGCGAATCTTTCTTTATTCCGACAATCATGTGATTAGTTAAATATCGCTTCGTCTAGGTCGGATGGGCGGAATTGAAAGGCACTACCTGACCAGACTAACCATTGCTATGCAAAGTACTGTACCTGGACCGATCAGAGGCATACAAAGATGAACAAGTCAAATCAAAACTGAATTGCCTCGCAAGTGCCGCCGAAGAGTTTCCCCAATCAAAGTTGGTATTTAAATGTTTAAATGTCTTGGACCTATGATCAAGAGCAAAGGATGTAGAAAGGAGATGCCCTGAGAATCCAGTTCTAAAGGCTATAGAATTTTGTGCTACTTCACCATCGCGGAAGAGATGCAGGCGCAAAAAGACTTGGATCAAACAACTACAATTACACACGCATTTAGTTGGCCTGAGACATGAAACAACCCAGAACCAGAAGGCCTGCTGACGTTCAATGAAAAGAGATCAACAGAGTGGTCAGCTAAAGAAAACAAAATCGAGGCAATTAAGTTTTGAAGTTCAAATTGAATGACAAATTGGAATAGAAAAACGGTGCCATTTAATGCATTCCTTATACTTGTGATACATCCTATTATTTGTACTGTAAACATACCAAATAGTCAATCGTTTTCGGTGGGTCCTTAATTTACTGCAAATTCACAGAAGGATAAGAGTTGAGAGTATAAGTCAAAAGCTTTGGCTTCTCATTGAGCTGACAAACAAACTGATTAATTTTTTTGTCATCTTAGAGGCAATACCGTTTGTAAGATAAAAAAAAGTTATTACGATGCCATGCCAAATTATTAAGCAATCCAAAACAATTCCAACTAAAAATCTGCTCTAAGAAAAAAATCATTACAATAAATAAATATTTCTCTTAATTCGATTTAAAAAAAATCTTGATGATCAGTAAACAGGTTTCATAGTTGTAGCTCTTAAATAATAATAGACAAACAAGTAGAACTATGCCATTTTGATTTTTTTTCCTTTATTATACAAATTGTATAGTAAATGATTCGAATAAATACAACAACAATTTATCACAAAAGGCAGTTAAACGCTCTACTCCATCAATCTTTATCAAATTCCAATAAATCATTCAACACCACCACTTAACCTTCTTCTATTGTTTTTAAGTTCTTACCAACAAATCCTGCGTTCCTCTTAACCAAGGTCATTAATCGATATTTAAGGTTCCTGTTTTTTTTTTAAATAATCACAATAACCGATGAATTATAAAAGTTTTTTTTATTAGGTAAGCCATCAATATAAAAAAGTAACCCTGGTATTGATATTTGGAAAACATGTAGCACAGTTGTTTTTTCTAATATTCGTGTTAAGATTGTATTCGTTGTGAATAGGGATACTTCGTTCTTTGATTTTTCATATAAATTTGAGGAAAAGCGTTTTCCAAAAAGTGACTGGAACAAATGACTGGCAGGACAGAGCGCTTCATTAGTATTAGTTCCGTTGACAGGATGTCAGGCAGGAATCGCAAAGATCGGGGCACGTACTTGCTCTTATGTGCGGTCACGGCGCACCGGCGGCGGTGTCTAATAAAATTTGATAAATATAAGAAAAACTTCAAAGTTTTTATTCGATTTTTTAATTTTTGATTGTTCGAAAAAAGTACGTAAAATAGTTTTTAGCAGAAAAATTTAAACACCATTTTATTTCTATAAGAAATGTAAAATAGTGTGATTTTTTTTTCAAAATCTTATGAACGGTTTTTAAATAAAACGGTATTTATTTAACAACTTTTGTTAAAAATAAAAAAAAAATAAAGAATGCAAACTTTATCACAAAAATAACTTTGATTTAAAACAAAATTAAAAAACTCACTTACCGATTATCAATTTTTCGAAAAATACTACATGCCGAGATTAAAGCAAATCGGCCTATTCGATTAGGCTGTAGAGGTGCTAACAGACAAACAGACAAACGGACGGAATTTCCGAAAATTAAGAAAATTAAAGTGAACATCAAAGCATTTATTCGATTTCTGTGACTTTTGATTGTTTGAATAAAGTACGTTAAATTGTATTGAGTAAAACAATTTAAACGCCATTTTATTTCTTTAACAAATGTAAAAAAGTGTGATTTTTTTTTTAATCGTAGGAGCGGTTAAATAAAACGGTTTTTTCTTGACAATTTTTTTCAAAAAACTATAAAAATAATTTAATATACGTTTTTGAGAAAAATAAACTTTTACAACGGTTATATGACAGGTACCGTTATTTTTTGAGCTAAAAAAAAATGAAAAAACTCCTCTGTAGAATGGCAAAATAACTTTAAGTTCTAACTTTGAAAATGATTGGCTAATGCCAACGACATCAACATTATCGGCAGAGGTCCACAAGCTGTGAAGTTGAAGAAGTGAGCAACAGAATGAAATCTATTTCGGAATGAGTGGTGGTCGTGCAATAATAGGCTTTCCCTTGTCAAGCCAGAAATCGTCAGTTCGATACTCAGCTTGGAAAACAATTTTTCTAACTCCTAGTGCAAATTGCGGGGCGTAAAGTCAAAAGTCCATAGGGCAAAAGTCCATAATGGTCTTTTGACCCACTTGGGTGGGTCATACCTCAATCAATGGTTCAGAAATCCACAATATTTTCGTGTGGACTTTTGGGTTATCAGGCTGAGTTAAAAATCAATAATTGATTTGTGGACTTTTACCCTGCACCAACTAGACATCGGAGAGCTTCGCACCTAGCTCGTATAATCAAAGAGAAATCAGCTCGGAAAGTCTTTTGCAGTTCTTTTTATAGTATAAGGGAGCGTGGCAGATCTTCTTTACCGTGGAAGGGTGTCGTAGACTAGGACGCCCGAAGCCTTGGGTTGGCGATGTTGGTGATGATGATACATTGCCTCTATTCGCCGACTTTCTGTAAGCTTATAGAATAAATGTGGCTATTTAATGAGTGTCTAGAGGCGTCGTCTATCCAAAGAGGATAGAAATTGTTTCTTATGAGTTAACCAAACTTAGAGGCCAAATAAAGAGACGACACATAACATATTATGTTGAATTGAAATGAGTTTAATCTTATGTCATATCAGATCACATGCTATGAACTACACATTCCTAGGCTAATATGCATTTTTCTTCTTTTTTTGCAGAAATGGCGGGCAATCGCCACCACATTTTTTAAAACGCTTATTAAACATGTTCAAGTAACTCTGTATTCAAAATGTAAATGTTAATAACCATTAATCAGTTCAGGTCCTTTTGTTGATTTTATGTATAAATATTTAGAAAAAGGGTGGAATTATTTGTAAGACATCTTGTCATTTGTTCAGAGCTTTAATATTCCACTAGCTGATTTGAAACTCTTTGTCATTCAAAGCTGGTCTAAGGTTGTTTGTAGCAATTCTGAATATAAAGGATCGAAACCTCGTAGGTGTGATGCAAACCTATTACTTTTGCGGTATCCCCTATTGGAAAAACAAACAACGAATGATAGCGAAAAGCATAGCCATTAAGAGGGAACTGAATTCATCGTGCTGACCTTACCTCACCCATCCAAAGCAATAATGACCGACCTTGACCTCTGTCATATAGGCTGTGTATAAGTGGCAAGACTCTAAAAGTATCTGAAGCCGTTTATATGCACACAACGAAGAAAATCTCCATTCATTTCTAAAACACAAATAAATCTGTTACGAAAAAAATTAAATATGTAAAACACTGGTTTGTGGGCCGTCCCAAAGGTGGCAATGATTATACTCCAATGATAACAGTCCTTCGGGCGGGTGAACAAAAAAAGCTGTGAACCAAATCAAGGACTGAATCAGAGTTTTTCTTTTGGAATTCATTTGAACCCTAAACCACGTGGGCAAGCAAAACAAGAACAAGGAAACAGAATTATTTATTGAAAGCAGGTCTCACGAATGGCAGGATGCATAACTTTTTCGTAGGCAGGGCAGATCCAGCCATAGGTTGTAATAGTTTTTTTCCCCCGGGGTCAAGCGTGTTGGGCAATATTTTTTCCGGATGAGGATTAATGCCAACAACCCTTTTGGTAGGCTTCCACAAACTTACTCTGAGGAGCAATAAATAAAACATGAAATATTGTGGTGGAGTAGGAGGATCAATGTAGTCGCCACCGCACCACCCTCACAACCTTTCGGAGTTTTGAACGAGTTATATAAGACTTCTCTCTACCCATGTCAAAGTTCTACAAATGTGGTTACACATATATACTTAAGCTACATCCCAACGATAGTGCGGCAAGAATGTCCCATTGTGGACTGGTTATTTTATGAGTTATTAAGAGACTTGAACTTATATAAAAGCCACGCTCCTAAGGTCCTTATGTCATCCATCAACATATATTTATTTACATGAACTTCGGACCAAATTAAAATAGCAAAAGAAAAGCAAGAGGATCCTTCTTCTTATGCTGATTATCTATTTTTTTCTATCCAAACTTGTTTTTCCTTAAACTTTTCCTGTGCGTTACTTTCTGGAGATAAAACTTCGTCTCAAATAAAAATTGTCTTCCATTGATCTGAGAATCTGAATTTATTGTTTGGTGTTTTGCAAATATTTGCATCGCATCGTTCGTATTTCTCTATGATGGCCGAACTATAGACTTCCTTCAGGCGTTTTCTGTTCATGATTTTGTGTGTATAATGTGCCATCCTGTTCCGTCCATGTTGTTCATGAAATTTGTTTGCTGATTGAGTTACAGTAATGGTGACTTTCGGTTGAGGATGGAACGTGAAAGCTAACTATTTTTTGTTCATTATTCAATTCCGGAATTATAAGTGTGAACGGCAAGGAGGACGCAGTCATTAATATTCAAATATCCTTGTAAAGAGATGAGCGACAAATGGAATGTTCAATTGTGTACACACATACATAAATACATTTACATAAAATTCCTTTTTGATTTGACTTGTTATTAGGACTTTTCTTTTCTTTCTTTTTTACTTGGTCTTGGGTGGAGGGCGGACCGGAATGAGTTCTTAAGAAACACAAATTATAACTAAGAATTGAGAAGAAATCTTTCAAAAAAAAAGAAGACTAAACGATTTTTATTGACCTTCGTATGAATGCCAACAAAATAAATGGTTTTTAATGAGTTTGCGGTTAAACCTCAGAAAATGATTTCGACGTCTTCAAATAAATCGAATTGATTGCTTAGAAAATGGTTTGTGAGAAGCGTTATTATTTGAAAAATTGGGTTTGAGAAATAAAAAAAGAGATTTCGAGCCTAATATTGATATGGAAGAAATGTAGGCGATATTTTTTCTATCTGAATGGTTTTAATCTTTTAAAAAATATTAGTTGTTTGAATTTCCACAAAATTGGTTGGTTTTTTTCCGGTTCATTTTGAACAACAAGAATGATTTAACAATAAGGTAAAATTTGCTTTTGATTCTCTATCCAACTTTAAAAGACTTGTTGTTTGTTGAGTTCAAACTAATACAGTACTTTCGAGGTATCTGTTCAAAGGATTTCCGAAACGGAAGTCAATTTCGATCGGAACTAGATTTTCTTGCGAGGTATCAGTAGCGTAACCAAACGAGCAGTAACTTTGATCGGAAGAGCTCTCAGAAATATCAATCGAATCAGATAACTCGGAGAAAATTTTACGATTTCTAACAGATCGGATAAATTTTTCTTACGAAGGCAGATAGCATCTGATTAAAAAACATGAAACAAATAATATTTAATAATTTGTTACATAGAAAAATCTTTTCTTTTTAAAGGCAGCTTTGAACTTTTAGGTTTCAACGAATTGATTAATACCATATTTCTACGAGTAGGAAAAAACAAAGTTGTGGAACTGAAACGGCAGCGTATGATAAGGTCAATAAAATCAGATCTTGACAGTATTTTACACTGGAGAATAAGGTACTATGAAAAATGTAACGCTATAAAATATCCACGATTCAACCGCTATGATCACACTGCTAGGAATGCCCATCAGTTTGCCCTTGAGCCCATCTTCGGACGTACTGTTAAGTACAGAATCTTTCTTTGGTCGCACTTCATATTGCCCCGTAGCTTAGTGGTTATAGTATGTCAGACTGCTAAGCGAAGAGTCGGGGTTCGATTCCCCGTCAAAGCCACCTTTTTCAGGGGTACTTGCGAGTAACTGATAAAACCTCCAAGAGTAGAATTTTTCTCCAAGAAGTGCATCTCATGTTGCAGATTCACAACACACACACTGGAATGGTTGAGAGTAGAAGTCGCTAGGCCTTTGGTCCTTAAGGATTATTATAATTTTATCTCAAACTGAATTCCAACACCTTAAACTTGTTGAAATAAGTTAGAACCTATTTGAGTTCTTAAATTTCGTTTTACATTCGACTTTGTGAAACAAAAAACAAAATCACAAAAAAAAATTTACTATTGTTCTCCTTTTTTTGTCATTCCATATTTTTGTTCATGTAAAAATATAATATATATAAACATTGTTGAGTACTCCACATAATGCTTGAGTTTTTCACAATAAGTGCCTACGGTATGTACATTTCCAACTTAATGCAAAAATACCAAAACAAATAAATATTTTTGCATCGAATTAAATCATTAAATAAAATCAATAAAATGAAAATTAAAAACAAAAGTTCATACCAAAAAATTTTAATAAATTCATAATTTAAATGATGTGTACAACCTAATACTGAATGATGCGCATTATGGAAAATGATGAAAAAAATTGTACGAGTATCTGAAAAGTTTTTGCACGAGTTTTGAATTAATCTGTGACAGGCGGCTTAGGTCCCATCTCCCATGCCCATATCTAGACTTCCGACCAACTAAACAAAAGTTTCCTACAAATAAATGGAAAAAACAACTTATTTTACCCGGCGGAGAGTTAAGCGCAAAAACTAATTTTCAATTAAGTTCATTATAAACAAATTGCGAAGTGTTAATATGAAAATGGAATATTTCATATTTGCCATGTTTTTCCATATTTTCCACACATCTTGCCTCTATTTCTCCCTACAGATGCATTTTAACATCCTTTAAGCCCTAATAGCTAAGCTTTACCATATACTCTATAGTTGACGCACTCTGATGATGCAAAGAACAGTGGAGTTGTTTAGACTTTGAATGGCCTAGAACGAAATTAATTTGCATTTATTTTTGAATTACGGGCATTGTACAATTCACTGCACTTCTTCGCGTTGATTTAGATACAATTCAATTAATTTTAAATGTCGAAGCTGACCGTTGGAGAACAATTTAGTGATTCAGCGTACTAATTAGTGAATAGTTGATGGTGCATTAACCTTGAAATACCTTAAAATAATCAAAATTATGTAGAAAAAACAATACGACATGGAAACTGTGCACTTTGTATATAAAATCTATAGTACTATCATGGGGAGATTTTTTGTGTAGTCCCTCTATAGAGCTGAAGCAGAACTAATTTCCACAACTTGTGGAATGTAAGAGTATGAAGAGGCATGTTGTACCAAGAGAAAATTATAATTGAATATCACATTAAGAGGGTGAAGAAGGCGTTTAATTTACTTAGGTTAGGGGTGGAAATATGGCATATGCCTATATTGCTTGGTACATTTTGTACATGTTTTGCTCTCACGTTTTGAAGTTATGGTAAAAAAATAAGGTAGGGGTGGAAAATGGTATTGGGATGTGGCAACAAGTTTAGATATTCGGAGGATACATTTTGTAAATTAACGCCATCTGTTGGATTCATTGTGTACAACAACCAACATTCATTGTTAACAACGACCATGCGCCTAAAAGTATGCTACATATTTGCAACATGTTTTAACAGAGTACTAAATCGAACTTGAAGTACTAATTCGAGACTCGAGTAGATTGCATTGAAAGTTCAGTTTATTTTCGAAAGTAGAATTGTTAACAACTGGAAGCGTTAATAAAAAGTGATTGAATTGAGATTAAATAAAAAGTGTTGAATGATAAAAACGTATATGAATTGTGAATAAGTGGAATAGGTTAAATTGGTGTTATTTAAACTGAAAGACGTTGTGTTTAATTAAATAAATGGATTTGTTGTATTAATTTGGAATTGATACAATGAATGATTGAGTTTTATTTGTCGAAACATAGGCTAAAATATCACATTGGTGTCAGAAATTGGGGATAAAACTCAGTAAAGTGCTAGAAAATTCCATAGTAACATTTTCTAAAACAGTTTCGGTGACTCATTTAATTGTGAAAGTGGAATTTTCCAGAAACTATTGAACTGATTGTGCTATAGAACTGTGAATAGCGAGTATTTTTGTTAAAAATAGTGTTGGAAAAAGATCTTTCTAGAAGAGACATTAAAATAAAGCTGACTGTGTTGTGAAAATAGTGTTTCAGTTACATAAAATGGGTCGCAAATTAGAACAATTGACAACAGCTGAGTTGAAAGAAGAATTAGGAAATCGAAATCTTCAGACTTCGGGGGTGAAAAAGGAACTATTGCTCCGACTATTGCTATCACTCAGGATGGGGGAGACCCCGATACCATGTTGTTCGATGTTGAAGAACAAGGGAGAGAATGCACAGTAAGTACAGCCGATGAAATGCCTGCTTTCATGACGTTGCTTCTGTCGAAATTCGAAGAACAAAAGAACGTTCTCGAAGAACAAAAGAACGTTCTCGAAGAACAAAATAACGTTCTCGAAGAACAAAAGAACGTTCTCGAAAGTAAATTTGACGAACAAAAGAATGAGCAGAAGAATTCTTTGGAAATTCTCCAGCAACAACTAAGCGAACAAAGGAACGTTCTCGAAGACCAAAGGAACGTTCGACGAACAAAAGGATTCATTAGAAACTCTCCAGAATCAACTAAGCGAAAGACTTCAAATAGTAGATCAGAAATTTGAAGCCAAAATAGAAAGCTTAGAAGAAAAGTTCGGAAAGCAAGTAGAAAGTGTAGAACAACAGTACGAACACCTGGCTTAGGAGGTTGATTCTTTGAAAAAGCAGAAGGTTCGGGAATATTCGAGCGACGGTCCAAGAAGAAAGGAAATGCAGCCCCCTGTCTTCGATGGTCAAACATCATGGCCAATTTATAAGAGGCAGTTTGAAGCTGCCGCCTTGACGAACAACTGGGACAACGAAGACAAATCAATTCCTCTTACGCTTGCGCTCAGAAGAACAGCTGCCGAATTGCTGCAGACCATTCCTGAAGACAAACATCAGGATTATGATGCCATGGTCAGGGCAATCGAGATGAGGTTTGGCGACGACCACATGCAGCAAGTTTACCGAGTCCAGTTGTGCCGAAGGGTCCAGACAAGAGGTGAAACGCTACAACAATTGCAAGCTGACATCGAGCGCTTGGCCAATTTGTCTTATCCCAATACCAGCAGGGAAATCATAAACGAACTGGCAACCGGTGCGTTCACTAATGCCATTGCAGATGGAAAACTACAAATGGCTATGAGAATGGCAGGTAAGAAAACGCTCGCTGAGGCTTTAGCATTTGCCCTGACAATGGAAGCAGCAGACCAAGCTTCGCAAGGTAGCCATCGCGTCAGGAAAATGGCTACGCTAGAGTGCTCATGTCAACGTGTCGACATTGAAAGACAAAACCCGAACACTGCTCGAGGTCAAATGAGATGCTGGAATTGCAACAAGCTAGGACACCTACAGCGATAATGCAGATATCCACCTAGACAGGTAAGCTGCCCACATTGCGCAAGGAGGAGGCAGAATGACGAAGCATCTGGCTGGACAAGCTTCTGAACAACAGCAGGCGGAAAACGCCTAAGAACCAACTTCGCGCTACTGAAGTTGGTTGATGTAATCGACGCCCCCAGGACCATCATCCAAGTTTCGCAAACTACACGCTGCAGCAAGAGCTTGACAGTGGAGACAGTCATCAGAAACAGAAAATGTGTGGCCACTATCGACACGGGTGCCACAGCCTCCATAATCAGAAGAGACCTTGTTCAGACATCCTGGCTACATAACACCAGCTGCTACACTCTGAAGACAGCTACGGGAGAAGCAGCAAAAGTATACGGGGAGGTATTTCTAAAGATACAACTGGCAGGGTTGACCTTCTCACATGCATTCTTGGTAGCCGACATATGCGACGAATGCATCATTGGAGTGGATTTCATGAAGGCACATGAGGTAATCATAGACCTTCGAATGCAAGTATTAAGGTATCGAACCGTTGAGATCCCTATGGTATACGGAAACGAGAACGCTGTGAATCTTCGTGCGGTTATAAGCAGAGATGAAGTCCTACCACCTTCTTCAGAGACAGTTCTTTGGACGCTTTTGGAGGGTGATCCTGGGAACCAACGACTCTATTTCATTGAAGCAGATAATAAAGAGGACTTTCCAAGCTATATCGTTGGAAAGATTTTAGTGGAACCAAAGAAAAACATGGTTCCGGTAAGGCTGATGAATCCGAACAAACACTCCGTCAAGCTCAGACAAGGAGAGGTGATTGGAAGATACGTACCCATTGCAGCCATATCGACAACATCTGGGAGTGTTTCTGCAACAAAATTGGCTGAGGTATGTAATGCTATCCTTGGAAACTGTGAGCTAAATCAGGAGCAGAAAACCATGGCCAAAAATCTCATTGGCGAGTTTGCTGATATATTTGCATCGCAGGATGGAGGCTATGGTCGAACACACCTAGTACTGCACCGAATAGACACCGGCGATAGCAGACCGATCCGACAACCTCCTAGAAGACTTCCATTGGCAAAACAGTCGGAAGCCGATGAGATGATATCAACCATGGAAAAAAACGGTCTAATCGAAAACTCAAAAAGTCCGTGGGCATCACCCGTTGTACTAGTGGAAAAGAAGGACGGCAGCACTCGATTCTGCGTGGATTACCGGAGGCTCAACGATGTCACCAAGAAGGACAGCTACCCCTTGTCTCGAATAGATGACACCTTGGATACCCTTTCTGGAGCGAAATGGTTTTCCACCCTCGATCTGAAAAGTGGTTACTGGCAAGTACATATCCATCCAGAAGACAAAGAAAAGACCGCTTTCACAACGGGAAATGGACTATGGCAGTTTACCGTTATGCCATTTGGCTTGTGTAACGCTCCAGCCACTTTTGAGCGTTTAATGGAACGTGTGTTACAGGGTCTGACATGGAAAACCTGCCTGGTGTACTTGGATGACGTCATCGTTGTGGGAAAGACGTTCGCTGAACATCGCGACAACTTGAGAGAGGTGTTTACACGACTTCGAACTGCACATTTGAAACTAAATCCAAAGAAATGTGCTCTGTTCAAAGCTGAGGTGAAATATTTGGGACATGTGATATCATCAAATGGAGTAAACACTGACCCGGAGAAAATCGAAACCGTGAGAAATTGGCCAGTTCCCGAAGATAAACACCAGCTGAGGAGCTTTCTAGGTCTCGCCACTTATTACAGGAGGTTCGTCAAAGAATCGCAAAGTGTCTGCACCAGCTTACTGAGAAGGGTAGACAATTTAAATGGTCAGGTGAGTGCGAAAGAAGCTTTCAACATCTAAAACAGTGACTTTGTGAGGCACCAATACTATCTTACCCCACCCCTGGCAAAACATTTATTGTGGACGCGGATGCTAGTAACGTGGGTGTTGGAGCAGTTCTGTCGCAGATACACGATGGGCAGGAGAAAGTGGTAGCCTATTTCAGCAAAGTTCTGTCGCGACCAGAGAGAAACTACTGTGTAACCAGACGGGAACTCCTTGCTCTGATACTGGCGACAAAACATTTCCATAAATATCTGTATGGACAAAAATTCATCTTGCGTACCGATCACGCCGCTTTAAAATGGTTGCTACAGTTCAAAAATCCTGAGGGGCAAGTAGCAAGATGGATCGAACGATTGCAGACTTACGACTTCGAAGTACAGCATCGCAAAGGAAGACTGCACTGCAATGCGGACGCGCTTTCCCGCAGACCATGTGAGCCCAGTTGCAAAGATTGTGCGCGAAAAGAGGAAAAGGATGAAGGTATATCTGTCCAGAGAATAAGAGCCGAACCTGTAGAGGGTTGGAGTGCCGAAGAAATTCGTAATGCACAAAAAGAAGACCCTGACATCGAGCCAATCCTTGAATGGAAGGAATCTATGGAGAAACCAAACGGAAGAGACATCTCCGACTACTTCAAAGGCATACTGGGCGCAGTGGGACTCTCTCCATGTGGAAGATGGTGTTTTGCGAAGAAAATGCGAGATGCCGGATGGAAGATCCTTTAAGATGCAGCTTGTGGTTCCACGATCGAAAGTAGAGGAGATCCTACGAGAAATGCATGCTGGAATATCCGGTGGGCATTAGGAAATCAACAAAACACTGGAAAAAGTACGGGAACGCTTTTATTGGCTAAGTGCGAGAAACGATGTAGAGAGCTGGTGTCGAAAGTGCACAACATGCGCAGCTAGCAAGGGACCCAAAGTCAAAACACGAGGTAAAATGCGACAGTACAACGTGAGCGCCCCCTTCGAAAGAATCGCCGTTGACATCACAGGCCCGTTCTCGGAAACTGAAAACGGTAGCCGTTACATCCTTGTTGTCATGGCCGGAGGCTTTTGCGATACCCAATCAAGAAGCTAAGACCGTTGTCGAGCAGGTAGTGGACCACTGGGTCTGCAGGTTCGGGGTGCCTATGGAATTGCATTCCGACCAAGGCCGAAACTTCGAGTCGAAGGTATTCCAGGAAGTATGCGCATCACTCGGGTTAAAGAAAACAAGGACAACACCTCTTCATCCACAGTCTGATGGAATGGTAGAAAGATTTAACAAGACCTTGAAGGAACATCTGTCCAAAGTCGTGAACGAGAACCAACGGGATTGGGATCGGCGAATTCCTTTATTTCTTATGGCCTACCGGAATGCGGTTCATAGTACAACTGGATACACTCCATCCGAAATTCTATTTGGACGAACTGCCCGGCTTCCAAGTGAGCTAAGATTCGGATTTCCTATTGAAGACCCAAAATGCGAAGAGGACTACGTGTTAGATCTTAGAGAAAGGATCAACGACATTCACCAGAGAACAAGAAACAACATAAAAATTGCGAGTGACCGCATGAAGACCAGATACGATGCGAGAGCAACAGCACCTGAATTCAATGAGGGAGATCTGGTATGGCTTTATAACCCACATCGCAGAAAGGGAAAATCGCCCAAGCTTCAGCAGGACTGGGAAGGTCCCTACCAAATAGTTACGCGCATTAATGACGTCGTTTTCCGAATCCAACGAGGACCAAGAGCAAAAATGAAAATTGTCCATGTGGATCGACTGCATCGTTACCACGGAAACAATGATGATGTGCTTGTTCGGGACGAACAAAACTAAGAGGGGGACAATGTGATGTGGCAACAAGTTTAGATATTCGAAAGATACATTTTGTAAACTAACGCCATCTGTTGGATTCATTGTGTACAACAACCAACATTCATTGTGTACAACGACCATGCGCCTAAAAGTATGCTACATATTTGCAACATGTTTTAACAGAGTACTAAATCGAACTTGAAGTACTAATTCGAGACTCGAGTAGATTGCATTGAAAGTTCAGTTTATTTTCGAAAGTGGAATTGTTAACAACTGGAAGCGTTAATAAAAAGTGATTGAATTGAGATTAAATAAAAAGTGTTGAATGATAAAACCGTATATGAATTGTGAATAAGTGGAATAGGTTAAATTGGTGTTATTTAAACTGAAAGACGTTGTGTTTAATTAAATAAATGGATTTGTTGTATTAATTTGGAATTTTGATTGAGTTTTATTTGTCGAAACCCAGGCTAAAATATCACAGTATTATTTGCCGATATTGCTTGAATACATAGGTGTATTAATACATTCTTGGAACAAGTATTGAGTAAGGTAAGTAAATTATCGAGACGATCGTATATGCGTATATTGCTTGGTAGGTAATATATGAATACATCCTTGGAACATATTTTGCTGCCACGTTTTGAATGATGGTTAAAAAATAAGGTAGGGTGGAAAAATGGTATTTGGTGCTATTGGTTGAATACATAGTTATATTAATACATTCTTTGAACATGTATTGAGTAAGGTAAGTAAATCGCAAGGACGAGTAAAATAACACGTTGCGACTTTTTAAAATGATAGTAGTATTGTAAGATAAGGTGTATCTTCGGATATTGTATAATAAAAATACAATCTTGGAACATGTATCGTTCAAGATAAGGAAATTATAAAGGGATTATAAACGTTCCCTTTTTTTTGATAACGAATCTAATATGGACGTTACTTATAAAGGAGTACAAACTGAAGTTATAGAAATGAAGGAAATGGCGGAGTTTGTATCATGCTTGGCACATTCTTAAAGCCGTGTTAGTGTCCCTTCAATTTCAGAAGCACTCTATTGGTCTCAGAATACGATGGAAAATAATAAAATAATGTACAGAAACAAACTAAAACGAAAAAGGCAAACACGATGATCGGCAAAACTTAGGAGTTAAGGCCTTACTTAATAATATACCGAAAGACATCAACACTCTGCACTCTCTATTTGAGCCAATATTAGAGCTTAATAGAGGCAACGTAGAAATACAAAATAAATTGCACGACTGGATCGTACGTACTTGCTCATATATGCGGTCACATTGTAGAATAAAATTTAAGAAAATTAAATTGAACATCAAAGCATTTATTCGATTTTTAAGACTTTTGATTGTTCGAATAAAGTACGTTACATTGTATTGGGTGAAATAATTTAAACATCATTTTATATCTTTAGGAAATGTAAAAAAGTGTGAATTTTTTTTCAAAATAAAACGGTTTTTTAACAACTTTTATTTAAAAAATTAAAAAAATTATTTCAAGAATACAAACTTAAGCAAAAAAAATAACGTACATTTAAAAACAAAATTAAAAAAAAAATTCACCCACCAGTTTTTAAAATATTGATTTTTCAAAAAAATTTTTTTAAAAAAATTATTAAAAATACAAAATAAAAGTTTTCGAAACAAAATTAATGCAAAATTACTAAGACTACGTACATCTTCTTGAATATCAATTTTGATTGTAATCGGATCACCTGTTTTCGTGAAAGTCGAAGAAAAAAACCGCTCCTATGGGAGGTACCGTTTTTGGCCCACGATATTAAACTTTTTTTTTCACCAAAATATAATGCATACCTACAGTAGTACACTGATTTTTTTAATAAAAATTCTTGAAGCCGTTTTCGAGAAAAAAAACTTTTATATAACGCTTATATGACAGGTACCGTTAATTTTTGAGCTTACAAAAAAATTGTATGCCAAAATAACCTTAAGTTCAAAATTTAAAGACAATTGGCCCAACCCTTTAGGCTGCAGTTCAAAATGCATGCGTACAGACAGACAGACAGACAGACAGACCGACAGACAGACAGACAGACAGACGGACAGAATTTTGCCAGTAACTCAAATATGTTTCTCTATCATCGTAATGTCATGTTTGATTGTTATTTTAAAAATTTTAATCTGCACGAATGCATAACTTGTATTATAGTACCTATAATATTTCGAGTTATGTTGTAATGCAAAGCCTCGTAAGGATTATACAAGAAATAACAAATATAGGTTTATTTATAATTGGAATATTGGATTAAATAATGTAAACCTGTTGCAGGTAAGCTAGGAATGGAGCCAGGGTTCAATAACAAACGTGTTATCAGGACAAAAACTTCGTTTTATAATCATCCGTACAAGCCGAAGCATGTAAATGGTATTTGGATTTTGAATAAGGCGTTTGAATAAGGTCACTGTCAAAATGAGCAGGAGTTCTGATGAAGATGAATTGCTTCTTCTTTAAGCCATAACTGAGTTAAATACATTTGTCGCTCTCGAACACACAACCATCAATAGAAAGACAAACTAATTCAGCATACACAGTCCACACAGTGCGTATTTATGAAATAAAATTACATTTATAATATAAATGTATGTAATTCTAGTAGACCCAGCCACGCGTTGCTGCAGTTCTTTTAATTTACAATACAAAAATATTGAGTTCATTTATCGAGATAAAAACAATAATATGCTTCAAGTTTGACCAAATTACACACAGTATAGAAAATTTCATAAAAATCGGTTTAGAAGTTTTCGAGTCAATTGTGGACAAACATGATGACACGTCATTTTTATATATTTAAGATAAATATTTATGTTTGACCAAATGTTGCACCAATTTATTCCCAAATCTTTCCTTTTTTGTACACTTCTTTGTAATCTCGATTACGTGACTCATATTATGTGATTTGTGCGCACTACATATTACAATGCGACACCATTTTATTAAAAATTCCCGTCACGTTCTTTACAAAAAAAAAAATAAAAGGCACGACTGGGTCGCACGTACTTGCTCCCGTGTGCTAATCCTTTTTAGGTACAGGTGTCTTTTTGACAAAGATTCGTGGGAATCAGCAGTAGGGCAATAATGCTAGGTATAGGGACCTATATAGGTCCCAATAACAATAATTTACTTTTTGAAATCAAATTAATTAAAATAGCTGAATTATGTTTGATGGATCGATAAACGTATGATGTGGGTAGGTATTAATGGAATTTATTAAGGATATTATTTACCTATTATAAGGTTGGAAGGAAGGAAGGTACTAAATATAAGATACACGTTCCAACTACTGTTAAGCGAGTATGAAAAGCGACAATATTAAAAGTTAACACAGTGGTTTTGTTTATTTATAGGAAGGTGTAAACTTTTGTTTTCTCGATTGAAATTTTTGCATTCAGTAGTAATCGAATAATTCTTTTTATTTGTTAGTTGTTTTTGTGTGTTTATCTTAGGCTCATTATTTATTCTGTGTGCTTTTATCATGATGAAATTCTTTAAAATACGTAGGTATGTATGTAGGTTGTCACCTTCTTTTATTTGACTAATGGCTTGGGCTTAGCCGAGCAATATGAAATAAAATTTGGGGGAAAAATTTTTTATGAAATCATAAAAACACTATTCATAACGTCTTTTTGGAAAACATGTTGTAAGCCATCTTATGTCTTTTGCTGTTTTATATTTTATGAATTTTTCATTTCAAAATCGTTCGACCAGTTTTTTCAAAAAAATGTTTTTTTTGAAAAACTTTTCGAAAACATATTTTAAATTTTTTTTGAGTATGTCAATTCAAAGAAATCTAAAGCTTATACTAGGAGAACAATTTAAAAAAAAATCTATTAAACCGTTTTCAAAATATTCAAAAAACAAAATATTTTTTTAAAAAAATTATTAAAAATTAAAAAAAAAAATGTTTTTGAAAATTTAAATAAGCAATATTATTTAAATCATAAAGCTCTACATATTTTGAAAATTTCATTAAAATCCGTTAATTAATTAACGAAAAAGTCTGATTTTAAGAAACCGGTCATATGGGAGGTACCGTTATAAAACTTTTTCTGAAGAATCCATTAAAATTAAAAGATAGATTTTGCACAGAAAACATCATTCTGAAAGTTTAATCAAAATCGTAGGAGCCGTTTTCGAGAAAAATAAGTTTTTCATTAAAAGTTATATGGCAGGTACCGTTAGTTTTGGAGCTATAATGCCAATTCCAAAAACTGTCGGGTAGAGCACTCTAAAAATACTATATACCAAGTTTGAATCAAATCGGCTCAACCGTTTAGGCTGTAGATATCGATACGGACAGACAGACAGACAGACAGACAGACAGACAGACAGACGGGCGGAATTCTTTTTTGGACTTCTCTATCATCGTAATGGCATGTTTGATTGTTAGAATTTTTTTTTTTTTTTACGAATGCATAACTTGCCTTATAGTCCCTATTAATCGCAAGTAAAAAAAAAATAAGCACGAATAGGTCGCACGTACATGCTATTATGTATGTACCTAATTACAAAAGTCAAAGCAAGATCTTTGACAGGAACAAGTAACATTTACGTTGAAAATAACACAGTTTGAATTTATAAAAAGTATTAAAATCACAATACTTAACGGCTTTTAGTAAAAATGAAGTACGCCATCACACGTCTTAAATAACAAAGAATTTAAGAAAAAAGTATTTGGAAAATTGTAGCACCGGTTTTGATAAATTCCTGTTTTTTAATTTTAGTTTTTTGAAAACAATTTTTTTTTTTAACTTTGGTATGCAGTTTCTTAGAGTTGATTTATTTACGTCTGATTTTAAAAATATTGAATTTTCAAAAAAATAATTCTAAAATTAATAAAAAATAAAATAAAAGGCACGACTGGGTCGCACGTACTTGCTCTTATGTGCTAATCCTTTTTAAGTGCATGCGTCTCTTTGACAAAGATTTTATTTTAATATTTTTTGTATGACGTGCAACTTCCTTAGAATCGTTTTGGGGTGAAGCTCGAACGAACATGCGTCACGACAAAGGGATAAACACATAAATATATAGGATTGTTAGCTTTTGCAGTTTTTTAGTGTAGTATTATCTTTCCACTTGCTGCTTACTGTTTATAATATAATTTGCTAATAGAAAGATACAAAGGACTTTTTTCAGTTAAATTTTCATTTTGGTATGGAAAAATTTGAACAACTGGCATAAAGATTCGTCGGAATCAGCAGTATGGCAATAATGCTAGGTAAAGGGACCTTTATACGTCCCAATATGGGACCAATGGAATTTATAAAGGATTTAGGTACCTATAATAAGGTTGGAAGGAAGGTAGGTACTAAAATTAAGATACGTGTTCCAACTACTGTTAAGCCAGTAGGTATAGAGACAATATTAAAAGTTAACACAGTGGTTTTGTTTATTTATAGGAAGGTGTAAGCTTTTGTTTTCTCGATTGAAATTTTTGCATTCAGTAGTAATCGAATAGTTTTTTTTATTTGTTAGTTGTTTTTGTGTGTTTATCAAAGGCTTCCTTATTTATTCTGTGCTTTTATGATGATGAAAAATACTTTAAAATACGTAAGTATGTATGTAACGTAGGTTGTCACTTTCTTTTATTTGACTAATGGCTTGGCTAGGGCTTAGCCGAGCAATATGAAATAAAATGTTGGGGAAAAAAATTTATGAATTCAAAAAAACACTACTCATAACGTTTTTTGGAAAAAATGTTGTAAGCCATCTTATTTCTTTTGCTGTTTTCTATTTTATGAATTTTTCATTTCAAAATCGTTCGACCAGTTTTTTCAAAAAAATGTTTTTTTTGAAAAACTTTTCGAAAACATATTTTAAAATTTTTTTTAGTATGTCAATTTTAATAAATCTATAGTTTATACTAGGAGAAAAATTAAAAAAAAAATCTATAGATCCGTTTTCAAAATATTCAAAAAACAAAATATTTTTTTAAAAAAATTATTAAAATTTAAAAAAAAAATGTTTTTGAAAATTTTGATAAGCAATATTATTTAAATCATAAAACACTAAATTTTTTGAAAATGTCATCAAAATCCGTCAATTAGTTAACGAGAAAGTCTGATTTTAAAAAACCGGTCATATGGGAGGTACCGTTATAAAACTTTTTCTGAAAAATCCATTAAAATTAAAAGATAGATTTTGCACAGAAAATATCATTCTGAAAGTTTAATCAAAATCGTAGGAGCCGTTTTTGAGAAAAATAAGTTTTTTAATAAAAGTTATATGGCAGGTACCGTTAGTTTTGGAGCTAGAATGCCAATTCCAAAAACTGTCGGGTAGAGCACTCTAAAAATACTATATACCAAGTTTGAATCAAATCGGCCCAACCGTTTGGGCTGTAGATATCGATACGGACAGACAGACAGACAGACAGACAGACAGACAGACAGACAGACAGACAGACAGACGGACGGAATTTCCGGATTCACTTTTTTTGACTTCTCTATCATCGTAATATCATGTTTGATTGTTAAAATTTTTTTTTTTTTTTTTACGAATGCATAACTTGCCTTATAGTCACTATAATCGCAAGTAAAAATATAATTGTTCAAATATTTTGTTTGTAGAATTAATTTGGATACTTAGATCTTTTCAAATATAAAATTTTATTGAAATCCATTAAGCCGTTACCGAGAAAGTCGAAAATTAAAAAAACCGTTGTATGAAGGGTACCGTTAATAGACTTTTCCCGTTCTGGTTCTGATTAGATGATAGCTGGTACCAACAAAAATATTCTCAATAATTTTCATCAAATTCGTTGGATCTGTTTTCGAGAAAATCAAGCTTTTTCTTAAACTTTATATGGCAGTTACCTACCGTTTTAGCCCTAAAAATAAAATTTCAGTTTCCCCTCTGAGCAATTCCAAGGGATACACACGTAAAAGGCAATCACTTACCCCGTTTAGGTTGCAGCTCAATATGCACCCGGACAGACAGACAGACAGACGGACATTTTTTATCAATGACTTTTTTAGGCTTCTCTAAGATCGTAATGTCATGTTTGATTGTTATCTCAATTTTTTATATTCACGAATCCTAAACTATAATCGCTTTTCTTTTACTAGAACTCGGTTTTTGCCCGTCGCTGACTTTGGAAAAAAGACAACTCAAATTTTGCCCGTCGGCCGTCAGACCTAGAAATACTAAAGTAAAATTGTAAAGCCAACAAAAATTAAAATGAAGCGGTGTTCATCGACGTCATCCGACGAAGACGAGGAGAACATTTTCGCTGGATGTAGTGAAAACTACACCAATACAACCAAAAAGGAAGAGTGGATGCAATGTGTTCTTTGTGGACACTGGTCCCACGAATCCTGTACTGCATTGAAGTACACCTGCGATGGATGTGGGCGTTTGAATCAAAAACAATAGCTCCCCGCCATATTGCCCGCACGTAGGGCAATGTGTTTTTTATAATTCTTTTCTAATTAGTTTATTTTTTTTTAAAGGCCTTGAATTACCATTTGTATTTAATTTGTTTAATTTACTTATGTTACTTTTTTCTCCAATTTAATAAAAAATAAATTGCGCGTACTAGTTATAATAAAAATTGCACGAATGGATCCGCACGTACTTGTTATTTATGCTAAGAATAAAATTTGAAAAAATATTAAAGGACTTTCAAAGTTTTTATTGAATTTTTATGGCTTTTCATTTTGAAAAAAGTACGTAAAATAGTTTTCAGCGGAAAATTTTAAACGCCATTTTATTTCTTTAGAAAATGTGAAAGTTTTTTTTTAAATCGTAGGAACGGTTTTTAACTTAAAAATAAAAAAAAAATATTCAAGAATGCAAACAAATTCAAATACCCATTTTCAAAATATCGATTTTTCAAAAAAATTATTTCAAAAAATTATTAAAAAATACAAAAAAAAAGTCATTCGAAAATATTTTTAATCCGAATTGGATTTCCTGAACATCAAATTTGATTGTAATCGGTTAAATAATTCCCCAGAAAGCCGAAGAAAAAACGGTCCTAGGGGGGTACTATTATAGAACAAATCTCGAAAAATTAATTCTAACTGAAAGATGTATTATTGTAAAAATTTGCATCTGAAAGTTTTATGAAAATCATTAGAGCCGTTTTCCAGAAAATCAAACTTTTTGTTAAAGATTGTATGACAGGTACCGTTATTTTACGACCTTGAGCAAAAATGAAAAATATCTTTCGAGATACTACCAAATAAATACTAAATACCAAATTTGAAGCCAACCGGCCCATCCGTTTAGGTTGCGAGGTGCGAACAAACAGACAGACAGGCGGAAGGAATTTACGGACCCACTTTTTTCGACTTCCCTATCATCGTAATGTCATGTTTGATTGTTGTTAGAATTTTTTTGCACGAATCCATAACTTGCCTATTAACGCAGGTAAAAAATTATTGAATTATAAAACGTTGTTCGTAGTAAAGTTATTTCAGATTCACGTTAGGGTGCGCCATAATACCTAAACTTACCCTATTCAATGTGTCCAAATGTATCAAAATTTCTTATACTGGTTCTGATGTTTTTTTTCCAATTTAATTTACGATCTATCAGCTGGTACAGTAAGGTATGTTGATTTACTGTACCAGGGACCAGGAGTGTCCTATAATGTTGTGGGAGAGATAATGTTTAGGTTGTTTCGTTTTGCGGAAAACAGATCGATTCAGTCTTGAGCATATTGACATTTATGTATGCTTGTTAAGAGCTTTTTTCGACCCACATGTTCCGTTTTTTGTGTTTATTATTTCTTTAACAGGGCTAGTGATCCCAGGGATTTAGGTTCACGCAGATTTATGGGAAAGCATTTACGTACAAAAGTGTCTCTACACTCACCTTGGCGATCATTGTCTATATCTGAATTCTCCTTAAGTCCCTTATTACGACAAATGGTAAGTGGCAAGTTTAAGTTGGATATAAAGATTAAGTTTGATAATTGGAACATTAGAAAGTTTATAATAGGTTATCGGACTTCGCTTGTTGACTTATAGGAAAATCTAAATACATCATTTAAGTACTTTTTTCTAAAAAAAAAACAAGAATGAAAATCAAACTATACCTGTTGGAAACACCTTGTTTCTTGTTTTATTTACTTAATATTTTAGGACTGGTCAGATTTTATAAGCATCAAGATGTTGAATTGATTGAAACAGACATAGGGCTATGTTTAATTCGTGGACCACTCCAAAACCTACTTTAAACACTTTTCCGCTTTCAGTTCTAAATTTAATGAAATAATTTAACAACAAAACAAAAGTTGGAATTTCAAACTTCTTTTAATTTTTAAGGGTTCTGCAATTTAAACAATTTCAAAAAATGTCCTAGAGCATTGCACTCAATTTAACTATAATTCATTTCCGGCTCATCAGTGGTCATTGTACATAAAATCAAGAAGAGACCATGTCTAGCTGAGAAAATTCCTCCTTCTTAGTGTGATTTGGATAATTAATCTTATAAAAAAAACAACACTCACACACAAAAATTCTCATTAAAAATGCGCGTTATGTATGTGTTAAATAAAAAATAATAAAAAGCAATTAGCTCCGGAATGTCCAAGTTAAAAAAGAAGAAGAAAACTTCAGCATGCTTATTTGCCAGAAAATTGTATTCCATCAGATACCGATGGCGATTGGCGAGTGTTCCTATCTCACACTAAAACGTTTTGTGGACGATGAAATCTAAATAAGCAAACATAAGAGCACACCAGCAAAACCATGACCAACAATTCCGCAGGACATCGCACCGGCTACGCAACTCGGGTTCTATGGCAAACTAACAATAGTCCTTTATTAGCCCCCTCCCTACCAAATTGCCATAATATTATTATTGTGCCTTCATTTGCCGTTGTTGGCAACTAATTCAATGACAGTTGTCTGGTTGTTCTTCGGTTGAATGGACAAATGAAACTTGACTGTCACACAACATAAAACGGGATCAAATAAGGGAATGATATGATTTTTTTGCTCGTCGTTTCAGCGCGAGTAAAGAGGAAATATTATGATAACTCAATTTGGCTTTCATTAGTATGGAGCGTTAGAAGCAGCGTCGCATTCCACCAGTATTGTTTAAGATTCTGGAAGCATAAGGAATTCAGGAAAAGTATAAATAATTTAAATCTATGATTCAGAGCGGAAAGGAGACAATCATAGTTTCTCATGAAGAAATTTTTATTATTTTTTTCTTACATTATGAAAGAGCAATGACCCTGTGCTGGATTTGGTTAAGAACACAAAATGGAAGCGCCTCTCACTTTACTACACTCATTAAAATCAAGAGATCTCCGCTCGACACCTTTTGTCCCATCTTAATCACCATAATCGAGATCAGTTTTTGATGAAAACTTCAACTGATTGGTAATGACAAATATTTTGTTATCCATGTTTCATCATGTAGCTTTTGAAAACAAATATTCGGGTTAAGAAACATGTCTTATATCAATAATAATTTTGTGATAATTTTATTTGCAAATTTCGGAATACGGAATGTTGAACAAAATACATTTACTCTTTCTGAATGTCCGTTTTTGCATGGCTTAGGCCGCCTCTGTCTACATTCCAGCACATGGCCGTGAAGTGCTGGTTATATGGATGACTGGTTACATTCTTGGCTGTGCGTAGTTATCGCTTGAATTCTATGTTGGTTTTTAGTTCAATATTCATCCAGTTTGTTCCCCAACATGCAGAAGGGTAATTTAAAAAAAAACGAAGAAATTGTTTGTTAAGCAATTAAAAACAAGCGAAACCCGGCCTAATTGGCTGCGTAGATTTTAGTAGGACGCATCATTTAACCAAGCCTGGATGGTGTGCAGAAGCTCATCGGACAGACTCTATGCTTTGGCACGTTTTAATGATTTTCCATAACAGTAAAGTTTTTTTTCTGTTCTTTTTTATTTTATCTGCTGTGTGTTAAATTCTTATGTTTTTTTCACAATTTACCAACAAAGTTTTCGGCGCTTCTTTAAGGATTTAATGGTCTTCTAAATTTTCTAATATAATATTGTAAACAAAAAAATTGCAAACAATTAGTCCCTGAAATGGTAGGAATCATTTTGAGGGGGAAGTAGATGTTAAATCAATAAAAAGAATTAAATTGCTTTGATTAGCTTTATCCCTTGCAGCAATGTATAGAACCTTCTGTACTTTAAGAGGAGGTATACTTGTGCAGTCCCAGTTGGCTTTCTCGTATTTCCAAACAGTCCTGATGGAAAGATTTCTTTTTATTGGATGAGTTGATGTATAGAAATTTGACACAATAATGCGATCCGAAGTTTGAAAGTAAGAAATTACACTTATGGTGAGAAGTAACAAACAAATCAATAATATGGGTAGCTTGGCCAGGAACAACCGGTATTCGGGTAAGCTCGTCGATCAGCTAGGTAAGGTGGTGTTACGTGTTACCTACCAATGTTCTCGACACGATCTCCAGGTGTTGTTTGGCCAGAATAGGTAAGCTAGCTGAAAATCTGTACATTTAAATCGCCCAAAATAGTGATTTCAATACAAAGATAATTTATCATGGAAAACATTTTTTGAGATGACACCATACTCGTTAAAAATCGAATAACTGTCGAGATTTGGACTCCTGAATAATGAATGATGTTATTGTGGTGGACAGGGATATTAAGCCACTTGAATTCCGTTTTGGATTATTGTATGCATTGAGGAAGGCTCTGACAAGCAAGATCATTTCTAACATAATGACAAGACCATGATGGAAAAAATGTAATTGCACTTTCGTCGTATACCTACATAGTAGAGCAAATTCTGATAAAACAGTATTTGTTCACATCTTAAAAAATTCTGGGAAGTTCTTAGAATTCCTTAGAAAATGCAAGATATAATTCCCCCATTTGTTCTGGCTAGAACTTATGTGACGTACGGTACATTCGCTAAAAGTTTAAAAGTAGTTTACATATCTGGCCAGTGGCTCCTATCCTACCTTTCAAAAGTTTATCCAATTACTCGCCTATGCCGATTTTATTGACATAATCGGAAAAAGACAGCGCGATGCTAGTAGCCCTTTTGTAAGTAATAATATGATATGAAAGCGAAAATGGGTTTAGCAGTCAATGATGGCAAAACCAGTATTATGATGTCATTAAGATGAGACACCCAATATCGATGTCTTGGAAAAAACATCACAATAGACAGCTATGTACGTCTTTGAAGTAGCTAAGGCTTTGTATACCTTGGGCTCCGCTATCAGCTCGAATATAAATGTCAGCGTTGAGGTCAAACACGAAAAATAACTCTTGCCTATTGCTGCTTCTTCGGGCTGAGTGGCATTTGAGAAGAAAATTCTCTTTTGAACAACTGTAGTGTTTCATACAATTCAGATGGCTGGGTTACAAAGAGCAGATGGACATCAATGGTCTGTCCCGGAAAACCTTCAAATTAACAAACAAATATTTACTTTAACTAAAAAGAAGTTTAGTTTTATTTTTAAATTTCTTAAAAAAATTAAAACTAGAATTTATAAGAGCATTGATTTTTAAAAATGAAAATATGTGTTACCAAATAACAAAAAAAAAAATCATTTTTTATGTGTTTCGTCTCCTGTAGTGCGCTTTTTAACCAAGACTAATTTTTAGTTTAAAAAAGAAATACAAACACTTTAATCTTAGATTATTATTTTATATTTATAATTAAATTTTTAAAATGTACAGTTTAAACATTTTATTCCGAAACAAGTAGCATTTAAACAAAATATTAAAAAAGTTGTTTAATCTCTTGTACATTTAAAAAAAAATTATTAAAAACAGTAATTTAGGTTTAAATTTTTTTATTTGTTTTTTAAATCAAAAATTAATCTTGCTAAAAAAAATTAGCGTTACATTTTGTTTTAATTTTTTAATTTTTTAGTGTTTTTATTATGACATTGTTACTATTGCCGTTGTTTTCAATATTAAGTCTTTAAAGTCTCCACAAATGGGCTAAATAGAACCAACCTTCCAATTCGATTTTTTATTTCTCTCTACCCAAACTAAACGCTCTTGTTTTTTGACACAAGTTATACGATTCACCCTGTATATATTAAAAGTAAAAATGAAATTGAAGTTAGCAATTAAAATAACCATTTTAAGTATTTGCCTTATTTCAGTTTCATGAGCGCTATACCTTTTATAGCACATTTTGTTAGAGATGCCCAATTTTTGCGAAAGTCATATGCAATTAAAAAGGTAATTCCCTATTTTCTCACCAAATATTATTTTTCAACTTCCTTTTTACTTGCGATTATAATGACTATAACACAAGTTTAGGATTCGTGAATATAAAAAAAATTGATATAACAATCAAACATGACACCACGATCATAGAGGATCCTAAAAAAGTCATTGGCAAAAAATGTCCATCTGTCTGGCTGCCTATCTGTCTGTCTGTCTGTCTATCTGTATGTTTGCCTGCCTGTCTGTCTGTCTGTCTGTCCGGGTGTATATTGATCTGTAAGCGATTGCGTTCAAATTTGGTATGTGTGTATCTCTTGACATTCCTCAGAGGGGAAATTTAAATTTTAATTTTAGGGCTTAAATAACGGTACCTGCCATATAACGATTAAGAAAAAGCTTATTTATCTCGAAAACGGCTTCAACGATTTTGATAAACATTTTAAAATATTTTTTTTTGGTATTGGCTATCATTTAATCAGAACCACAAACACGAAAAAAATTCTATTAACGGAACTTTTCATATAACGGTTTTTTTTTATTTTCGGCTTTCTCGGTAACGGCTCTATAGATTTCTGTCAAATTTTATATTTGAAAAGATCTAGATAGAAAAATTAATTCTGCATTTCAAAATTTTTAATAACTTTTTTTTTCTAATTAAAATTAATTTTTGATTTTTTTTTTTTGAAAAATCAATATTTTTTGTAATCAAATGTATATTAATAAACTCTAAAAAACTGCATACCAAAATTAAAAAAAAAATGTTTTCAAAAAACTGAAAATAAAAAAAGGGTTTTATCAAAATCCGCCCTACAATTTTCGAAATACTTTTTTCATAAATTCTTTGTTATTTAAGATGTGTGATGGCGTACTTCATTTTTACTACAAACCGTTAGTTAAGTAATGTATGTCTGATAGTTTTTATAAGTTCAAAACTGTGTTATTTTCAATGTAAATGTTATTTGTTTTTGTCAAAGATCTTGCCTTCCAATGTAATTAGGCACATAAGAGGAAATACGTGCGACCCAGTCGTGCCCATTTTTTTTAAAATAAACCTAGAGCCGTAGCCATTACAAAAAACAATTACATTTCTTCTATATAGCCTAATGTATTCCCTCTTTTCGTCTAATAAAAATGAAGGAAATATTAAATTTGCATTCATTCAGGGATAAACCCACAAGTGGCAAGGACTATAGGAATGAAAAACTAAGAGTCAACCGCAGAACTCACCATCATCAAGATCACAAAACCCACAACCATAAAATTTGATAAAAATAACCCCCCGCCCTCACAGGCCGCAAACCACCTGCCGCTGCTTCAGGCAAACCTTTATTTTTACCTTTTATATGTATAGGTAGGTTCCCAATAGTAAAACAACAGAACCCCTTGGCACCTCTCTCAAAAAACTTTCTCTTGTGGATTTTTGTTAACGCTCCATTTACTCACCGTTCATGTTCAATGAACGTTACGTTAGCCACTGCACTGCAATATGAGAAGTCGAAGGCCCCAACCATCAACATGTACACCAAACCACGACTCACCTAGAAACCAAGGTACCTGTCCTTAGCCTCCTTCGGGATGGGAAACTTTAGCCAGCTGCTGCCAGGAGAGTAACCTAATGAAATTTTGTTACACTATGGAGCAACAATAGACCTCATTCAATAGTTCTCTCCCTTTTAGCCACACACCGATAGTCGGCGTGATTTTAAAAAAATCTATTCCTAGTAGCATTATCAAGTTCTACCTCATTGCCCTGAAGCTCCTAGTGCTCTTATTTTAAATTTGAGCTTCGTATCTGCTGTCCATGGTGTGTAGAAGGGGGTGGGCAGCTTATATATGGTAATGGAACGGGTGAGTTTCGTGTTGTATTTCTTATTTCAACTACTTTCTCTGTGGTGCTGGATGCAGATTTAGCATTAATTCTGCAGTTGAAGAATTTTTTGCAGTTGTTTTAGCTTTGGAAGACCATTTCTATGTACTGGAAGCAACGGAAGTCGAAGCAACTAATTGCGGATGCCTGCAAAAGTATGCGGTTTTCATATTTTCCAATATTTTCGTAGGAAAATTATTGCTAAATAACTTCGATGGATCTTGTCTGCGAGGGTTTGATGTTGACCACTTGAAAGAACCGGAAATGAGCTTCTGAAATTCTTTAGATAAACGCAGGATACAACTACGAAAATGGTTTTTACTTTTTTAATAGTTCCAGGATGTGGAAGAAGTTCAGGTGGTCTTACTTAACGGCTTCGTTCAGACAAAATTTAGTTTTTTTTTTATTCTGAAAGGGAGCACGGGAATTATTCGTGGTAAGAAGGTGTCTAGTTTTCGTTGGGAGTGAACTTGTTTAATGGATATGAGGATAATATTTGTGGTTTAATATATGATAAAGTTTGAAAATTTTGTTTTGAAAGTTGCGGTTCATCGGACGGCGGGACTCACCTCTAGGAATTAGGTTTTAAAGTTGGAACTTAAACCAGGAGTATGTTTTGAAAAGTTTAGAGTGTCAAAGTTTCAACAAAATTTTGAAAATAATATTTTGGGATAACATATTAACAGTCGATATTTGGCTTGCTCGATACCAACATTTAATGGATGCTACCATAAACAATAAGATTTCGTACAGCTGTAGTTTAAGTGCTTTGAAAAATATTTTTCAAATCAGGTGCTGAAAGAATATTCGAACGCAGGGAAGCAACAACAAATAGATTTCTGAGGAAACTTGGGTATGCTCGCATAGCAGCTTCGCAAGGACAAGAACGAATTAGAACCTACGTTCCGCATGAAAAAGAGAGATGTTCGCCGTAGTGTTGGGGTGAAAAGCGTAACCACATCTGGGCTCTGGTTTAAAAAGTAGTAGTAATAGTTCCAACATCAGAATCGTCTAGAGAATAATAAAGTAGTTAACTGGTGTCCACAGCTCAAAACAACACCTGGTTAAAGACACACAGATGCTCTCTTTTCAAATCGGATGAGGACAAGCTCAGAAAGTGGAAGGAGCAGCTTGTTGCGGTTTTAAACTGACTGGCTGATAGCAATGTGCAACGGATACTGAGTTGGCCCAAATTCACACCGCATCCCCACTAGAGATATATTTGTATCGGAATCAAAGCACTGAATACCAAAAAAGTGGTAGAACTTGACGCAATTCCCAAAGAGCTTTTAAAAGTGGCACAAACGACATCGGGTAAACTCCTACGTCTTCTCATAGTAACAGCCTGGATCTCCAAAGGTTTCCACGACGAGGGAAAAAAGGGAATGATCGTCAAGCTCCCGCAAAAAGGAGATTTTATAAAAGTGCGAAACTGGAAGAAAACGACTATATTGCAACTTAAGCAATGCAGCGGAATCCGCTCACACAAGAAGGAAGAAGAATTGGGCATCCGTGACCCACATGGCGTAAAACAATCGGTGAATCCGTGCAACTAGGCAAGAGTTGAAGTCAGCTGACAAACCGGAAATTGCAAACAATGGCGCGTAGGGGTAGTTGATGTCCTATGCCCGCTAAAGGTTCGTAACAATTGGAATGATGGTTTGATTGTGGCGAGAACAAGAATCACGTTAAATAATAAGCTGCTAGCTTTTGGTAGGCTGTTGCCAATCCGCCTTTTGCACCATTGCCTCCATTTAATAACTCAAATCTAAGACACTTTTAATAATCTTTTCTTGGATTTAGGAAATTTTCGGGGAAATTCTGCGGCATGTTTCCAAAAAGCAATTGAAAATCATTAAAATATCTCCAAAATCACTATATAAGTGTCTTGAGCGACTAATAACCTAAAAAGGCTGTGTTAATTACAAATCTTCCACACAAATATCTTTCCTTAAACCGTAATGAATCATATTAATTAATTTCTTGTCACAAAATCGTAACAGCTCTCCATCACCCCAATGCCCAACTTAACTTTGATAGTTAATGCGTAAACATTAATTGATGCCTCATTGAAGCGTAGGCACTGAGCCTATTTAACTAAACCAAAGTCTCTGAGGTAGAAATAATAGGATTACACCTTGAAGTTGCACTATAACTTTGTTCTAGTACATCAAAGCAAAATATATCTACGCCACTAAGATAGAAAATATATACAACTTCAAGCCTCTCCTCTCCTATTATTATCGAACCGCATATGAAACAAATATAAACACAAGCATAACAGGCATACTTGGGAATTTCCATGACAAACAGGCTAGGCGGCTGCAAACGTATCCTTAGAAATGTTCACTCAAATCTACATAAACACAAAACCACAACGCTGAAATGCATTTTAAAATAACTTGCATTTGGCAAACCACCTGGGAGCTTAGATACCGAATACCTTATCCATTGTTGACTCCCAGGCTCACAGCCAAATTAAGCACACTTCCTGTTCTATGCCAATAAGAAAAAAGATTTCCAAACCAAAACAAAAAAAAAAAAAACAGAAAAGAAATTTCAAGAAAAACTTTTGTGCTACCCATTGTTTTCAGGGTAGAAGAGAAAATCATACTGAAATATTAAAGACAACCATAAAAAAACTAAAATTGAAACTTACATGGCCTGCACTTATATGCAATCTCGACAATTTTCCTCCGCTTCGGACAAGGATCCATACTGATGCCGGACGTCGATGTCGATGTGCTACTGTGGTAGCTACTGCTGCCACTTGTGTCTCCGACACCGCTGGCTCCCAGCCCATAGAACTGGGGTGAGCCGTTGAATTTGCAGTGTTTTTTCTTTTGGCATGCTTCCACGACTGTCTGCAGGAGTGAGTACTGTAATGACACAAAAAGAAACAAAATTAGGATGAAAAATAAGAACGGTCGGTTGTTAAAAAATGTAAGCATTTGGTTTAATACTTTTTATCCAGGCGAGTGGAGGAGCTCAAACTTGAAGCTCGCCGAGTAATTTTGGAATCGAAAAACGAGTAACGAATCGAAATTGTTCTTCTCAGTGTTATAAATTGGCATTTGCTGTGAAGGGAGACAGTTTTAATGTCCATGTTTTCGACATCAAGGAATTGTCAATAGTACCACGGCGGAGGGGTGGACTCCCTCTTTTTAAACTTGCTTTTGCTATTACAGGGTTTTGGGTTGGAAATTGCGTTTTCATATTTCATTTGGAAGGGTGTACGTTGAATTAAAGAGGATAATGTTAAAGTAATATACCTAGTTCTTAGGTTGAGACATGTAGGCAGATCATTTTTACTCGCTATTATAGGTACTATAAAGCAAGTTTAGGATTCGTAAATATAAATAAAATGAGATAACACTCAAACATTACATTCCGATTATAGAGAACCCTACAAAGTCAAGTCAAGACACCGTCTGTATGTCTTTATATCTGGGTGTATGAGTGTATATCGAGCTGCAGCCTAAACGGGTTAAGGGATTGCCTTTAAATTTGTTATGTGTGTTTAATTTTCAGGGCTAAAAATAACGGTAGCTGCAATATAACGGTTAAGGAAAAGCTTATTTTTTCTCGAAAATGGCTCCAACGATTTGGATAAAAAAATTTGAGAATATTTTTGTTGGTACTAGCTATGATCCAATCAGAACCAAGTTTAGGGGAAAAGTCTATTAACGGTTTTTTTAAATTTTCGATTTTCTCGGTAACGGCTCAGTGGATTTTATATTTGAGAAGATCTAAGTAGCTAAATTAATTTTGCATACCAAGGGAAATCGAAAAAAGTGGGTAAGTACCTACCATTCTTTCAACCTTATTATAGGTACCTAATATTCTTAATAAATTCCATTAATACCTACCCACAACAAACGTTTATCGATCAATCAAACATAATTAAGCTATTTTAATTAATTTGATTTGAAAAAGTAAATTATTGTTTTAGTAAATATTGTTATATTATACCTAGCATTATTGCAATCAGCAGTAGGGCAATAATGCACGAATCTATATGCCAGTTGTTCAAATTTTTCCATATCAACATGAAAATTAAACTGAAAAAAGTCCTTTATATCTTTCTGTTAGCAAATTTTATTATAAACAGTAAACAACAAGTGGAAAGGTAATACACTAAGAAACTGCAAAAGCTAACGATCCTATGTGTTTATTCCTTTGTCGTGACGCATGTTCTTTGGAGCTTCAAACCACAACGACTCTTAAGAAGTTGCACGTCAAAAAAAAACATTAAAATTAAATCTTTACCAAAAAGACGCCTGCACTTAAAAAAGGATTAGCTCATAGGAGCAAGTACGTGCGACCCAGTCGTGCCTTTTATTTCTACTTATAATTAATTTTTGAAAACATTTTTTTGAAAATTCAACTTAATAACTTAATAAACTCTAAAAACCTACATACCAAAACAAATTTTTTTTTCAAACTAAAAATAAAAAAAACTGGATTTTATCAAAACCGATCCTACAATTCACGAAATACTTTTTTCATAAATTCTTTGTTACTTAAGACGTGTGATGGCGTATTTCATTTTTACGAATAACCGTTAAGTACTGTGGTTTTGATACTTTTTATAAGTTCAAACTGTGTTATTTTCAACGTTAATGTTACTTGTTTCTGTCAAAGATCTTACTTTCCAATGTAATTAGGCACATAGGAGCAAGTTCGTGCGACCAAGTCGTGCCTTTTTTTTCATTTACAACATGTTCAATTTACAGAAAAGAACATTGATGTTCGTGAAAGATGAATACGATTTGGACATTGATTGATAGCTTTTTCAGACACATGCACCTGCCACAAATAGGTTTAAGTTCTCACTATAATGTTTTATTAAAATAACTTTTATATTGATGATCTGTAAGCACCTATTCACTGTGGACATATATGGATACGTGATTCATTAGCTAAGTATCAAAATCCGCCAGGAATAAATGAGATCCTTGTAAAACAAGTCTTACGTAATTTAAAATGTTCTTGTTCTTCTATCCATCATTTTACATTTAGTGTCCAACAGGAGTGACCAGTGCATGTTTTTGTGACTTATTCACATAAAGTTTAGGATGTTAAATCGGGTGATGACAAGTGATTATCGCTGTATAAGTATACTCCCGCGTATTGATATGTTATGAAATATGATTTGGAAGTCTGCCATATTTTAAATATGTCAAGAGTAGAGGGGTTTACATTGACAAACTTGTTCATAAACCTGGTTTCTTGCAACTCATACCTATAAATGAACCACTGCGTCTACACGAAAAACAAAGGTTGTTGAACATTGGTAGATCAAGGTGTTTATTCACATAAAAATAAGCATCAGTTGGCTCAAAGCAAGAGGGCGCCAACAAATTCCTTCTTTTGTCAACCCTTAAAACAATAATCCACCACCGTTGTAGCTGCACAGTAATCGATCTGTGACTAAAAATGGGTGATGGGCGAAACATATTAAGACACAAATGAATTTTAATGAACATTTGATCAGACAAGTTCAATGGTTCGACACAATCACCAGGTTTTCAAAAATTTTGAAAACAGACCAACATGGTTGGGTTGCGGTTTTTCTTGCGTCTACTTGGTGAAATATCAACAATGTTGATAAACAATTGTATCCATGTAAACCTCCCTAATAGCAACTATCAACATCGTACTTCCAACTTGCAACATTCAATTACCAACTTCCAATATTAAACATCCAACATTCAACATTCAAATTCCATAATAAAAAATTCATCATCCATCTTCCAACTCCAACTCCAATAACCAACATCTAACATCCAAAATCCAACATTAACTTCCAACATCTAACTAACAACATCCAAATGCAATACTCAACATTCAACAACCAACTTCCATTATTTAACATCCAAGTTCGAACTTCCAACTCCAACAACCAACTGCCAACTTCTAACATGCTATAAGCGACATCTAACTTCCAACATACAACATCCAAACCATAAAACATAAAACATAAAACATAAAACATAAAACATAAAACATAAAACATAAAACATAAAACATAAAACATAAAACATAAAACATAAAACATAAAACATAAAACATAAAACATAAAACATAAAAATCATAATATTTAAGTGTGAATTTATGTTAAGATATTTGATAATCATTCCAAATTGACTTAACGGATTTTAATAGAAATTGGTAGATCATTAAATGTGGGCTTGATTGAAAATATGCTACTTTTCATCTCGAAAAAAACACACGGTTCCTGTGGAATAAAACTCCATGTATTTGGTAAGTTTGGGATATAGAAGATTTACAGGATTTAATATTCTACAAAACAGGGTATTTTTATTTTGAAAAAAAGCAAGGAGAAATGCGGGACAAATCTGTATATATTATTTTTGATTGATAACTTGATTTTTATCAAAAAATATATTTTTATTCTGGCTTCTCAGGAGAACAGAAAGTAAAAGTCGACACCGATTTGTATTTTAAATAAATGCTTTATTTAACAACACTTTGAAACTTCTGATTCCTTACCTTGGGTAGGGGGAAATCAGAAGTTTATGCTAAACAGAATCACAAAAGACTGTTCACTGAAATATTTGATGAGCCCTTTTATTATTTTATTACTTAATTGCTGACGCAAGAAATCTGTTTGAGTTTGAATATCAAGAAGCGTTGATTTGCAACTTGGGTGGCAAGATAATGATAATACAGATTTCTTGCGATCGCATTACATTTATTAATTAAATTTAAAGTCTGGAGTTTGTGTGGGCTTATCTTTTGGTATTTGTTGGGGCGCACAAGATGATTCTGATATAACTTATTATTGTAATGGGTATTGATTTTAATAACAAAATTCATTTACAATTAAGTCCAAGCAAACGAAATCACGTGTGGAAGTTAGTTAAACACAAACATTAGGCAAAAAATACATCACACAAACAAGCCAAAGAGTTTATTGGTTTTAAATAATCATACTGTTTACATATACATAACTTACATTCTCCTATGATCTTATTTAGACAAATGCTCTTTTACGAAATGAAAGCAATTATTCAACTCCTCAGGCAAAGGGAAATCATTCATTTCCTTTAAAAAAATAATATTCATAAAACAGCGTTTAGCTTTAGGCAAGAGAACTTCAATTATGATCTCAGAAGAAATAAATACCATTTTTGTGTCAATAATTATTTAAAACCTCACTCTATATGAAAATCGTGAAGAATGAAATGCGAATAAATCTCGTCTATTAAATTCTATAAAAAGTTTTGACACTTCAAAAGTTTAAGAGTGCGAGAATCAAAAGTGTATGAATTAACGATATGATGGATAACACTATCTCATCTCTCGCTTGTTTTTTTAAGAAAATAAAAGCATACATTTTTAACAATGACAATAACAAGACATACTGTCTTGATAAATTCGTTCAGGTTTTCCTCGATATCTTTTTTTGCAATTGTTTGTATAAATAAATTATTTAAGTATGAGAAGAGAAGGATTTAAGTTTTTGCTCACTGCCTGACGAAATTATATCTGAACCTGGCGCCTTGCTGCTCCAAAATACATATATTTGTTAACGAGTGATCATTAGCCGCAAATGTTAGAACTAACGCGGAATAGTTCTCGGAAATCAATTTTCATTTGGAAGAATTATGGGACTTATGTAAGATCCTGCGGTTGGTAAGAGCAGATGTCAGTGTTGACTGTTAGTTATGTACATTTAATAAGTTTTGAAAATCTACCACGATTAAAGTATTAAAGTTTTATTTTGAGGTTTCAGAAGTAAGTTCTTGATCCTACAAAGCCCATCAAAAGAGAAAAAATCCGAAAGAGCACAAAATAACCAAATCCTTGTATTAACAAAAATTATGGCAACAAATTCTGCAAGGTCCAAAAGGCGATAATGAGGTCGTTTGTAAAAAAGATTAAAACTCTTCATCATTTTCGGTTCCAACGCTCATCTCAAATGATGAACCAATAACTTACTCTTCAGGGAAGGCAAACTTGCTAGAAGTCCATTTCGCGGCTACCTGTACGTCCACTCACAGCAACGTTGATTCTCCTGTAACTGAGAGTGTAATTTTTCCATGGAACTGATTTTTTCCTGCACTCGTTCACTAGTACGAGTTGTCAAAGGTCTTCATAAACACAAGTCCGCTCACCCGGATGATATACCCCATTCTTCTGTAGAGTTGTTCTTCCACAGTGGCAAAGCCAATGCGTCAGCTTTTCCATCGCTCCTACTCTTTTGAAATCTTTGTCCAGCTTGTTCCAACGACCCGTAGCACTAACATCCTTTATTTCTAAGGATCGGCAGTATGGTGTATCTTACCGAACTCTCTTGATATTTCCAAAGACACATTTCAGGAATTTTGTATAAAAAAAACGTTTCAGAAATGTTTCGGCTTAGCTTAGCATTTCTGAAATGTAAGAGTAATAAGGCGTGTTTCAGCTACAAAATGCGGTATCTTTTAGGCCTTCCCAATGGAGATCTACTTTCCAAATATAATTAATATGAGTAGCATGAACTATTTGGTTATGGTACTAAGAATAACCTGTTCTCAAAAAAATTTTGGAGTTGGTAAATTCTGCAAATTGATCGTTCGGCAAGTCTTTTTCCTTATTTGGGTTTTGAGTTTTTTTTTAATTTCAGCTGATGAGGTACAGATTCAGGATTTATGACACTTAAGAATATCCTCGCATCATACTGAAGAAAACTTTTCCTGTAAAGTGTCACTTTAAATCCTTTATTTCATAAATATGTAGATCAAATCCATCCCTGGTTTTGCAAAGGAGTTTCTAAGCTCAAGCTTAGTTTCACTAAACTAGATTAAGTAAAGTACACCGCATGGCGCACATACCTCTCTGCTAAAATTCGAAGGACCGAACATCTGAGAAAAAGGATAATTAATACATTCCCAACAGCAGCCTTAGAGGTGGCTTTGGAGTACTGGTGGATGTAGCGTTCAAGTGGAAATGATCATTTGGAACTTCTCCTGCTGAATATAGAGTCAGCTTAAAGGAAAAGGCTTAAGCGTTTGGTGTTTTGTGCCTGGAAGACAACCCAAAGTGCTTATACCCAACACGTACATAAACTTTTGGGGTGACAACGTGAAATTTTGTGCATGTGTGAGCTCTTTCATAAATGTGGTTCGTAATGCCATCTGATATTTATCTTGAATGTAATATTAGAAGTTGTGAAGCTCCAGAGAAAGAGGAGGATTATAATTTGCAGTACGACAGCAGGCAGTAAAGCTAGCGTTTGGTAATGATTCAGTTGAATGAGCTTAAATTATATATATTCCTGTTTTATAATATGTTCCAAACGGATTAGTGCGTGCTTATGAATGATGGAGTAGATGAAAGTTATTTTAACTTTCTCCCTCATTCAAAGGAGGTGTGATGAAAAAATAATGTATAATACCACATGAGTATTCCCCAAAACTTGCCATTGAATAATAAAAAACAAAAAATTTATAGTACAACTTTCTGTAAGCTAACTTTTCGTCCTCCTACTTCTTAGTCGATTAAGGTTGACCTCTGCCGTCTTTGTGGGTGTAAAATTAAGCCACCAGTAGAGGCAGTTAAATCTGCCTCCTCTGCCTAAGGCTTCATACAGTAAACACGCAACGTGAATATTAATTTGGCTTCTCACGCGAAAAGGAATCCTGGTGAGGATCCTTTTAGTGAAGAATATTATATGGAGACGCGTTGCGGTAGAAAGTGCGCGCACCCACAACAACAACACTAAAAGGTGAGAATTATTCAAGAAACCATTAAATATTTAAATAAGCCACCCTTTAGGATACTTCTCGAGGGTGAATTTTGTGTGTTTGGCTTCGGAAAAAAAATAAATATTTCTATATACACGAAATGCAAGAAGCTTAGTGATGCGAATATCAAGAGTGGGTTGTTCCATGGTTGAAATTATTTATCATCTTTGAAAAGCCCTTAACCTTCTTTGAGCGGCTTGAATGGGGAGGTGTACAATTAGAATAAATTTTACATTATCACTGATTTCAATATTCAAAAGGCAATTATCCCTTCTTAATCATTAAAATATCCGTTTTTATTCCGTTGACAGGAAGGTGATTTAGGTCAGGCTTTGAATAACTTAAAGGTGTTGCTAAACGATGCCTCTGGAAGGAAAGGAAATAAATCAATTTATGATATTTAAGCAGAATTTTAAATAATTTGACATCTGTTTCCGTCAACAGATGAAGAAGTGTACCACGACTTTTTTTTAAACTTTTTATATGTAAATAATAAAAGGGTGGAGGTTTTAAGAAAGGATTTTTACATACTTACATTATGTTCGATCTCAGACAGAGTCTTCTGGTCAAATGAATTGAGCAAATGAGGGTAAAATGTGTACAAACATATGTTGTTTACCCAGATTCTCTGAACTAAAGTTTTCAAGGACGATAAGTCAAAAGTAAAGATGTAATTGTGGAAAAAGACCCTGTTATAAATACATATGAACGCATAAACAATTTCCCTCACGTTTTGTAATTCTTATACTTTTGGCATGTTATACGCATTACAATCTCTTTATTCTGTAAACACTTAAGGACTACAAATTGACTAAGTGCTTACTATCCTGCTATCGTTGGCTTCTCTCCAAAGAATTGTCAAAGGATCCTACACACAAATATATATTATAGACTCTTCGGTTCGTGTCACTGCAGTAATTCAACTGCTTTTTTTGTTAAACTCTCAAAGGATTCTTGGAAGACATTCAAAAACAAAAATAAACTTATTATATATGATGTACCCTTTTGACAAAGTTGTGAAAACACAGTTTTCACCACCACCGCACTGCCCAGCAGATATTTCCTAAAACAAATGGACGTCGCAGAAGATAGCTTTAAACATGCTCCCAAACGGAATGACATAACATGACTTTTGTCTAGATACTTTTCCGTCATGCGAAACCAGTTGCAAACTTTACTTTATTAATTCCACCGGAAAAAACAAGGGAAAAAGGATCCTCTAAAAAGAAACACAAACAACCCTTTGCAAGGGTTTAAACCAGAAGCTTCATCATCATTACCAAAATCATCAAGACTTAGGTGCACCCACCTAAACAGAATCAAACAAAATTGCAATCTCAAATAAATGTTTGTTTACCTCGTAAAAACTACATTATGCTCATAGCACTGTGTTGAAGTAGCATCTCTTTATAGTTTAGCCTTAGGAAGTCATGATGCCCTTTGGAAAAGCAGTGAGGAAATTATTTTTGTTGCTAACCCCTTGATTTTTAAAAAGAAGAAGATTTTGAAAAGTTGGAGAGCTACTCTAGCTACCGCCTCTTGAAAAACAATTTCAGTATGACTTTGCATTCCGCAACAATGCTGACGGAGAATCTACTAGTTTAAACTTAATTTCATAATCCTTTTAAGGAAGTATAGGGAAACAACTAGTAATAGCAAGTGAATCACAATCACCATCCGCAATGTGAGGTATATACAGAAAATTTAAAGCAATCTTGAAAATAAATAAAAAAAACTCTTTTTTAGTGCTGTTGTTGGCAATGGTTGCCAGGTGCTTCAGTTAGTTTTAGTTTTTATAAACAATACAACTTTAATATAAATTAATTGAAGAATTTATTTTATAATTTGGGCCTATTCTTTTTTTATGTTCGACTGGTGCTCAGAATACGTTTGCGATTGATTGTGGTTGAAAAAATGGGCGCGACTGGGTCGCACGTATTTGCTCTTATGTGCCTAATTAAATTGGAAAGCTAGATCTTTGACAGAAACAAGTAACATTTGAGTTGAAAATAACAGTTTGAACTTATAAAAAGTATTAAAACAACAATACTTAACGGTTTTTAGTAAAAATGAAGTATGCCATCACACGTCTTAAATAACAAGGAATTTATGAAAAAATGTATTTCGAAAATTGTAGGACCGGTTTTGATAAAATCCTGTTTTTATTTTTAGTTTTTTGAAAAATAACTGTTTTTAAAATTTTGGTATGCAGTTTTTTAGTGATTATAAGATTTAAAAAGGATTTTTTTTAAATAGTTTTCAAAATATTGATTTTTCAAAAAAAAAGTTTCAAAAATTAATTTTTATTTTGATATGCAGAATTAATTTGGCTACTTAGATCTTCTCAAATATAAATTTTGACAGAAATTCAAAGAGCCGTTACCGAGAAAGCCCAAAATTAAAAAAAAACGTTCTTGAAAGGTACCATTAATAGACTTTTCCCGTAAAATTGGTTCTAATCAAATAACAGCCAATACAAACAAAAAAATTCTCAAAAATTTTCGTCAAACTCGTTGTAGCCGTTTTCGAGAAAAATAAGCTTTTCCTTAACGGTCATATGGCAGATACCGTTATTTGTAGGCCTAAAAATAAAATCTCAATTTCCCCTCTGGGGAATGCCAAGAGTATCACACACACCAAATTAGAAAATAATCGCTTAAGCCGTTTAGGCTGTAGCTCGTTATACATACTGACAGACAGACAGACAGGCAGACAAATAGACTGACAGACAGACATGCAGACAGAAATTTTTTCTCGACCATTTTCTTAGACTTCCCTATGATCGTAATGTCATGTTTCATTGTTATCTCAATTTTTGTTTATACTCACGAATCCCAAACTTGCCTTATAGTCCCTATAACTGCAAGTAAAAATTGCACGACTGGATCGCACGTACTTGCTCATATGTGTCACATTGTAGAATAAAATTAAAGAAAATTAAAGTGAACATCAACGCATTTATTCGAGTTTTGTGACTTTTGATTGTTCGAATAAAGTACGTTAAATTGAATTGGCTGAAATAATTTAAATGCCATTTTATTTCTTTAGGAAATGTATGTTAATTTTGTTATCAAAATCGTTAGAGCCGGTTTTTTTAACAACTTTTTTTAAAAATAAAAAAAATAATTCAAGAATACAAACTTAAGCACAAGAATAACGTACATTTAAAAACAAATTTAAACAAAATGTACTTAAAAAATTTAAATTAAAATTACACAAAAAGTTTTCGAAAAAAAATGTATGCAAAACTACTTAGGCTACCTTCATCTTCTTGAATATCAATTTTGATAGTAGTCGGATCACCAGTTTTCGAGAAAGTCGAAGAAAACAACCGGTCCTATGGGAGGTACCGTTTTTAGACCACCATATTAATTTATTTTCACCAAAATTTGTGAGCTAAAAAAAATTGAAAAAACTCCTCTGTAGAATGTCAAATGAACCTTAAGTTCAAAATTTGAAGACGATTGGCCCAACCGTTTAGGCTGCAGTCCAAAATACATCCGTACAGACAGACAGACATACAGACAGACGGACAGAATTATGCCAGTAACTCAAATATGTGTCTCTGCGCGAACGCATAACTTGCATTATAGTACCTATAATTGCAAGTAAAAAAGAAGAAACGTATGAAAATCATCCTTCGTCGTCATCAAAAAGTGCAGCTAAGGATGTATAAAATCCTCTGTTACAAGAACCCTACTATCCAATTCCAACCGGAGCCGCTGCTGATGAGAATAACTCACCCTAGGACTATTATTGCTGATTTTTCTTTTCGTTTTTCATTTTCTTTTTTTTCATTTTCAAGATTTTCTATTTACATTTGGGGGCACGTAAGCAAACACGGATGAGGAAAGGAAATGCTTTTTGAAGCCAAGAGAGCAAGCGGATTGGTTGAAGAGGAAGCTAAGTCCTATGATTTTAATTAGAGAAAACGCGCATCCACAAATTGAACTTCGTCTTTTGTAAGAAAATATGCACCAAACATGACGACAGAATTAACTCTGCACATTTTATAACGTGTACGCTGCATTGAACATTCGTGACGTTTGTACCTGTAAGCCTAGACGCAACTCCATTCCAGTAGGTATAGGTACAGAGCCAGGAGGAATGAGGTCTGGATGGGTTTCATTAATGCTTTGTTAACTGATGAGTGTAACGAACAATGCCTTTTGCTTTTACTTTTCGATGAATAAATTTCGACGAAGTGCGATTCGATTCCGTGTACTAGAAGGTTCAAATCTACAAACTATATACTTAGGGGCTCTTGGTCGGATCAATAAAGTTATTGTTATTTCATTTTTTTTTTTTTTTTTTTTTGAAAATTTACTTTGCACTGGTGCCTTTGCAGTTGTATAAGTATGGTTGAATTTTATTATAATCTTTATTTTTATCATAAATTCTTAAATGCCGTTTTTACCAGGTTTAACATATTTCACTAGTTATTCTTTAATGTCTTGTTCCTCATTTTGTGGATTAATTTCTAATATTCTTCACACCTCAATTTCTTCACTTGGACTATAAGTCAAAATAAATTGAGTTTTGTACTAATGCATTTACAATTTCTTTTTTTATGAAAATATGATCTTGAAGCTGTTCTACTACTGAATGGATGGTATCAGATAGGTCCATATTAGATTCACTACTGTTTTCATGACATATTTTAGGACTATTTTCTTGCTTACTTAGAAAATCAGCTACAGTATTTTCTTTGCCTTTAAGATATTCAAAACCAACTCTTGAACTCTTGTAATTTCAGAATCCATCTATGATATCTTTGAGAGAATTGTCTTTCTTTATACTTAGAATTTAAGTATTTTATAGGGGCACGGTAGTCACAATTTTAAACTTTCTACCATATAAATATAGTCTAAAATAGGTAACCGAACAATTGCTAAGAACTCTTTATCGATGACACTATATTTTGTTTCATGTTTATTCAGAGTTCTAAAGACGTAGCAGACTGGATGACCGTCTTGCGAAAGAACCGCTCCAATAGCGTAGTGGCTAGGATCTGATGTGATTGTGGTGACTGTAAACTGTTTGTCATAATTTGGAAATTTTAAGACTGGATGTGAAGATATGAGAATTTTAATCTTTTTAAAAGCTCAAATAAACTGAGGATGTTTTGTATTTATTTTTAGGTCTTTTATCGGTCTGAATTTTTTAAGTTATGAGTAGATAGAATTTTGAAAATTTTGTTTAAAGATTTTAAGTATTCACTAAGAGTTGTTAAATAAACCATAATATCGTCACGATATACGACACATATTACATTGATGCAAACCCTTAATATTTCATTCATTAAACGCTAAAATGTTGCGGGAGCATTTTTTAACCCGAATGGCATCTTTAAGAACTCAACGGCCATCCGGTGTGACTAACGCTGTTTTCACTATGTCTTCTATTGCAACTTCCATATTCGGAAGTGGTTGTTTGTCATCGATTGTAATTTGGTTAAGTCTTCTGTAATCGACTACTATTCTGAATTTATTTACACCAGAATTATCTGACTTTTTAGGTATGCAAAAATGGGCTTCACCTCCCATGTAGTTTTTAAAATTTGCAATATTTTGAATTCTATGTGAATTTTTTTTTGCTGTATTTCTTATTTGATTTGAATTTCTGAATTGAAACGTTTGGTTTTGATTATTATTATATCGACCAACATTATATATATAGTTATTCGAATATTTAAAAAAATTTTAATTAAATTCGTCTTGGCCGATATATCTGTTGATAATCAACCGAATATCAGCTAAAGCGTATTTTGAAAATATTTGAGATAACAGGGAACCGACTGTTATCTCTTTAATTTTAATGACTACCACACAACCTAAGATAAGCTGTTGACAATATCTGCTGAGTTTGCACTATAAACTGCACACTCAGATATGTCATATATTATTTTTGAATTTTTTCACTTAATTCTAGTACTGAACTTACACTTAATATTGTTATTTATTCAATAATTTTAGACTGAGTCCTCGTTGCTAGGTAGTGCAGCTTCAATTGCCCTTGGTGTCTTCCCAGTTTGTTGGTGGGTTAATTGTCAAGAAGTTCTTCGCTGCTCCTACAAATTTTTTCGTTTAAAATTACAGCAACATCGTCATTGACTGATGAAAGATGGGAGAATTCCCTTCGTCCCATCGAATGTTGGTGCGAGTTTAAGGTCTTCCTGAATCCTCCTTCTCAATGATGGTCCTTCCATCTGCTTGCCCATTAGCGCTGTCAGCATCGCTAGGCACTGTTCGGGGATCGTTGGTTAGGCCATTCTATCTAGACTGCGGTTATTTTTTTTTTTTTTTGTTTTTGGAGATTGGCAACACAAAAAATACAAAATACTTCCACGGTTTCTTATGTTTTCCTTTGGATAAAGTAATTGTTTTATTATTTATTTTTGTTGTATTTGTGCCTCCGTCTCGGTCGACTGCGACGGTTAAGTTTTTATATGGTTTTTTTTTCATTAAAAATGACACACCTTCACTTATTGAGCGTCAAATCGCAACTCAACTTTTAATCAATAATTTTATTAAAACTAAATTATTTATGCTGACTCAGAAGAGTAGCGGAAGTTCTCACAAAAAAGTTTTGTACGCTGACTGCAGAGTCAACAGCGGAAATAAGAAATAATTTAAATAAATTTTATTAAATGAAAAACAAGTTTTTCCATTTACCATGAGAGTATTTTGAAGTTTCTTGTTTTTGGCGACTCATCATTCCAGGATGGAAGTCAATGTTCGTAACTCGCGTTACTACGAACCAGAAAAAAAACATGTTTTAATGTGAAATGCGAAAATAATGCTAGCGGGACCAAACATTCACAGGAACGATCCCTGGACAAAACTATATTTACCATGTAAATTTCATTAAAATCCGTTGGGCGGTTTAGAAGTACATACTCGACATACATACACACATACATACATCATATACATCGCCTGGTGCTCAGAATACGTTTGCGATCGATTTTGGTTGAAAGCACTACAGAATCGCGGGTAGCATGAGTGAGTGAGTCTTATCAGCATGAGTCTTTTCAGTATGAGTCATGTTATTTCGTACGTGTAGCCTGTCATCGATTTATAAGACGTTATCACGTCAAAAAAATTGTCTGTAAAGTCAGTTTACGGACGATAATTTTCCGTGATAAGGTCATAAGAAAACATTGATGACAGCAACACCAACATACAGCCTTTAAAGACACCCAAATACCCTCTCGTTAAAATCCACATAAACACAACCCAATATCTACATCTACTTTCTTCTTTAACAAAACTCCGCCTATTTTGCTTTTATTTTTCTCTTCTTGTACTTTTTGAATTTGAGTGGAATTATTTTAAGAATTTGCGCCTATTCTTTTTCATATTGGCGAGGTGCTTGAGATCGATTTTGGTTGAAAGAACAACAGTATCGTGGTATGAGTCATGAGTCTTATAAGCATGAGTCTTATCAGCATGAGTCATATCAGCATGAGGCTTATCAGCATGAGTCTTGTTATTTCGTACGTGTAGTCTGTCATCGATTTATAAGACGTTCAAAAACACATACGAAACTCCTTGCAGCTGCTTTTTTAAGAGAATTTATTTGACAAGTCAGTTCTTCTGTAATTGTTTTCTCAAAATTAATATTCAAACAAGCCATTGGAACTATTAAGAGTCTCTTTCAAGATAAGTCGTACACATTAAAAGTAAACAAATTCTTATAGTACCAATGCATTTAGCTAACAAAAGCAAGAATATATATTGGATAAAATGGTATCCTTCGTATCTACGTTTTACATAAATATTGCATTTGACGATGCAGATTTCTTGAGAATGGAATAAAAAAAAATACAATTTGGGTCAGAAACTTAAAACTCTGTATAGCATTGTACCATGTCGTTACGTTACTGACCGGATATAGTTTGGATTAAGGAATATTCATAGAGTTTACACAACAAAATATCTGCAAAAGTACAAAAGACAGGGGAACAATTAGGTTGGTAAAGGGGTTGTTATCTTCTAAACAGGATGAATTTTCATCTGACATTAAAGAAGTTTAGGAATAAGCAAAAAAAAAACTGGCTAAAACTAAACAAGATATAGGGAATTTTACTTACAGTGGTTAGGGTTTTTCATAACTCTGATGATGTACTTTAGCTAAAAATACTGATTAAGGGATTCCTTTTTACAAATAATCCCAGAAACATTAAAAAAAACATCGTCAAAAAAAATATCTTATCAAGCTCGATGTTTTTAATTTGCCCACTTTAAAGGTCCCTTTTTCACGATTTATTTGTACAGTAAAGTTCGCTTAAGAAGTTTTGAATCAATGAACTTGTGATTCACTAATAGAATTAGAGTTTTCAAAATTCAAGAGATTAAAACGGTGTAATTGAAAATGGATTCCATTGTATAATAACTGCTCAATAATAAAAAAAGTAAATTCTACCAAATTCATAATAAAATTACAGAAACATAAATCGAAATTACTAAAACTAACTTTGCTTTTCCAAAGCATAGTAGTAGCTATATTTTAAAGTATTTGTGATATTACCTCACAAACGTGAGGTGGGCAGTTTTATTCATAACTTTTTTTGATGTAGGTCTCTAACAACCACCATTTTTAATATAAAGTGACAGATTAGATTTTGACAACCTGCGCAATATATTACCTTAGTTATGTGTACTGTGTTTCCAAATAGCTTTTAACGGCCTTTAACTTCATCCAAAATTGGGTGTTTCGTCCGGAACTCCTTGGACTTTTCAGTTGACAATGAGTACCTTTTCAAGACGCAACTTTTCGATTTAATCAGTTCAACATAACTACATGAAGTTTTTGCCAAACCCTAATGTGAACTATATCCAACAACCAACAACTGACAAACTAATAGACAGACATATTTTGTCAGGTACTTTTTTAAAAGAAGAACGGCTCGGACCGATCGCTGTTGATGATGAGCTTAATAAAACAAATGCTTGTTGGACTTCAGATATTATTTTTTGATAAAATGTGTATCTAGGTTATTTCAAACAAATATCAAAATGGTTAAGTAAAGGAGAACAAATAGCACTTATTGTAGTTTCTTCAGAAGCTGCAGTCTTCGTAAAATTTGCCGTCTTAAACTTAATTAAGATTGTTGGTTTGCATAAAAACGATACGGAAGAGAAATATTTGCTGGATCTCAAAGTTCTATATGCCCGAACTGTGTTAAAGATTTTTTTTTGATAAAAAAAAATAATTTATAACACAATTTTAGCTGTTTTCATCTCTTTATTTTCGATGAAACGGAAAATCAACTACAGCGTGGAGGTTAATTGAATCGTTGTATCCAAAACTTGAAATATAAGGTAGGTATCTACTGTTGTTAGCATTTTTAATTAAAATATCTTAATAAATTTAATTTAATTAGAATTTACAACGTGGGGACATTGTGAAGACCGCTTTAAATTACGAAGCGTACATTCAGTTTATAAACGCGTTAATCAGAAACATATTGCTTTTTTCACTTCAAAAGGTTTTAAAAGTTAAAAATTTTATTAAAAACAAAATTTAATTTTAAGCATAAATTGAAACAAAACTCATATCTAAGACTTGTCGCAAAAACAACCAAATTATATGAAAAATGTAAGAATGCTTTGGTCGGCTGTTTAGAACTTAATTTAACTAATAAAGGTACACAGGGAATTTCATTTTAAAGAAGCCTTGGCCAACCTTCAAACATGTGTCCTTTAAGCGAAAACAAAAAAGGTGATAAATTTTCATTAAACAATTTCATTTCTCACATTCGGCCAAAATATATTCATAGACAAAAAAAAAACAACCTACGATAGTACATCTCCATTGAAATATGTTGCTGGTTGCCACGTCTACGCCATTAGTGTATATGTATCCCAGCAACGTGAGGTAAGTGTCAGTGTTTATCTTTATGTGTACGTTGTACGTTTCTAAATATAATATTTTTTGACAGGAAGTGACAAATTTTCTTCTTTTTATCGTCGTTTTTTTTCTATCCCAAAAAAACATAGAGCAAAGATCGGATGAATCCACGAATAATTTTAATATTTTATTTAATTTTTTTATTTTTATTTTTATATAATAAATAACGGTGTATCGTCTATTTATCAAAGCCGATGAGGCTACACGTTTATAAAATCAATGATTCACTCACACCGCAGATTTTAAGTTGAAGATTTTTTGAAAGTATGTTATACACTTCAGGTTTTGGGTTTTTGAATTAAAACAGATAATCTCTCGGATCTCGGACTTTAAACACTTCCATTTGGTACGCCAACCTTTATTGGAAATTCGCCTGTTTTACATATTTATCAAAAGTTCAGGAAACGGATTTCTATTTGTTTTTTTTTTTTCTTTAAGCCTAAGCGCAATAATAATACTTTGGATTTAGAGGTACGAAACACTAACCACACACGAGGCAAATTTCACTTTGTAAATTTCTCAAATTACGGTCTCCTCTCCACCAAGCCAAACGTTCACAAGGTTCTACAAAACGTTGGCCTTGAACATTCTTGGAGACAAACCTTGTTTAATTAAATGAATTTGGAGTTTTGACAAGACGACGACGTAGAATACTGGCTGATCCTTCAAAAATGCTAGTCATACTACTGAGATCTTCGAGACCACCAAAGGTTAAGGTTAAGGTGACGCAGTGTCGTGCAACAGCTTCAACATTTTGCTTAAAATATAGAATAGAATGGTGCTGGGAAATAAATCCCCGGGATTAGTTCCTACCAAGGGAATAAACAAATTAAATTCATTTTAAGGGAAGTGGTCTTAGTTTCCATGCAATGTGGGAATGTAACCATTATCTTATGGGAACTAAGTACACACTTCGAAGCATGGACAGGGAACTAACGAAGTATATGCTCTCATGAACAAAAGACCAATCCCTCAATCCCACTATTGACTTGCTCAGAAAATGGCAATTTATAAGTATTGCTCCGGTGTAGTTAGTGAATATGTCTACCTGGGCACTGCTATAACTACATGGAAAAACATCAGCACAGAAATCAAACGCAGAATCACTCTTGCTTATCACTTTATCACTTTTATCACTTTATCATTTTTTTAATTAAATAATAAAAAAATTAAAAATTATTTGTTTTTTTATAATTAAAAATAAATATTGATTTAATAAATCCACAGTTGGAGACAAACCACATACATAATGATACCAACGAGATATTTAAAATATAGTGCCGACGCATGGATCCTTTCCTAGTAGAAATCTCACTTGAGATATTCGAGAAAAAAGTACTACGTGGGAACTATAGCCCTGTTCTTGATCCAGTAAACAACGGTGGCGAAGAAGATATAACAACAAGTTCTACATGCTGTATAGCGACAAAAGCCTACCCAAAAAAAATTCGTATCCAGTGGCTAAGATAGATCGGCTATGTAGATCGGATGACATCGGCGCTCCAGCGAGCAAATTTTACGACGCCATATCCGAGGTGGTCATAATTCAAGGTAGATCTCAACTCCGATGTAAGGAACAGATAAAAGGAGATCTCCAATTGCTTGGGTTGTTTGATGATGATGTTTGGACTTGAATAGATGTTATTTTGAAATATAACTATGACCTCCTGACTATCATTCAATATTGTGAGGATAAGGTAACAATACCAGCAATTCCAAGTTTAAAAACGAGATCGGGTCGAGATTATGGCTTCCAAATACTGCTTTTAAAACGAAAATTCAGTTTTTTTTCATTTAGCTTGCTTTTCAAAATTCTGTTTGTTAAAAAAAATTCTGTTCAAGTTTAGAATTCGTTAATATAAAAAAATAAGATAGCAATCAAATATGACATTACGATCATTATCATTGACAAAAAATGTCCGTCTGTCTGTCTGTATATATCGATCTGCAGCCTAAACGGGTTAAGCGATTTTGGTCAAATTTGGTATGTGTGTATCTCTTGGCATTCCCCAGAGGAGTAGCTATCAGATAATTAGAACCAAATTTAACAGAAAAGTCTATAACGGTACCTTTCATATTACGGTTTTTTAATTTTCGACTTTCTCGGTAACGGCTGAATGGATTTCAATAAAATGTTATATTTGAAAAGATCTAAGTATCTACATTAATTCTGCATTCAAAAATTTTGAATATTTATTTTTTCTATTTCTAATTCATTTTCAATAAATTTTTGATTTATGTTTTGAAAATTCAATATTTTAAAAACTTATCAAAAAAAAAATATATTTAAAATGTTAAAATCAGATGGAAATTGATAAATTCTAAAAAACTGCATACCAAAATTATAGTCCTGGAGCCAGTGACAGATTTCCATTACCGAATTGCTCTCAAACGATAATTGGTGAATAGCATCAGGGAATAGTATTATAAAACCTCGTGAATATCATCCTGAAGAAAAAAAAAGTCAGCTGGCGGATTATGCTTCAACTGCGTGCTTGAACTTGCAAAAAAATTTACTTTCAGTGATTTTTTCTCAGCTAAAATTTAGACTGATGGTAGCTGATGTAAATGTCAGTTTGCTGTATCTCGGTGGAAAGACCGGTAGCTGATACTTTGAATGTTATAACGCTCTGGACTGATCATCCCACCCACGGAACCGCAGCTGACGTTCACGACGTGTGCGAGAAAAATGTTTTTTGAAATGAGCCTAAGATAGCCAATGTGGCTTAGATCGCTTCTCTTTTTTGTTGATTTTTCAAAATACTGAATAATTTTCTTAAGAAATAGAACGATACGAACCACGTTTCTATTAACATTTAAGAATATAAGAGCATAGTCTCTGTTGTGAACGCATAGTTAGCTGCATCATCATTATGATCCTAAATTTGGTCTCACTCTTTGCTCGCTGGCCGATTTCATTTTATCAGCTGTCATTCATTTCAATCAGACTTTTTTTTATTTGCCTTCTTACAAAATTATTGAGAAACCATTTTGATTTGAGCCGAAGTGGAGACCAAAGGTAAGCACGATTTCCTATTTCTTTATTATAATGTAAAATAAATTCATTTCTTAATATCTATGAATTAACTTTGTTATAATGAAATCAGTAAATTAGTTCTTTTAAGCACCTACTGCTACACAAATAGAGATCTTCATTGGTATTCAGATGGTGCTACCAAGAGTGACCGACGCAATAAGTGATCTGAACAATACCCTTATTATAAAAACTCTGCAAATAATAAGGAAAACATAAGTTTGGAAAATGTTAAAAAGCGCCATCGTTTCAATGTTTTCCAAACATTTGTTTTCTGTAATATTTCCAGAGTTTTGAGAAACAGAATTTTGATAAGCAGAACTTCACCGGCCAGAATCTTAAAAGCTGAATTTTGTTACAAGAATTTTGACCCCTGCACAATTTTGATCCTAACCCTTTATAATTTGTTGAGCTATTCTTATATCATCTAGACATAGACACTAAGTTAATAATGCAAGTGCGAAGTGCTGGCTGGAGACGTTTGTTGGTTGAGGCCCAGATCCAATGAAGTGCCTTCTAAGATAAGTAATAAACATTAGTGTATGAATTGAAAAGGATACAGATTTTGAAGTGCACAAAGTTATTACCACCCAGGTGCAGATTCATACGACCTAATTCTCTACCTAAACATTTTCATTCAAAGGAAGCAATAAGTGCTGTTTTGTATTCTCTATGTTGGGTGGGCACCGGATCTACCCACCACTACCCAGCATAAACCTTGAATAAATCTATTACGTTAGTTGTTGACGACGGTTATTTAAAAAAAAAAATCATAAAAATAATAAAGAAATAGGAAAAAATTAAATCGACGAAACAAAAAACTAACTCAACACACAATACCAGAGAAAGGAAATAATTATGCAGATGGACATCTAAAGCAAATTTGCTGGACAATGGAATTGGGAACCTCAGGAAAAATTGTTGGTGTAAACACAAGTTTTCATTTCTGAGGTATCTGAGACTTGTTGCGAATGATATAATTTCGAATAAAGTAGTTTTTAGGAGGAGTGGTAACAATGACGAAAGGCTTAATGTTTTATTCACATGAACTTTGTTTAGGGTGAAAGAAACATATTTATTTAGGTGTTTAGTTGGTGGAATTTTCATGCTATAGTAAACATAATATACAGGTCACGTATTTTTTTGGTCTGGCTAGATTCTGCTTATGAATTTATTCTTACTTTACATTATACATATATGTAAATTAAGTAATATGGAATAGAGTTAAGCAACAGATATTATCTTTATTACGAAGGCAATTTACTTGCTTAGATAAAGTAAATCATGGCTTTAATTATTATAATCACGGAAACTTTCATGAATAAAAACCAAATTTATTTTTATGCAATTAAACTACGTTTAAAGTTGAGTAGGAATCCTTGAATTTTAATAACGCTCAAAGGCTAACCACCTGGTAACCACCCGGTAATCATGCGCAAATTAAGTAAATATCGTCGTATAGATACTGTTGCGAACATTAAGTCAGCCGTGGGTTGAAAATAAATTAAAAAAATGATAATCTGCCATATAACCGTTAAGGAAAACCTAATTTTTTTCCAAAATGGTTCTTACGATTTTGATGTTTTCTTTTTTGAGAATATTTATTTTCGTATACATACGTGTGTTTTTTCGACCCGTGTCTAGTAAAATTCACCCCATAGGTATTCAAAAAAGCGAAACCCTGAAGAGGAGTCGCAACCCAACTGAAGAAAATATGTCGTCTTTGAAAAGCATTATATTGGGTGCCAATAGTAATTATTGGAACCCATTTCAATGCCTACCCGATACGGACATTACCGATGACACGTGTCTTGAAAATCCAACCCCAAAAAAAGTGTTAGTGCCTCCTTTTAAAGAGTTCATTCATAAACTTATGAAAGAATTAAGAGTTGAAAACTATTCAATTAAAAAAATTTCAATCGGAATTAAAATCATTTGTGATAGCATTGAATCATATAATAAAACACTTTTCGGGCTGAAGACTTCAAACTGCCAGTTTTCCTCGCATGATTTACCTAACACCTTAACATTTAAGGTTGTTCTTTTCTAGATGAAATGTCAACTGAACTACTAAAAACTGACCTCAATACGATGGGCTTAAAATCTGTAGACATTAAAATGATATATAAGCGTTATGAACACTACATAGATACCTTCTATATTGTTAACCTTGAAAGTGCATCAATTCAAATGAGTGATTTAAGAAAAAACTTTAAATCTGTTTTTAAAACACAAATTAAACGGAAGTTCCATCGTCGCCCAAAAAATCTCATTACACAATGTAGGAATTGTCAGATGTATGGACATGGTGAGCGTAATTGCAATATAAAAACTTTTTGTTCTAACTGCGCTAGTAATCATAAAACATCAGACTGTCAAGCGTCTGACTTAGTGCAATGTGTTAATTGCAATCGCAATGAAAAACATAAGTCAACTGAGAGCAACTGCATAAGCAGAATAAAGTTTTTGGAAATGAAAGAAAAGCTTTCTTTCAAAAGCTCTCCGCGATCCACACGATCAAATGCAATTAAAGTTCCTAAGTCATTTGAGTTAAACTCAATGGAGCAATTTCCACCTTTAAGAACGCAGGTAAAAACTCCGCAATCCAACAACAACATTAAGTATGCACCAAAGCAGTGGAGGGGTCCTCAAAACTCGAGTCAATATTCAAATTCAACAAAGAAACCTGTTCCAGCACCTACATCGTCTCATGAGAATAACCTTTTTTCTCTTGAGGAAATACAATCTCTATTAATTGAAATGACAAGCCAGCTTTCAAATTGTAAAAATATGTCCGAGCAATTCCAAGTAATCGCACAATTATCTCTAAAGTATTCATATGCTCAATAAAAGTAATTACAGTACAACTAAATGTCGTATGTTGGAATGCAAGAAGCTTTCGCAATAAGTATTTTGAATATTTTTCCTTCTTATGTAAAAATAATGTCGATGTTGGCCTTGTATGTGAGACTTGGTTTACTCCTGAAGTAACATTTTCACATAATATGTATGCATGCTACCGTCTTGACAGAACAGATACGACAGGCGGTGAGGTTGCTTTACTTATTAAACAAAATCTAAAACACAAATTATTGCCTCATTTGAATACAAGATTTATTGAAAATGTAGGGATTGAGTTGTTTTTCTCGAAAGGTAGAAGTATCTTGATTTTCTCTGTTTATTTTTCAGGTGGATCTTCTTCTCCTAGTAAAAAAGCTTGGCTTAAAAATGATCTTCTTAAAATTGTTAATATACAAGGCAACTATTTAGTTGGAGGTGATTTCAACTGTAGACACAGAAGTTGGGGGTGTTTACGGGCAAATGCGTGGGGAAATGTTCTCCACGAACTTAATACTACTTATCCATTTGAAATTTTATATCCTATTTCACCAACGTATTTTCCGTCTAATACGATCAAAACCGTCTACCTTAGATTTATATTTAACAAATATCCTTCAACTTTTTACCCAACCCATTGTAGTAAAAGAATTAAGCTCGGATCATCTACCAGTACTCTCTGGTGTTCTTCAAACACCAGAAAAAACCGAACACTATTTTCTGGATATCAAAAATGCTTACTGGACGCGGTATTGCAGGGATATAAACTTAAGTCTCGTCAATCAAATCGACATTTTTGGAGTAGTTGATGACAACTCCCATGTAGATATTTGTACGGGAAAATTAACAAAATTATAAACAAACGCAGTTGATCAGTCAGTTCCAAAGAAGATAAAGTGTGCCATTAACAACTCAAAACTTCCAAGGTACATAATTGATTTAATTAAAATACGCAATGTTTCAAGAAGACATTGGCAAAGATATAGAGTATACATTTATCAACAAAATGTAAAATTTCGTAATGGCAGCTGGAATTGCAAACTGCAAGGCCTTGATAAATGCAGTAAACCCTTTTGGAATATTGCCAAAATTATGAAAAAAAGTGTACGGTAATTCCTACTCTAGACAATTTACAAAACGCTTCTTTTACATACTCGCAAAAAGCCGACATATTAGCCTCCAATTTTCAGAACAATCATCTTATTTCTAGCGGACTAGACAACAATGTCATTTCAATAATGGTGGTTGACACCATAGATAATTTGAGCATATCACCGTTACAAGTTAACCGGAACAACTATATCTCATATGAAGAGCTTAGTTATTTGATATCAAACCTAAACATTCTGGTTTTGATAACATACAAAATCTGTACCTAAAATGTTACCTAAACTTTACAGAGAGGCAATATTATTCTTTTTTAATGTTTGTATTAAGTTTCAATACTTTCCAAAGAATTGGAATAAGGCGATAATAATCCCTATTCTCAAGCCTGGAAGTTCTGCAAATATATCTTCCAATTACAGACCAATCAATTTGATCAGCTCTTTAGGTAAATTGTTTGAAAAGCTAATAAGTACAAAAATCGTCGAAGTTTTAGATGAAAAAAGTATTTTACTTCCACAACAGTTCGGATTTAGAAATAAACATAGCACAATTCATGAGGTAGACACACAACACACATATAATCACACAACATATAAAAAATTAATTTGCTGCGCAAAAATCTACAAATTTAGTATTACTTGATGTAGAAAAAGCATATAAGATGTTAAGTTTTGGCTTCCCAAATTATATAGTTAAATTCGTCAAAAGTTTTGTAACAGATCGAGCATATGTCAATTGGAAGGACAATGCTGCTCACTGCTTAGTAGAAAAACAAAATCTTTTACAAAACAATTTTTCAATCGCTCATGTTATATGGATGCCCCATTTGGGGAAAATGTGCAAAAAACACACATACAAAAACTACAAATAATTAAAAACAAGCTACTCAAAATACTGCTCAAACTTCCTTGGTACTTTTCAACCCTCGAACTGCATGATCAATCTAACATCGACACTATTTCTTCAAGAATTTTAAAACTTTATTTAAAATACTCATTAAATTTAAATGTTCTATGTCAGATAACGTTCTGATTTTAAATCTTATGAATTAATTTGTTGTAGTTACTTATTTCAAAACATATTATAGGTCTTCTTGTTTATTTATCTTATTTAATATTATTATAATATATTTTTAAAAATTATATTTTTTTTTCATATTAAAGGTTTTTATCACCTTTTTCTTTCCTTTCAATGCACATTTTTTTTTTAAAAGTTATCGTTTTTCAAACATTACAAAAATTTTTAAGTAGCACAATATTATTATCATAACTCTGTGTAAATTGTGCGGTTAGAAGACCAATATGTATAATTTTGCTGTTAATAAAGAAAATAAATCCTGGTACCGGCAAATTATATTAACGATAAAGTTCATTAAACTGCTTCTTTTATTTTCGACTTTCTCTGTAACGGCTCGTCGGATTTCTATCAAAATTCACATTTGAAAAGATCTAGGTAGCAAAACTAGTTCTGCATACTAACATTTTGAATAATTATTTTTTACTTGCGTTTATAGATACCATAAGGCAAGTTATGCATCCGTGCAAGAAAATATCTAAACTTCAAACATGACCTTACGATGATAGAGAAGTCAAAAAACTGGGTCCGGAAATTCCGTCCGTCTGTCTGTCTGTCTGTCTGTTTGTACCTCTACAGCCTAAACGGATGGGCCAATTTTCTTCAAACTTGGTATTTATTATTTATTAGGTTTATCTCGGGGGGTGTTTTTCATTTTTATTCAAAGTCCAAAAATAACGGTACCTGCAATTCAATTTTTTAAAAAAAAAGTTTGATTTTCTCGAAAACATTTTTTTTCAAATGCGGTTTTATTGTAAACTATTATCCCGATTTCAATAAAATTTTGCACACAGGAAGTCAATTAATATTGAATATAAAAATTTTCTAAAACTTTTTTTTCGATTTTTTTAAATTTACTAAAAAAAAAATTGTTTTCAAAATATTTTAGAAACGGGTTGATTGATTTTGTTTAAACAATTTTCCCAAATGAAAACTACACATTTTCTTATTATGACATACTAAAAAAACATTAAAATATTTTTTCGAAAATTTTTGAAAAAAAAACGACTTTTAAAAAATGTAATTTGGCACATAAGAGAAAGTACGTGCGAAAGTCGTGCCCCATTTTTTCAAAACCTTGTTTTTTTCGTCATTTACCCTTCTTACCATATTCTATAAATTCCTAAATCTATGCCTTCGGCATACATATGTACACATTTTCCGAACTTCCATAAAGAGAATTTCCGACCTTCGGTAACTCAAATCGGATGCAAATGCAAATATAAAGATGACAAGTGATTTCTATGCTGATACAAAGGTATTTATAAATTTGCAGGCTCCCTTTATTGTGTTTGACTTCCGCTTTCCAAAAAAAAAGGAAAACAATAAAACCAGACATTATGAATCACCTCCTCTTCGTATTAAAAAAAACATCTCATCCTGACCAAACTGAGCGTACGGTAATTCATTAACTACACTGATACACAAATTATTAAATACAAACAAACCTCTACAAGCTAGGCCATTCCGGATCACATCTTGTTGTTTCACACCTGCCACTATTTACCACAAATTTGCAAATAAAATACGTTATCATTATACTAAACGAGAGAGGTCTATGCAGTTTATGTGGTGAGTAACCCAGAGATAGAGAAGCTTGGCTTAAGTTCCAGAGTGTCATGTATTTTCCTCATTTAAATTTCTAGGGTTTGTGTAAACATATTACTACGACGAAGATAGCAACGTCTCCGCCCACGACGACTTACGACGATATGGTTTAGGTGATACATCTTAATTGTTGCTCACGGATGGAAACCATTACGGCACCATCACACAAGCTCTTGCTCTGGAGTTATTTATAAGGTTTGTACTTTGCCATACCTAGTTTTCTATAGCCACTTTCGACTTATATAGCTGCACTTTGTGCTGGCTAGTGTAAGGCTGGTAATTCTGTTGGTTCTGTTTTTTCTGTATATACTTAGGTGTACAAGGACCATCCGACCTGCCTGATTCTGCTTCAGATTTAGCTGCTTGCTTGTTAATCCACTGTTAGTGATGTTTATAATGAAGATAATAATTTTAATGCTAGCGTATCCATGAAAATAGTCCTTTGAGACAAATTAATTCCCGAAATCATGTTAAGTTTCGGTAATTGATAGGAAAGGTAAAAAAGTGGAATAATGAAAGCATCACCGGAATAGAGGGTACCTAGGTATAAGGTGTGAAGTGGAGCACGTTGCTGCGGAAAGGGATAATGCGTACTCCGGCACAGGACCTCTATTTGCGTGCACACATTCGCAAGGAAATATTTTTCATTTCCATTATCTCTGGGTAATTAATGCAAAATTTAAACGAAAAGCCGCGTTTGCAATGCCGACATGGTTGTGCGGACGATGAGTATTCATTCTATGTGGAAGTGGAAGCATATCTAGGAGTACATACGTAGTGACGTTGATGGTGGAGAGTCCTTAAACCGAAATCGGATGTTTCTGATTTCATATGAGAATTACGAACGGAAGTAAAGGAATTATGTTTGTAATTTGATGGCGGTGTGAGGTTCGTAAGCTTGGAGATTTTTTTTGTGTTCTTTCACAATGATTAACAACATGTTTGTGCCTCATGGTGAGTTTTAATTTTTTTTAATGAAAACTCAACTGAATGTGGAAGATATATCTAGGGATACATTAAATTGGAATTTATTGGAAAATGTGTTTAACGAAAGGAACAATGACCATAAAATGCCTGGCAGCATTTTTGGATATAAATATCACTGTAAATGAGAAATTCATTTAACAACGACTGATATTTGTATCACTAAAATACGCTTTGTCTTGACTGATTTTAGTGTGTGTCAGCTGCGATTGTTTTGATGGGCTTGTATGGCTGTTATTATAATTTTAAATAATTTGGAATCTGTTTTTTTTTTCTATCACAATGAATTGTTTAATACAAGAAATATTAATTTTTGGCGTTTTCCAATGTGAAAGCCACAAAGTTAAAGTGATGTCTCGCGTTGGGTACCATTTGCCGATTATTAAAATGTCTATTTAAAAAAATCGAACATTATAATGTAGACTTTCTAAAAGTCGATTAGTAAAAATACCGACTGATCAAAATGTCGACTCTTATAAAGTCGATTTTGAAAATATCGACTCGTAAAAGATCGCCAAAAGCAAAGTGTGATGTTCATATGCAGCGCCGCATGCATGTGAACATTATTCTCTTATCTCTTTGCCACTGTCGATCAAAAAGCCACTCTCTGATAACACTGAATTTCTAAATTAACAGTATTATTTTAATCATATCGACCTGCAATTTTCTGTAAATATTGGTCCTTCAATGAAAGACAATATGAGATGCAGTGATACTTGACTTATAACATCAAGACAAAATAGTAATTGAAGGATTTGTTTATCGTTTATGGAATATCAAAAAGATATTTATATCGGTGGCGATGTGAAAGTAAAAACAAATTTTATTTTAGAGGGCACGTAAACAATGTTCACGAATAGAAAATATTACGTTTTGTACATAGAACTTAGAAAGGAAACTTTTTTTAGCATTGAATTAGTAATAAAATTGAGTCTACAAATTAAAAGAAAGCATTCCTCTTTTTACTGTTTTTTAATAAAAGTCGACATTTTTACCGACCCGACAATTTTTCAATCGACATTTAAATAATTTGTATTTTAAACTAACGACTTTTTTTATCAAACTTCAGTCGGCATTTAAACAGTTGATGACATTTATATTTGTTCAGTAGGCATTTTTGTGGACCATTTGTACGCCTCAAATTGTGCCTCAGATCAGCAATCACAAAGATTTTGGGCTGACCTATTTATGTTCAAACAGCATAGGGAAATTAGAGAGAGAGGTAAGGTGTCGATTAACATTGAAATGGCAAGGGAAAACCTCTATATTCCACCGTACGTCCGAAATTTGGCACAAGCGACTAGTATTACGGGTGAAATTTTTATTATGAGGAATGTAGCTGGCTGCATCGACAGAACCTTGTCTTATAAAAGAAACGATAGAATAAAAAAAAACATGCAACATTGCATCGGTCTTCTCGAGAGGGGCAAATGTTTCAGAGATAGTTCTATTTCCTATCGATTTCAACGCATTGTTTTGTATACCATCGAGCAGGTGTGTGGGAGCTAAATGAGCCTAATATACGGTACAGTTTTGAATTCATGTCTGAAGTAAAGAATGTGAAACCTCGAACGTCAGCAACACAGTTTAGTGGATTACGAAAAAACAGAAAGAAGATCATTTAGAAAAATAAGGAAAAGAGTCGTAGACAGAACAGAGCTCTGGGGCTGTTTGTTTTGTGGGAATAAGACTTGAAACTGTCCAATCAAATTTTTATTGCACAGTCCAGAGGACAGCTTCTAATCCAACGAACAAGAGTATCATCGATCCAAAAGCAACCAGTTTTCGCTTCCTGACAAACTCCATCAAATAATAAGGAAATATCAAGCGCAATAATCGTAATTACACCAAAGCGATGTAAAGATTTGTTCCACTGTTCGGTGAGATATGCAATCAGATCACAATTGGAACGACTGCCGCGGAAGCCATACGCTGTCGTCTTCGAAAGTCTGCGGGGTTGATTTTTAATATAAAAAGAACTGCAAAAAACTTTCTGAGGTGATTCCTTTTCGCTCATGTGTGCTAGGCGCCCAGCCCAAAGGATTCTACCGAGCTTTATTTTTTCCGCACTCATACAGTAGCAAGAGTTCTCAAAGATCTCTATAGACACAAATCCGCTGGACCGGATGGTATACCCCATTCTCCTGAAGAGGTGTTCTTTCACACTGGCAAAGCCACTGCGTAAGCTTTTATCTTGATGATACTCTTTTTCATTGGGTTAGAAGCTTTCTTCGAACCGTTCAATACAACTTGTTGTTGGCTCTGTTCTGTCTCCGACTCTTTTCTTCATTTTTATCTTTCTATTACTTCTAATCCACTTAACTGTTTTGCTGACGACTCTACCCTCAGCTTTCTATAATCGTTCGATAATTCACGTCCTTCGCCTTCGGACGTGCAGTTGAAACTGTACCGTATGTCAAGCTCATTAAACTCCGATTTAATAGCATTGTCAAATGGGGTAATAGGAATCGTGTGGAGTTTAATGCTTCGAAAACTAAATGCTGTCTTCTGTCGTTAAAGCTAAACATACCTCCAATGCCATTGTCCATGAATGGCACTTACATCGAAGAAACCGAGAATTTCTCTGTACTCGGTATGTGTGTCAACGACGACCTCCGTTGGAACGACCATACATTTGAGATCAGTAAAAATGCTGATAAGTGCTTAGGTGTTCTGTTTCGGTGTAAGATGTATTTTTCTCCTTCTGATCGGGCTACAATTTGTAAAGCGTTTATACGCTCTAAACTCGAGTATAACCCCCACCTCTTTGTAGGTGCTTCGCAAACATCGCTTCACCTGCTTGATAGAATACAAAATCAAGCGTTAAGATTGATAGGAAATAGAACTACCGCTTAAACAATTGTCCCTCTTGAACACCGACGCAATGTTTTATGTCTTTCCTTAGTTTATCGTTTCTTTTATAAAAAATGTTCACTTGAAGTAGCCAGCTGCATTCCTCCCCTTAAAAGTTTCTTCCGTAATACTCGTCCCGCAAGTAATGCTCGTCAGTTCACCCTTGAGCGCAATTTCGGACGAACAACACGGATTTTCAAAACCGATGTTAATCGACACCTCCTATCACTGATGGACAAAGGCTTACTATTGTACTGAATTCAGTACAATTTGATTTTCCCAGTACAAAAGTACATCTTTGCCATTTTCAGTACAATTTGGAATTGTTTGTACAAAATTGATTTATTCCTTAGTAAATTTTACTCTTATCTTCATTAAAAAAATCTAGGTGCGGTGGGAACATACCCAAGCCCAATTACTTCATATCAAAACTTTCTCTACTTGGGCTGAATGCGCCAATTTCCTTTTAAATATTGAACTGACATTTGAACATCAATTCGATCATTCGATGACATTTCTGGATTCTTGTTCTTGTTTATTTTGTCTTTCTCTTAAAAACGGATAACGGAAACTTGTTGGTTGTCGCGCTCGTCTTGTCTGGTTCTAGGTTCTGGTGTTTGGAGTGTTTTTCTATAATTTTGAATAATAATGAAAAGGTAAGTTGCATATTTTATATTTAGATAAATGTAAAAATAAAAAAAAATCGAATTAGGTGGCTGATAAAAAAAAATGCACAAAACTAAATGCCAGTCAAAACATCGAGAAGAAAAAAGACCAATCGGGCAGCCTTAATGAAGTGGTACCGGGAGCACAGCTGAACCGAGCAGTCCAACCGCTAGGTGGAAGAACACTCAAGCCGGCAGTCGGTCAGCGAGTAAAGCGAAGATACCGAGGCTAGCGAGGCTAGTGAGAGCAGCGAGGCCATCGAAACTGGATCGGAAATCCAGTCAAAGAAGTTTTCCGACAGCCATGTGCGAAACAAATTATAATCACCTATAGGAAACGCAATGTAAATTATTATCTTATAATTTTCGAAAATTTCAATTCTTTTTTGTATATGAATATGAATTGAATAATTTGCTATTCATGTGCCTGTATGTGCATTCATTATATTTGTGACAAGACCGAGGGCTTGCAGCATATTTTGACATAACAAGAAACCAAGTGATACAATGTAAACATTTGCAAAGCGCATTAAAAACATTAGCTACTTGTCGGGTCGGGTGAACATTCCAAAATCATGATCCCTGATGATAGTTTTGAAAGATGTTCTAGAAAATTTATTCTTGGTGCACTTTTAAAATGAACACTTGGTATCTTTTAGTTTCCTTTCGCGTTACGTCTATGATACAAGTTCCTATTATTCAAAATAAAAACAGCAAATAAGAGTTAAATAAAAGAAAAAATTACAGCAATATAAACAATTTTAATGCAATCATAATGAAATTTAAATTCGAGTAAATAATCAGGACAAATCAAAAATAATGCCAATAAAAGTTCCGGGTACCCATGTGGTTCAAAAACGAAAATGAAGCTTTTGACATCCATACATTTTAGACTAAGAGCCAGCCTATTATATGAACGAAGAACTTTTGTCCTGCACGAACCTTGGGTAGCGTTGGCTTTGGCATTTGGGGGCCAAAACAGGTCAAATTTTCTAAAAATTGACTGAAAAAAAAAATTATTTAAAAACAACAGTAACACTTTCAATGCCATGCTTTAATTACTTTTTTTAAGCTAAAAACCTTTTATTTTATTTTTAAATAATTTTGTTTTAGTGAACAGATTTTTCATTTTCAAACTCAATGCTCTTATTAACTTCAAGTAAATTAGATAATAATCTACATTTTTTTTTTTATGAAAAAGTAGGTTCAGTTGTTTTAGAATAGCTTGGCAACTAAAAGTCCTAGAACCATACGGTTTTCAGTGTTTGAAAGCTATTAACAACGAATATAGAGCATTAGCTAACTGCGAATATATTAAGAAACTGAGAAATGTATCAAATTCGGAATATTGGGCAAAAACTGGCCTTTTAAAAAATTAATGTAATGAGTTTATGTTTAAAAATATTCATCGAATTATTCAGGGCGCCTTTTGTGTTCCTCATTCATCAGCAAACGTTGAAAGAATATTTTCATACCAAAATATAATAAAAACTAGATTAAGAAATCAATTACAAGTGCAAACGTGTTCTGCACTGATCGAAACCAAAAAACTTATTAAAAATTAATGTTATCGCAGTATAAATAAATAAATAAAAATCTTGTAAATAAAAATGTGACAAACAATCCTCTTCAAAAAAAAAGAACTTTTAGAGTAAAATTCATTTAATGTAAATAATAATAACTAAAATAGCAACTGACCATTGCAAATTTCCATTTTTATTTTGGAAATGTTATTTATCCGTCCGTTATTTAGTTATAATAATAATGAAGTTCCTTTTTTTTTTTGTTTATGTTACATTTTTGTAACAAATGAAGTGTTTTTGTTCTTCTTAATAAATAAATTTTATTTTTGAATTTGTGTGTTTGCTTGCATATATCCATTTAAAAGACCCCAGTACAAGTTGGTCTTTTTCAGTACAATTTTGTTCCAGCGTTCAGTACAATCGAAAAAAGTCAATTTCCATCACTGCCTCCTATCTTTCCCCACCCTATCTTCCTAATGCCCACGCAGGGAAACAAATACTTTTTTTAAGTATACTTTTTAAGTATATAAAATAAAAAAAAATGATAATAATAAAATATACCATGACCGTGTGTGTACCGGGCGTGTATGGCTGGAATTGATTCCGCCCTTTCCAATCATTCAAACGGAACTAGGAAAGACACAATATTAGGGAGTGGGCGTCCGAAATGGCAGAGTGAGTCGTTGGAGATAGAAAATACACATTTAATGGGAATCTAAGTGGAACGTTTGAAAACGTACATACATATACAAAGAGCCATTAAAATCGGCGTTAAAACGAAAAACCATGTGATGTTTACAAAGGTTGTTTTTTAAGGACACACACTCAAAGTATTAGAAGTTTTCAGTGTTTGTGGCCACAATTTGGGTTTATCTCAAATAGAAAGTCAATGTGGGAATAGAAAGGAATAAGGACCAGCGACTCCTTAGAATCTACCAACAAGTGGGTTTAACATTGAAGAAGGAAAATATTTTTCTTAGTTTTGGTCTTCCGAGGAACCTATTTTAGGGGAAAGTTTTGTCAGAAAATTGGTTCTCCTTGTTTCATATGAAAATGAAGTTTAAACTTAAATCGCAACCTCTATAGTATATTTTTTTATTTTACAAAAATAAGTTTAAGGTACTAGCTTTGACATTGACTTTGAAACTTACTGTTTTGTAGCAAAGTTCCTTCCGCTGGGAGAAATTTCAATAAAAACGAAACCAACAAAAACAAAATGAATTCTAATTCCTAACACTTTTGAACAACTTTTTTTTGCTGGTGTAAAATTAACCCGAATGTCGGAAATTTTCTAAAAAAAACATCAGCGGCGTGATTGCGGAACAAACGTTTATTCAGACTTAGGCCGCGTTTTCATTTGCAAGTAAACTCGCGGAAGTCTTGCAGAAGTTTCTTGCAGCAGCGTTAACATTCTGAATTCTTGCAATTTCTTTTGCAAATTTATTTTCTTGCAAGAAGCTCGCGCATCATACTGTTTCAATTTATTGCAGAGTTACACAAGAGACCCATTATAATGTCGCAAGAAATTTGATTGTTTAGGTACTTAATATTTTGAAAATATTAAGAGAAGATGTCAACGTTTAGCAGCTGCAGTTACAATTTTATTGTAAAATAAATTGCACGACTAGATCGCTCGTACTTGCTTATATGTGCGGTCACATCGTCTAATAAAATTTTAAAAAAATAAAGTGCACGACTGGGTCGCACGAACTTGCTCTATTGTGCTAAAAAGGTCTTGAGGCTTTATATATATTGAAAAAGGCCAGGTAAAAAAACATTTTAAATTTTGTTTAAACACTTAAAAATGACTAGTTAAAACGTTTTTTGGAAAAAATTAAGTAAGGAAAATTTTTTTCAAAATCGTTTGACCAGTTTTTTTCAAAAAATGTTTTTTTTTTGAAAAACTTTTCGAAAACACATTTCAATTTATTTTGAGTATGCGAACATCTAGAAGCTGGTATAGTTATTATCAGAAAAAAAAATATTTTTTAAGATTTTTAACAAACCGTTTTTGAAAAAAAAAATATCAAAAAAAACTCAAAAAAATCTTTCATTTTGTTAATTAGTTTTCTCTGAAAAAACTAAGTATGGAATAAAAATTGAAAACTAAATGTCTATCGAGGAAAAAAAAATATTGAAAATCGTTCAACCAGTTATTTTAAAGTCTTTTTTTGGAAAAACATTTCGAAAAGATATTAAAATTTTTTTTTAGAATGTCATTATAAGGTAATATGTAGTTTTCTTCTGTACGTATAAAATTCTGTTTTTCAAAATTCTGTGTTGGCAAATATCTGATTATCCCATGTAAGAAGTCTGATTTTTTTTTTAATTCTGCTTATGTTCGCTCGCTCCAAACAAAATGAATAACCGTCGACATTTAATTTTTCCTTTCCTTTATTGGATATGGCAACTGCGATTTTCATATTGAATGAGTAACAAAAAAAAAAAAAAAAAAAACAATCAACAAATATTTAAACACAATAGATTTATTACAATTATTTTATTGCGTAGCATCTGTGAGTACAAGAAGAATTTGTTGCAATTACTTGTGCAATGGCTCATATAAGAATGATTACTGATTAAGATATGTAAAGAACAAGTAAAAAATATTTTTGAGAGAAAGAGACGTATTTGTAAGCTAACTTTGTTCTATCTAAGTATCCATAACGAAGCATGACTAAACTAAATATTCTATATATACATACGTTAAAGGGTTATAGTTCAGTAAAAAATTTGTGACCATGTGGCTGTGGCTATTGTTTATTTTGTTATTGATGTTCATATTGATTTTGATGTTCTGTTTTCAAAATTCTGCGCACTTTTTTACATTATCAAAACCATTTTTGTTTAAATACAGAATTTTGAAACACAGAATTTTAACACACAGAATTTTCTCCATACAGAATTTTGTGCAAACCAGGACTTTCAAATACAGAATTTTGACTTACATTATTTTGTAAACAGAATTTTGACCATACAGCATTTCGACCCCAACTCGAAATATAAATGACTTCCTCTGTACAAAATTTTATTGAAATCGGGATAGTGGTTTACGATAAAACCGCATTTGAAAAAACCGGTTCTATGAGAGGCACCGTTATAGAACGAATTTCAAAAAATGTATTCTAATTGAAAGATGTATTGTTGTAATAAAATAGCACCCTGAAAATTTCATCAATATCGTTAGAGCCGTTTTCGAGAAAATCAAACTTTTTTTAGATTGTATGAAAAGTACAGTTAGTTTGCGACCTAGAGCAAAAATGAAAAACCACAACAATTAACGGTTTTTAGTAAAAACGGAATATGCCATCACATATCTGGGTTAGCAAATTAGAAAATTGTAGAACGGATTTTGCTAAAATCCTGTTTTTTGTTTTTAGTTTTTTTTGAAAAAATTTTTGAAATTTTGGTATGCAGTTTTTTAAAGTTTATTAATTTACATGTGACAATAAAGTTTAAATTATTTTTGTTATTGATTTTTCCAAAAAAAAAAAAAAATTTATTTTTAGATATGAAAAAAAGTTATTCAAAATTTTGGTATGCAGAATTAATTTGGTTACTTAGATCTTTACAGAAATCTAAAGACCCGTTACAGAAAAAGCAACAAATTAAAAAACAAACCGTTATATGAAAGGTAGACTTTTCCCGTTAATTTGGTTTTGATCAAAGGATAGCAACAGAAAAAATATCAAACATTTTCATCAAAATCAAAGGAACCGTTTTCGAGAAAAGTTAACTTTTCCTAAACGGTCATATGCCAGGTACCGTTATTTTTAGGCTTAAAAATAAAGTTTCAATTTTCCCTATGGGGAATGCCAACGGAATTACACACACCAAACTTGAAGATAATCGCTTATGCCGTTTAGGCTGCAGCTCATTTTTTACCACTACGATCGTAATGTCATGTTAGATTCGTATATCAATTTTTTATATATTCACGAATCCTAAACTTGCTTTTTAGTCCCTGTATATCGCAAGTAAGAAGAACAACTTGGGTTCGCGATTGGATTTACAACCCCCCTGCTTGGGGTGTCACTATTAAATTTGAAGAAGTTGCGAGGGTAGATATATTCAAAATTACTTTTATTTAAGTTTAAAATCTTTAAAAAGTAAAACAAAAATCGAATCAATTTTTTCCCGATATGGTGTTTTGAAATTTTTGTCCATTTGAGATTTTTGTGGATTCTTGATTTTTGCATTCTAGAATAAAAATTTGTTCTTTCGATTTTTTTTGCATTCGAGATAACGTTATGATCCCTCCTGAGATTCCTAGCATCTGGTAAGTACATAATATTACCTAAGAATACTTAGCGACAGCGAGTCGCGAGTCAATGCTTCAGTGTTTCAACCTGCAATTAATTGTACTCGCAAATACTCGCAATCGAACTTGTTTCGCAGTTTCCACTTGCAAGTCAGTGTCGGACAGACTCTCAGACATTTCTTGCAGAAGGTTTCTTGCAAATGAAAACCCGGCCTTATAATATTAAGAACACAAACCATTTTTTAAATATTCAATGAAAAATTACTCGGGATACCTTCATGTATTTTGAATATCAATTTTTGTTTTAACTGTCCTATTGAATATTGAGAATGTAAGACAAAAAAAATCGTCCTATTGTAAAAACCGTTTCCATCCTTATGGAAAGATAACCCACACCTATAAATGTCAAGATACTTTTTTAAGAAACATAGGAGCCTTTTTGCGAAAAAAATAAATTTGTCCTTTATAGAATAATATAAAATAAGCTTTCGTTCTTAATTTGAAAATAGAAATATTTCTTGAATGCTTGGGAGCATTGGAAGTATTCTCAAATCCTGTTAACTTTTTAGTTGGTATTTTCAGACTTAACTCAGATTCAAGATTTAGTTAGTCGTTATAACGCTATTATTATTATGAAAACGTGGCAGAACAGTGTTTTGAATAATGACGTTTTCTCACTGCAATTATACGGTGGGGTGCAACTTGAGGGACAACAACAAAATCCAGAAATTATTAAGTCGTTTGCTACTATCAAGAATTTTATTTACACAAAACTCTTTGTTATCAACCCAATTTTAATTTACATAAAAGAACAAACCGCAACAAAATTTACACGGCTCAGTTGACAGATAAATTGGCAGGCACGATCACGTACTATTTTCAAGAAATTTAACTAAATAAGCCATAAAACCTTCCGCCAAGGCCAAATATAGAATGTTGACATCAGTAATAAAACTTAATTTAACTACTTACGATACGTTTATACAGGGGCTGATTATAAGAGTACAATTTACCTGAAAAGAAAAAAATATTGGATTATAAGTAATTTTAATATAATTAATTATAATAATTATGAATAATTAAAATTTAATCATAATTAGGCCGTTGGCCATTTGGCAAAGGATTTTTGAAACTGCATTTCACTTTACTGAACTCTACAAAGAAAACGTTGGTGTTTATTATAATGAAATGAAGAAATTCTGCTTTTATTTAAAATCTTACAATGATAAAACTTTTACTAAAGTTTTTTAGATTCACAAAAAACCCTGCGATAATTCAACGCAAATTATAAAATGAACACCAAAAGTGTTATTTGGCTAAGCTATTTGAGATAGCGTTGGACACTAAATTATCAGGATAATTGCTGGTGAACTCCAGCTGGCTCTTGGTTTACATTGTAGCATACTATTTTGAATAATGAATTTAATCCCAATTTAATTAGGTTGAGTTAAGATTAAAAAGTCTGCTCAGACGGTTTGGTTTAGAGCTTCATGTATGCCAGAGCTCGTTCGTTGAAAATCACGAAAACTTATACTTAACACTGGCTAAATTGTTATTTACACGCCTTTGGCGAAGAGTTTGCATCTGAAGAAATACTGTATAGAACAGCGAACCTCAAAGGAACAACTTTGGTTTGGTATGAAAGCAATAATATTGAATTAAATTAAAATGTATGTACAAATAACATTTATTCAGTAAAGCTGATGTTTAACTACAAGCAAAATACAAAGTATCTTTATTTTAAACAAAAAAAAATATTTATATGTATATGTGTAGGTACGTAATATATATCTCATACAAACTTACAAATGAATAAAATTATAAAAAAAAATGGGCACATTCATAAACTGTAAAAATCTGCAACCAAGAGATTTTTACAGTTTATGAATGTCCAACTGATCGTAGAATTAAAATAAATTGCACGACTGTAACGCACGTACTTGCTCATATGTGCGGTCACATTGTAGAATAAAATTAAAGAAAATTAAAGTAAACATCAAAGTATTGGTTCGATTTTTGTGGCTTTTGACTGTTCGAATAAAATACGTTAAATTGTATTGAGTGAAATAATTTAAACGCCGCTTTATTTCTTTAAGAAATATAAAAAAAAATGTGATTTTTTTTCAAAATCGTAGGAGGGTTTTTTTTTATATAATACGGTTTTTTAAGCACAAAAATAACAAACATTTAAAAACAAAATTTAAAAAAAAGTCACCTACCAGTTTTCAAAATATTGATTTTTCAAAAAAAAAAAAAAAAAATATTAACAAAAAAAAGTTTTTGAAATATAAATAATGCGAAATTACTTTGGCTACCTACATCCTCTTGAATATTATTTTTGATAGTAATCGGATTACCAGTTTTCGAAAAAGTCGAAGAAAAAAAACCGGTCCTATGCGAGATACCGTTTTTAGACCACCATATTAATTTTTCTTTAACCAAAATATAATGGTTACTTAAAGTAGTACATTGATTTTTTTTTTTCATAAAAATACTTGGACCCGTTTTCGAGAAAAATAAGCTTTTACATAACGGTTACGACAGGTACCTTTAATTTTTGAGCTAAAAAAAAATTGAAAAAGCTCCTCTGTAGAATGTCAAAATAACCTTAGGTTCTAAATTTGAAGACGAGTGGTCCAACCGTTTAGGCTACAGTCCAAAATACATCCGTATATACAGACAGACAGACAGACAGACCGACAGAATTTTGCCAGTTACTCAAATATGTCATGTTTGATTGTTATCTCTAATTTTTTAATATGCACGAATGCATAACTTGCATTATAGTATCGCAAGTAAAAAAATTATTATTATTAGTTTATATGCAGAATTAATTTGTCAAACTAGATCTTCGAAAATATGAAATCTTATAGAAATTCAATGAACCTTTACCGAGAAAGTCGAAAAAGTAAAATAAAACGTTAGTTTTGATCAAATGATAGCCAATACCTATAAAAAAATGTTATCAAACATTTTCATTAAAATTTTTGGATTAGTTTTTAAGAAACATAAGCTTTTCCTTAACGGAAGTATGGTAGCTCCGATATTTTTGGCTCTTAAAATGAAATTTCAAAACCCCTCTGAGGACTACCAAAAGAACCTTACATATGAAATTTTGAAGGTAATCACTTAAGTGGTGTAGGCTGGAGATCATTATACATACAGACGGAATGACAGACAAACAGATAGACAGACATTTTTTGTCACAAACTTTTCTGGGCTTCTTTATGGTCGTAAAGTCATGTTTGATTATTATCTCAATTTGTTTTATATTCATGAATCTTAAACTTGCCTTATAGTAATTATAATCGAAAGTAAAAATTATATTAACTATTATTTTACAAAACGACTTACTGATAGAAGTAGAAATTAGGTTAATTTAATACATATCATACTACGTCGTACTTATGGTAATTATACACTTTCGCGGTCACCTGGTTTTTTGGCTCTACAAATTTCAAAACTAGACCGATTTTCATGATTCTTTTTTTGAGACTCCACTTTGATTTATTAAAAAAATAAAATAAAAATTGTGATGCTAGAACTGGTTTTATTTTAAAATTTATTTGGTTTTTTTCTGCTAATTTATTTGTTTTATTTTTGTTTGCTTAGATTACGATACAAAATCGTGAATTCAATTCTGTGAGGTAAAAAAAGTTATGAAGAATGGTTCATAAAAATTAATTTTTTTCAGCATTGAATTGAATTTTTACAGTGAAAAAACAGGTGACCGCGAAAATGTATAATTACGGCACGTATAGTTATTTTGTATGTATCTAATTGTAAGGTAAATTTTTTTGACAAATTCATGTACCTAATGCTATAATAAAAACATGATACGATTTTATGCAACGTCGATGTTTTTTATAATTTTTTGTTTTTTCTTACCACTGAAAATAAATTGCACGACTGGATCTCAAGGACTTGCTTTTTGTGCGGTCACAGCTTCGAATAGAATTTGAAAAAATGGACACGACTGGGTCCATTGCTTAATCATATTGGAAGGCAAGATCTTTGATCGAAATATGTAACATTTACGCACAAAAATAACACGTTCTGAACTTATAAATAGTGTCAAAACCACAACCCCTAACGGTTTTTAGTAAAAATAAAATATGCCATCACACATGTTGTGTAATAACAACTGTAGACGGACTAAATTCAGTTTTTTTTTCTTAATTTTGGTATGCAGTTTCTTAGAATGTATTAATATATCTCCATGAGGTTATAAAATTGAAAATAATTTTTTTTGATTAGTTTTAAAAATATTGATTTTTCAAAAAATAAAATTCAAAAATTAATTTAAATTAGAAAAAAAAGTTTTTCAAAATTTTGATATGCAGAGTTAATTTGGCTAATTAGATCTTCTCATATATAAAATTTGACAGAAATCCAAATAGCCGTTACCGAGAAAGCCAAAAGAAAAAACATTATATGAAAGGTACCGTTAAGACTTTTTCTGTAAATTTGGTTCTTATCAATTGATAGCCAATACTAATTAAAAAATTATCGAAAATTTTCATCAAAATCGTTACGAGCCGTTTTGGAGAAAATAAGTTTTTCCTAAACGGTTATATGGCAGGTACCGTTATTTCTAGGTCTAAAAATAAAACTTTAATTTCTCCTCTTGGAACTGCTAAAAGAATCACACACACCAAGTTTGAAGATAATTGCTTAAGCCGTTTAGGCTGAAGCTCGTTATATATACTGACAGACAGACAGAAATTTTGTCCACTAACTTTTTTAGACTTTTCTATGTCGTAATGTCATGTTTTATTGTTATCTAAAAAAAAAAACGGTCGTATGAGGGGTACTGTTATAAAACAAATTTCGCAAAACTCATTCGAACTAAAAGATTGTTGTAAAAAAATTGCACCCTGAAAGTTTAATCAAAATCGTTAGAGCCTATTTCGAGAATATCAAACTTTTTTTAAAGATTGTATGGCATATACTGTTATTTTTCGAGCTAGAGCAAAAAAAACCGTCCCCGTGATAGGTACTACCAAATAAATATTAAATACCAAGTTTGAAGCAGATCGTTTAGGCTGTAGAGGTGCGAACAGACTGATAGACAGACAGGCGGACGGAATTTCCGGACCCACTTTTTTCGACTTCTCTATCATTGTAATGTCATGTTTGATTGTTAAAATTTTTGTTTCCACTAATCCAAAAGTTTCATTATGGTATCTATAATCGCAAGTAACCGAATATTTAAAAAAGTTGTACGTAAAAGAAAAGTTAATCCTTCATACATTAATTCATCTACAACTTCAGTCAAGTAAGACCTAAAGCAAGGCGATTTCGTTTTTTTTTGAAGAAATGAGCCCCAACATTTAGTTTTAATTTTTTTTTTTTTTTATTTTAAGTTTAAAAATTATTTTTTTCAATAACTACTCCTTTTATGCAGTCTTATTTAAAAACTCATTTTATATAATTCATGAGATCTTAACATACAAATAATTGAAATTTTTAATGATCGTAAGTTCTGGAAGAATTAAAGAAAAATAAGGATTAGGTACCTTTATCATTTGTGAATATACTTTTTTTTTAATTTGAAACACAACGTTAATAAATAAAATACGATAAAAGAAATTCTACCGTATTTTTTGTCATTACGGAAAAGATACCTACTTTGTGTCGAGGATGAACTATGCAAATTAGACCTACTATATTCGACGTACAATTTGATTGATCAAAAAATAAATTTAAACTATAAAAAAATGTTTTTTTTTATATATATTTTCGTTTAATTTTATTTTTATTTTATTAAATAATTTTACAACTTTAATTTATAAGAACTCTGCGACGCGTTTCGGAACTATGATTCCATCTTCAGGCGCGATATATGAAAGATTCATTTATATATAAATTAAAGTTGTGAAATTATTTAATAAAATAAAAATAAAATTAAACGAAAATATACATAAAAAAAAACATTTTTGTATAGTTTAAATTTATTTATTAATCAATCAGTAACACAACTTGGAGACTAAAACACACTCACAATGGTACAATTTAAGTGTTCTCTATACCTATTGATCAATAGAATTCCGTAGTTTTTCGAATAATTAATTACAATTAAACAAAATATCAATCAACATTATTTTTAAACAGTGATTTGAAAATTAAAAATGACGACCAACAAGAACGCCGCGCCGCCATTACAAACTGTACTTGACTTTTAAAGAATACAAAAGGAGAATGAAAAAAACATATTTAAACATTAAACAAAAATGTGTGGTTTACCTACATTGTTGATGAATTTTAAGAGGAAATCTCTTTGAATTATACAATTTCGTTGACTTATAAGCAATTAAAAAAAAAGATGCTTAAGAAGGTGAGATGAATTAACCTGATGTTGATGATGTTGCTTACATTTTTTGTATATGCAATACATTTGTATATACATTGTTTTGTATATCATTGACGTCATTGATCAGACTTTTGAAGTGATTTGTATATAGACTTTTGTTAGGATTCATACACGATCCAACATTTTCGTTGCTTACATTTTTTTTTATATGCAATACATGTACAAGTACATAATGTCATTGACCAGCCTTTTGAAGTGGTTTTTTTTAAAGATATTTAATTTGGGTTTATTTGCTACCTATAAATTGAACGTTGTCGTTTTCAAAAAATGTACTCATACATTCTTGAAAATTTAACACAAACTTAATTCTTGCTGGATTTATTGAATGGATTTTGGTATGAATTTTGCTTTCAATGCAGATAGGTACACACATTTAGTGAAAACTATGCATGGAGATACATTCAAATTCATAGCAATTCATATACAATGATTGCGAACTGAGTCGGATAACGGCACTTTTAACATTGAAAACAATCTGCATTCTATAGACTATAAATTATAAATATGTATGTGTTGTTAATGCAAAATGCAAACTGATGGTAGCAATATGCAACAGTTTAAGAGAAAGATTATTATGAAGTGACACGGTGGATCGTGGATGTGGATCTGTGGAACTGCTTATTGGAAATTATTGTGTAGCAACACTACAATAAATCAGCATTAGCAACTCTGAAAACAAAATACATAATGACACGAGCATCATTAGTAAATAACTTAATCCTCTTGCGGATTAAATGACAACTGTACATACAATCCCGTAGCAGTCAGCAGATCATCTTCAACTTGAATTAAGAACGGAATTACTTTTCATTCGATTTGCAGTCACGACGGAGTACAGTCATACTAACTAGTTTAAAGCCTATTACTCACGAACCTTATTCATTTGTAAAAAAAACCTCAATTTTTAATTTCTTTAAGTTTAATAAATATTGAATTTAATTAGTATTAAATAGTTTCTTTTTATATTTTTCATTTACGAAGAGCTAAAATTGGAATCTATTAAAGCCTGTTTAAGGGTTACCACTTTTGGATCCAATTGTGCATTTCTATAGTAAATTTTCCTATTTTTTTTTTGAGTCGATACTATAATGAAAGTTATGCATTCGTGCAGATTAAACATTTTAAGATAACAATCAAACATAACATAACGATGATAGAGAATTATATTTGAGTTACTGCACAATTATGTCCGTCTGTCTGTCTTTTTGTTGGCCAATCGTCTTCAGATTTAGAACTTAAGGTTATTTCAATTTTTCAATTTTGTTTAGCTCAAATATTAACGATACCTGCCATAAAAACGGTAAGTAAAAGCTTATTTTCTCAGAAACGGTTCAAAGAATTTTAATGAAAAAAAAAATCAGTGTAATATTAAGTAGGTGTCGGCCATATTTTGGTGAAACAAAATTTAAATCTATGGGCTAAAAACTGTACCTCCCATAGGACTGGTTTATTTTCGACTTTCTCTAAAACTGGTTATCCGATTACAGTCAAGATTGACATTTAAGAAGATGTAGGTAGCTTAAGTAATTGCATTTCACAATATTTCATTTGTTTTGTATTATTAATTAAAAAAAATGAAAACTCAATATTTTGAAAATGGGTAGGTGATTTTTTTTTTTAATTTTGTTTTCAAGTGCAGGTTACTTTTGTGCTTAAGTTTGCATTCTTGAATTATATTGATTTTTTTTTTTAAATACCGTTTTTTTTTTAAACCGCTCCTACGATTTTGAAAAAAAATCACACTTTTTTATATTTCTCAAGAAAATAAAATGGCGTTTTAATTATTTCGCTCAATACAATCTTACGTACGTTTTTCGAACAATCAAAAGTCATAGAAATCGAATAATTATTTTGATGTTTCCTTAATATTTTTAAATTTTATACAACTATGTTACCGGACATATCAGCAAGCACGTGCGATACAGTCGTGCAATTTATTTTACTGATGAGTAAAATAGTAAAAAAAATTACCACAAAACACTGGAATGAAATGTGCCATTTTTTTTGTGAAATGACAATCAGCCAACTAATAAATCTTTTTTAACAAAAAAATATTGCTTCCGGGTTTTTTTTTTCAAAATAAAGTATTTCAGGGAGCGGGTCATAATTCTGGTTGTCAAAATTCTGTATGACCAGAATTCTGTTTTTTTTTTCTTTTTTGGAAAATATTGTATGTACAAAATTCTGTTTTTCAGAATTCTGTATGTATTAATTCTGTTTTTCAAAATTCTGCTTAAGCCCGCTCGCTCCAAACAAGATGAATAACCGTCGACAATTAATTTTTGTTTTCCTTTATGTTCATATTGAATTAATAACGAGAACAAGAAAAATTTTTTGTAATTAATTTTGCAATGGCTCATTTAAGAATGATTACTGGTATGGATATGTAAGGAACAAGCAAACAATATTTATGAGAGAAATAGACGTATTTGTAAGCTAACTTGGTTTTGTCTATGTATCCATATTGAAATATGATAAAATCAAATATGATTTATATTAGCGTTAAATTCAGTAAAAAAATTGTGAACATGTATCTGTGTCTGTTGTTTTTGTTGTTGTTCATTTTGCTTATATTAATTTTGATGTTCTGTTTTCAAAAGTCTGTATTTAAACAAAAATGGTTTTGATTTTGTTTGAATACAGAATTTTGACAATACAGAATTTTGAAAAACAGAATTTTGAATATGAGATTTTAGGCTTTTATTTTCGCGGACGATATTCATATTAGACAAAGTTTTGTATTTTCGGAACTTACCGCGTTATAAGAAATATTTTTTTATTTATTTCTACCCGATGTTTCGAAGAAGTTTTATACTTCGTGGTCACGGGATGAGACGTATTTTGAAACACAGACGAATTTTGAAACACAGAATTTTGTACATACAAAATTTTGTGTAACGAGAATTTTGAAATACAGTATTCCGACCCCAACCCAGTATTTCAATTGATTTTTTAACGATTCATATAAGTTTCATATTTAAATTTTTTTTAACATATGAAAATATCCAAATGAATTTTTTACTGATGGATTTTACTGATCGCTATAACTGCCTCCTAAAAAACAACTATTCAGAGGTGAGAGTCTTACTCAAGTTTTGGACTGACAGATTAGAAATGCTTACATTTTTCTATTTTTAATATATTATTTGTTTGCAGATAATAAAGAATTTCATAAAATGTCTCATTATGTCAATCAGATATGATATTACGATGATAGAGAAGTCGAAAAAAGTGGGTTCGGAAATTCCCTCCGTCTGTCTATCTGTGCGTTCGCAACTCTACAGCCTAAATGAATGATCCGATTTGCTTCAAACTTGGTGTTTAGTATTTATTTGGTAGTATCTCGGAGGTTTTTCATTTTTGCTCTAGGTCTAAAAATAACGGCACCTCCCATACAATTTTTGCTAAAAGTTAGATTTTCTCGAAAACGGCTCTAACGATTTTGACAAAACTTTCAGGTTGCTATTTTTTACAACAATACATCTTTTAATTAGAATTAATTTTTCGAAATTTGTTCTATAACGATACCTGTCATAGAACCGGTTATTTTTTCAAATGAAAGAATTTTCGAAACAAACATTTATTTTTTTATTTTAATATATAACGGGTTTTTGAACAGGGACGCTACAAAATTAGAGCGACAGCAAACAACGCCATATTTCTTGCCGCTCTTTTGACATTTCTCTTCAGTAAGGTTTGCCATTTCATGATGGAAAGATATACGAGCCAACAACGAGTCGAAATTATTAAAATTTACTACCGAAATTCGGAGTCAGTGGGCTCAACGTTAAGAGCGCTACGCCCAATTTATGGTCTTCATAATCGTTCTAGCAGATCAACAATTGAGCGTCTAGTGGAAAAATTTGAATCCACAGGTACAGTACAAAATGTTCCCGTGCCAGTGAGACAAAGAAGTGCCCGTAGTGTCGAGAATATTGCTGCCGCTGAGGCTTCAGTTGCAGAAAGCCCAAATGTGTCTCTCACACGTCGTTCTCAAGCGTTGGGCATCTCTGTGACGTCGTTGTGGCGAATTTTGAGCAACAACTTGAAAATGATTCGGATTTTCATTGAAAAATCATCTTCAGCGATGAGGCTCATTTCTGGCTGAATGGCTTCGTCAATAAACAAAATATGCGGTATTTGTCAGGGAGCAGTCCACACGTACTCCATGAGTCATCATTGCATCCCGAAAAAAATACGGTTTGGTGTGGTTTATGGGCCGGGGGCGTCATTGGGCCGTACTTCTTCCGTGATGATCAAGACCGTCACGTTACTGTGAATGGGGATCGCTACCGTTCAATGATAACCAAATATTTTTGGCCCCAATTGGATGATATGGCCTTGAAGGACATGGACGGCGCCAAAAGCTACATAGCGAATGTCACAATCAATTTATTGGAAACCAAGTTAGTTTGGAGAACGTGTTATCTCACGAAATGGTCCAGTCGCTTGGCCGCCTCGGTCGTGCGATTTGACGCCGTTAGACTATTTCCTGTGGGGCTACGTCAAGTCTATGGTCTATGCCAACAAGTCAGCGACGATTGATGAACTTCGTACGAATATCGAACGTGAAATTGCAGCAGTATCGGTCGATTTATGCTTGAAAACCATCGAAAATTGGGTTCAGCGTCTGGACTTCTGCAAGAGTGCCAGTGGTGGCCATGCTAAAGATATCGAGTTTCATACATAATGGCATCAAACATACTTTTACAGGAATATAGAATTTCATTGATATCCGAAACCATTTTTTTTTATTTAAAAAAACTTTTGTAGCGCTCTTATTAAAAAACCCGATACATACATATGCATCCACTAAGCAATTATCTAGCATAAGAACAAGGCGTGCATTTTTTTAAATTTTATTCGACGATGTGACCGAACATATGAGCAGCAAGTACGTGCGATCTAATCGTACAATTAATTTGTCCTTTTTTAATGTGCGGCACTATGCATAAAGGCAAAACGTAAAAATGGCGAATTCTAAAGAGATTATTGTGTGATATGATATGAAAGCTTTGTTGTGGATAGAGCAATGAGTAAAAAAGACTCACTATTTGCGTGACACATAACAGCGAATCATCTGTGTAAACTCGAATAATTACCCAGGCAATGAATGAAATTATATCCTGGCTGGTTTCTAAGATATTCTATCCCGTTTTGGATGTAATAAGCTGCAACGACGGATGGAATGGATGGATGCTTTCTACAGGTTGCCTAGCGTTATCCTTGTGTGAATCTCGTCGAATAGAGAAACACACATATGAGATTGAAATAAATACAAACAAAACAGTGGACTTATGTATTTTAATAAGTAGGTAGGTAGGTAGGTATATGGTGCATGAAGGAATAAAGCTATTATTACTTAGATTCCATGCAGGCTTTCACTTCGCCCTGCCTCAATTTTTTTTTTCTTTTCTTTAAATTTTTAGTTCAATTTATTTTTAAAGGCTGTAAAAGTTATTGTTGAACAAATATCAATGAAACATCCTGTCGAGCGTTCATTTTGAATTGTTAAACGATGGTGAAGGACATTATCATCATATATTTCACAGGAGGCGTGGAATATATGTAAGAATATGAAAATAAGACACACAAAAAATCTTGAGAAAGATCCTTATAGGTTCGCTTCGTCGTCGTATTGACATTTAATTATAATATTCAAATCTTTGAAGGTTCTCTTCTTATCCTGATGTGTTCGTCTTAACCGTGGCGAACTGTCGTGGCTTGGATGAATGTGGAATTATTTATTTTTATTATTTTTCTTTTAAGTGAAAATATTAACCACAATTTTAAACTTTAGCTGTGCTTTGCAGGAGTATTGTCTTATCCTTAAAGGATATGGTGAGATCTCTTTTTTATTCTTGTATAAAAACAGTGCTTGTTGTCAAGTCTTCCTCCTCTTTTGTATGATATATATATATATATATATATATATATATAATATACTTTATATATATGGTGGATTGTTTTTCGGCAAATTCATAGTTTCTTTGGGGATTAAACTGAACAACAACAACCACAAGAACCACATAACATTTTAACAACGATTTTTGTTAGGTATGTAATTTTTATGACGAGCTAACAAGCAGGATGAAAGGAGACGTTCACCATAATACATTTATCTCTGGCAAATTTTGTGATAAAGAACTGGTTATACATTGGCGGAAAAGCCAGTGAGCTGAGCTTTAAGGTAGGTTTGGAAGCGCCCTCGCCGGAAAGTAGCTTGGTAATTACTTTTTTGTGGTACTTTTAAAAGATGAATCCTAATATTATATTTCACGCGAGAATTTAAAAGTTTTGAAAGCACTGTGGTTGGCATATTGCTTAGAATGAAATAATTACAAAAATGCGTTTAAGATATGTAGATGTTAGGATCACTGAAAAATTATTGGAAATGCTAATGGGGATATTTTAAGAAAGGGGCAGCAATGTACAATGCGTTGAAATAACAAATCTAAACCAGTATAACATAAAAATTGTTTCTCTGACAGGAGACAACTCTATTAGTTGCACATCTACTGTAACATAGACAAAGTAACAAATCTGCGTGTTTCTTGAATGTACGAAGATGAACTGGGGCAATAGTCAAAGTAGCCAAGTTAGGTTCGTCCTAAGCTATAACTCTATTGAAATTCGGGAATATATTGAAGAAAAGTTCTTTTTGTGTTAGAAGGCAATGTGGCAGAGCTTCCTAACTTTGGAAGTATGGCGTAGACCAGGACGCCCAAAGCCTTGGGATGCAAAACTCAATGTTACGCCCGAAAATGACGAAGATGATATTCAAAGCCACCTTCTTTCGGAAAAAAAATATGAAATTTTCTTAGAGGCTTCAATATTTCCATGGGGTTTTGATTGGTTAGATTTTACTTTGCGGAAAGATTTCAAGTAGAATACAACATCATTGTCAATCGGTTAAGACATTTATTCAAAAAATATATTCTGATGATTAAAGCTCCCTCTCAGGCTACTGAAACTTTATAAAGCCCTTTCTTATCATTATCATAGGCTTTTTGAGAGGAATATTGATCTGGTTAATTTTGGTTTTTGGTCGACGTATTCCGATAAGTGAAAAGAGATTTCCAACAGAGTACAAGTCTCATGTTCCCTTAAAAAAAAGAAGACGGTGTTCTTTTGTTCATTTCTGCTCGATGTCAAGAACTGGTCCTTTATTTAACCGCCAGCGTAAATGCTTTCAGGCTATTTGCATGATTTACAAATTGATCAATGGCGCTCTAGTTGTACACTTAACCAATTAACTGGTTGAGCAGATCGTAATGCTGGTCAACCCTCTTCAATACAAATTTATTTTAGGCAGAAGGAGAAAAAAACATTTAAGGAAAGGAAATGTATGTCTTCCTTAACATTTAAGCAATAAGGATAAGGGATCAAACAATATAGCGCAGCAAAATTTTAATTTCATTGTGATCGAAATCAAGAAGCCAAGAGTCTAATAATTCGAAAAGCAGCAGGGAGTCTATTAAACAAGAGCTATTAAGTAAGAGCTTCTAAAATGCTTAGTACAAAAAGCAGTGATGGAAACAGTAGCTTTAGGGTGTTATTGGAACAAATTCTTCTCAGGTGATAAAAACTTCGAATGGTGGAAAGCAGATATTGTTTTAAATTTCAGACCAACTCAGATTTTTGTTACACCTAAGTATTTAAACTGTGTTACGATTTCTATCTTAAAGTAGTTGTTGTTACAATTAGCATGAGCTTCAAAAGATTTTTTGGAATGTGAAACAGAACACATACTATAAAACAATTTGAACTTTTCACAATTTGCTGCATGGAATACAATATTGATTTCAGGAATCGCATCATTATTTAGACTAAAAAATATAATTTTGGTTTTATTGCTTATAATTAGATTATGTTGTGCAAACTATTTTTTCAATATACTAAGGTCATGATTTAGATCAGCCATCAAATTAAACCAGTTAATTGAATCATTGGCTATGCCTAAATCATCAGCAAAAGCCTTTATATTACCAAGAAAACGCAATTTAAATATGAAGTTAACGTAAATCAAGAACAAGATTAGTCCAAGAACTGAGACTTGAGGAACACCGAGGCAGATTACTTTTGAACATATCTTAGTGCAATATTGTTTATATACATACATTTTTACATAAGATTTTTGAGGTAGGTTAATTCATTTATAACCCTTCACAAAGGACAAAGAAAACACAACCTAGGATATTAGGTACACAATTCGAAAATTTGTCAAAATGTTTTATGCTGTTATGAAAATATACTTGCTCAACAAAAAACTATCTTGTCTTCTTGGAACGAAAATACACGAGACCACCTTTATAACCATGCCATCTTCTCCATCGTCATCATCATCATCAGCATGGGAAGTATTTATTGTGTCTACTCAAAATAATTATATTTTTTCATGCTTCACGCATGGATATACATATGTGCTGTGCATACATGTATTCCAACGATATGTCGAATGAGAACTGTCCTTTTCATATAAAAACACAAAGAATATATGAACAGTAGAACCCCTCTGATTTCTAACATAATGTATGAGTAGAAAAAAAAGTGCACGCTAACAAATAATTTTAATCTTAATCTTAATATATAATTATATTAAGTAATTTTGTGTCCATCTACCACATGAACCCTGTTTTTTCCAAGTTCAACAGTAGTTTTTGTAGTTCATTCAGTTACTCAGGCATCTTCCTACAAAACATTACAAGTGGGAGCAGCACAAAAACCTTAATTCATACAATATTTCAAATTGCAGTTACTCCCAAAGAAACTACTAGTTTTTTCAGGATCGAATGTAACCTATTTTTCAATTCAACACCTTACCTATCTACCTACCGAATTTCATCTAAATCCGTTAAGTCGTTGACGTGTGATCGTGGAACAAACACTCATACATCCAATTATACAAACATTTATATTTGTTATATTAGTAGGATGGAAATGGATTTCCCATTGGATATCCGATTGAAGGCAGGGTGCCGTTGGTAAAATAATAAGTTCTTATTTTAGAAGGAATTGCATTTCCTCATTTCATCTTTCGTCGTCCAAGAGAATTATTGTTGAGTAATATTTACTGCTTAAGTCCGTTGAAGGTTCGATGTAAACAAATTCGTTTAAATGAGTTGCCAGTACTGGAATCGTTTTAGGGGAACTAAAATGTCTAATATTTAGGGGAACTTAGAATTGTGCTAGAAGTCGGTATATGGCAAGTAAATATATTCATTTGCAGAAGCATTAATTTTAGATTCAAGATGTTTTCCATGATTGATTAGATGATTGTCCCTTGGATGTTAGATGTGCAATTGATCTGGTGTTGTTATTGGCAAGCATGATGAAGGTCTGTCTGCCAACTCGTCAAGGAAAAATGTTTGTGCTTGTTAAAAGCAAAGGAGGTCTTTTGCAACGCAAAACGTCTTTTAATATCAGCAGAAACCTCCATGATCACCGTTTGGTTTTTAACATGTCGAAGTAAATGATTTTCATTTGAATAGATACAAACGTTCGTGCGAAATTAAATATAAAAAAGTCTGAAAGTATTGTTCAAGATTTTTAATTTGCTTGCAATGCCAGCATTACGGCAGCGTTTCAAAAGTGCTGCCCGTTGCAACCCCCTGCCAGGGCTCACTATAGGATTTGGGGTAGGTGCGAGTTTGGGTGTATGCAATTCTACCTCCTCGTGGTGCATTCTGGGTAACGCTAAGAGAATTGATTAGCAAAGCCTTTTCTCGGGAAATTTAAATTGTCACTTTATAAGAGCGTCATCATTCCAGTCCTGATGTATGGTGCAAGCGCATGGACATTATGGTTCTATTAATATCGGAATTCCACTCTGTGCCTGACAGCTACTTCGAATTCAGAGTTAAACCAAGACAGATTGTTCCAGTTGGTTTTTTTTTTTTAACTAAGAGTCTGTAAAGCACATTGCCTTTTAGAATGCAACATGACTTACTTTGCACGACACTTGTTAGAAGAATAAGAAAGATAGGAGAAAATGTTTTGTCGGCGCAGTAGATCGAGAATTAGGTGACTATTTTCTCACTTAAAACTCACGGGCGGCTCTAGCTTGCGCTAGGCTTTCTCGTATAATCAAAAAGTCCTGGTGAGAAGTCTCTTTTAAACTGGACGAAGTTACACTAATGATGTACTTATCAGGGTGAGAAGTAAGAAAAAAATCAAGAGTATGGGTCGCTTGCCCAGAAACATGCTTTATTTGAGTTGGCTCATCAATCTGTTGGGTAAGCAGTGATCTCGACATACATTCCTTCTGGTGTTGTCTGACCTGAATAATATGTAGCCAGCTGAAATTATGTGCATTTAAATCGCCCGCAGTAACGATTTCAGTGGGAGGATAATGGGAAACCATTGTCGTAACTGGTTAAATGTCGAGTTACTGTTGGGCTCTTACAAAACAATAATGAATGAGAGGCAGTGAATTTGAGTGATTTCTTGTTCGTACTGCTCTTCTTACGGAAAAATGTAGATATGGATTGTTCTTTGTGATTCAACACATGTGTTTTGATTTGGCTATATTCATTGTTTCAGAAATTTTCCGCATCCTCGTTAGGCATGTCATCGAGTTTGTATTTTCGTCCAAATCAGCGTTAATTGTTTTTTCTTCATTGTTCAACTTGAATCAGTCCATTGTCAACTCCATGAGTCTTTACATTGGTTCCTAAAGATCATCGTATCGGTGGATAATTGCAATCTCTTAGTAGAACAACGTTCTCAAATCTAAAATGGTTAACGTCCAAATATGTCGTTGTTGAAAAGTTGTCAAGTAACAGCAACAAGTAGGCCAATTTTCAATTTCGGAGCCCTTTTCTTTGTTGCCAATTTCATTTGTAATTGCTTCTTTTCAATTAATATTATTGTCGGGAAATTTGAAAAAGAGGGAAAAGTCAAAGAAAATTTCTATCGCAATTGAATGCAATTATTGTCTTCCATCTGCGGGCAATATTGCAATTGCCATTGCTTCTACATCTCGACTAGACGGAGAGCAAAATCAACAAATTTTGACTACGTAAATATTGCTGATGGAGCCTCTGAGTAAGCATATGAATACGCCGATGTATACCCTTGACATTCTGATGTCTATTAGCCCATGATTAGGAAATGCCTGCTTCTTCTTACTCTCGACTGAGCAAATATTCAATCAGTTTATACCATGCACATAGTGCATCCCTGAAGTCTTTATCTGATTGCACTGATCCCATTGATATTCCAGTACAGTTGTCGTACATAGGGAGTATTTTAATGGGTTTTTTCCATGCCGAATTGACTTGTGAGCATCATCAATGATCAGCTTAGTAAGTGCACATGCACATCCGTGTGGAAATCTTATGGAATACTTTGATCAGATAAATCGGATCTCAGATTTAAGAAGCTTTTCAAAAAAATAAAGGAGTAAGGCACCGTAATCGCCTGGGTTCTCATTTTGCTTGTTTTGAGTCTATCCATGCATTGTGTGTACCATCCAATCATCATTTTTCGACTGAAATAGCTCTACAAAGTTCTTTACTCGGTATTGAAGTATTTGGTTATTTTTATTATGTTAAAATATTTAAGAAAAAGTTCAAATAATTTAAATAATTTGTTATTCGAACTTTCTTTACCTTTTTTTACCAGAAGCTAGCAAGTTTCATTCTTTGCATTTAACTGGTATCAACTGTACCTCTTCAAACGTTGATGAGTAGTAGGTAAGTAAAATAAAATTATAAGAGTACATCTTCCCTTTGAATTTCAAGTAACGTAATACGTAAAATGCCTACACTCATGTCTACCAATATGGCGTACGGGTGAAGAATACCATTTCCATTTAAATAGAATTACATTTTCAGAAATGCTTCGCAATGAAAGATTAATGCTTGAAGCATGATTTTTAAGGGCAATTTAACAGAACCGAAAGTGAATAAAATAATTTCCATATAAATAATACTTTATTGCGGAATGACGAGCCAATGTAATGTTGATACCTGAAGTTTTTTTTGTGCCTCTTTTATTTGTTTACATCTCCACCGGAAATTAATTAAAAGTTATTCTATTTGATCTGGTTCTGTATGAATTGCTTATTGTGCGATGATGTTTTTTTTTTGTTGATCCATATAAAATGTTTATTCGCACGTCATTTAACATAAGCATCAGTTGGTAACTCTTCTCTTATTTATTTTAAAATATTGAAAACAGAAAATTCAATGGAAACCGCTACATAATATGCTAAATGCTCATGTTTTAGGAACAAAAGCTAAGCACACAGCCACATCCACTTTAAAGGAATATTATATGATGACTTTTTTTCAATTTAATTAATTCAAAAATATTAACGATTGAAATTGATTTCTCCTTCTCTTTAATACGCGAATGAGGGATTCTGTGCGTAAGCCGCGTCTGCAGAACTTACATTCAATATTGAAGTCCAGGTTAAATATTTTAAGAATTAACATACATGTGTATTTGATGTATATAATTCGTACGCATCAATTGTGCTTATTTTACCTACCCGTGGTAAGCATCGGGTACTGGTCTTTCCATCCGGACATTTCTGCTAAACTTATAAACGCGAGTGTTGAACACAGAAAAACTAGCAACACTATAATGCTCTGCTTTAATGACTGTTCTTATCGATTCGCAGAAGTCTTGCACGAGCCCCTCAGAGAGAGAACGTACGGCGGAAGAGCCCAACCAATTGGACCAACGGTGGCGTCAAAAGTCAACGAAGCAGATGTCTTAATGAACTACTTCGACGTATTTGGAGATAAGGTCATTGGGACAATTCAATGCAAGTCAGGGCATTGAAATAGAGATGGTGGTGGATGGGCCCTTAATGGGCCAACGACAGCGCTCATATCCCCGAAGCGGGTTACTATCTCCGGATTCTCCGGTTCCTTTTGTCCAACCCTACAGGTTGGGGGTTGTGCGTGGGGTTAACAACGCTGCCATGAAAAAAAAATTGCGAATCGACTCGGAATAGGACCGATTAACTGTTGACGATTAGGAAAAACGAATTAAGGACAACAACCTTCGGATCTGCACGTGGAATGTTAGAACTCTTAACAGACCACGTGTAGCCAAACAACTAGCGGAGGCCCTAGACTGCTACAGAGCAGGAATTACTGCCATCCAGGAAGTGGGATGGGATGGGCTGGGCAAAAGGAGACCACAGCGTTTATTTGGGTGTGGATTCGTCATGAGCGGTAGACTTAAGCAAGAAGTCTTGGGCTTTCGACACGTAAGTGAGCGACTTGTGACAATCCGTATCAAGGCTAAATTCGCCAACATTAGCCTTCCACAGAGGACAAAGATGACGTTACCAAGGATGACTTCTACGAGCTCCTCGACAAAACCTATGGGCAATGCCGACCTTAAGAACGTACTAGGTGATTTTAACGTCAAAATAGGTAAAGAAGAAATCTTTCGTAGGACTGTTGGAAAACAGCCTACACGACACAACGTCTGAAAACGGACTTAGGCTAATTGACTTCGCAGCGACACATTACGTCACCATTGCAAGCACACGGTTTGCTCATATCGATATACGCAAAGAGACTTGGCGACAACCAGATCAAAAAACTGACAACCAAACTGATCACCTTGCGATCGATGCAAGACACGCCTCTAGTATCTTGGATGTTCGCACTTTCCGAGCAGCTAACATCGGATCACTACCTTGTTGCAGCCAAGATAAGAATGCGAATAACCCGAACACCACAACAACGGTTGATTTAATGTTATTAAGAGATGCTACTCCTGGAACAAAGCGCGGAGGTTACCAACAGGTAAAAAAAACGTGCCAAGGAAAAAAAACCCGACGGACCTCCCGCCAAACTTTTTGAAGCGGCCGGAGATGACCTGGTGGAGTTCATACACCAACTCATCTCTAAAGTTTGGTCAGAAGAAAGTATGCCTGATGAATGGAAACTCAGCATTGTTTGCCCGATTCACAAGAAAGGAAACCCTCTAAACTGCGCCAACTATAGAGGAATAAGTCTCCTGAATATCGCCTACAAGATCCTCTCTGCCGTACTATGTGAACGCCTGAAACCTTTTGTCAGCAACCTGATTGGCGGATTGGACAAAACATCACAATAGACAGGTACAACTTTGAGGTAGTTAGGGTTTTTGTGTACCTCGGATCAGCTATAACATCTGATAACAAGATCTCGTCAGAAATACAGCGAAGAATAACTCTTGCCAATCGCTGATTCTATGGGCTAAGCAATTGAGGGCAATTGAGTAGCAAAGCCCTCTCTCGAAAGACAAAGGAGACTCTGTATAAGACCCTAATCATCCCAGTCAGCGACATTGACCTGGTCAAAAATAATACGTATATCACGTTTAAGCTAGGTCTTATACAGCGAGTGGACCACAATGCTCCGGGTCTTCGATTCTATCCCTGAGGGTAGACGCATTCGAGGAAGACCACACCTTAGCTGGCACGCTCAAGTGGAGGACGACTTCAATCAACTTGGAGTGCGAAACTGGAGGCAGCTAGCCAAAGACCGAGCTGGCTGGAGAGGCATGTTGGTTGAGGCCCAGGTTCGTCCCGAACTGTAGCGCCCCTTAGGTAGTAAGTAAGACTTCCTGATTCTAAGCAATAGTTCTGGCAGTGACAGCAGCTGCCAATTATGTGAAACACTGCCAAATAATAATATTTTATTTTCCAAAGGAATGTAATGAATTTATTAACCAGCTTTGCTTACCTCTCACATTTAAACTTGTCCGTATGTTCATTTAATTTGCTCACAAAATTTTCATTTAGCAAAACTAAGCTTCGGCAAAATCACATATGAAATTCTTAAATTTTCACACACACATGCATCTATTTCCTTTAGCTTTCCGCCATAATTAAAAACATTGAAACGTCCTTTTCTACACCCAACTGCAAACTATTATTTGCACCATAATGTTTGTCTATCAAGGACCTATCTTAAGGAGTTCTAATCTAAAGGGAATTTCCTCCAGTTAACACTTTTAAATGCTCAAAAAAATGGGCACGACTGTGTCGCACGTACTTGCTCTTGCATCTTTGACCGAAAAAAAAATAAAATTTACGTACAAAATAACACAGTTTGTACTTATAAAAAGTTTTAAAACCACAATACTTAACGGATTTTAGTAAAAATGAAGTATGCCATCACACGTCACAACTAACACAGAATTTAAGAAAAATGTATTTCGAAAATTGTAAGACCAGTTTAGATAAAATCCTGTTTTTTATTTTTATTTCTTGAAAAAAATTTTTGTTTGTAATTTTGATATGCAATTTTTTTTTTAATTTATTAATTTACACCTGATTTTAATTTTTTTGATATATTTTTTGGTACGTTTTGAAAATATTGAATTTTCAAAAAAACATAATCAACAATTAATTATAAATAGAAAAAAATAATTATATAATTTTTTTTGTCCGTAGAATTAATTTGGATACATAGTTCTTTTCAAATATGAAATTTTATTGAAAAAACCGTTGAAACCGTTTTTGAGAAAAATAAGCTTTTCCTTAATCGTTATATGGCAGGTACCGTTATTTGTAGCCCTTAAAATAAAATTTCAATTTCCCTTCTAAAGAATGCCAAAGCAGTCCCTTAACCCGTTTTGGCTGCAGATGAAAAACACAATTTGTGCCATTAGGCAATATTGCCTGAGCATCACAGAGTCTGGACATCGCAAAGAAGAAAATTGAGGGTATAAATTATGGAACATTTTGTAGCCTCTAGCTTATATTTTTCATAGCTCAAACACAGACTACATACTAACGAGCTTAAAACTATTATCTACAAGGAAAAGTTTTTAGAAGTTTATTGGTTGGATCTTTTGAAAATAAAAAAAAATCTATTACCTAACTTACCTACCAAAATCACTCAGCCGGCAAAAAATTAAAAGCAGGAAAAATAGAAAAAATCATTCAAACAAGAAATATGAAAAAGTATCTGAAGGATTTATTCAATCGAAAAAGATTAGACGGAAACTCACAAAGTATGATTTTTTGTCGTAAGTAAGTAAAAGTAATTTGATTTTATTTTCAATTGGAAGAACTTGATTAAACTGTCTTATGCTTTCTGTTGAGAAACCTATATTAAATTAATAACAGTTGAATTTAGAAACTTTGATGCATATATTCTGCCTGGATCTTACTATTATACCAGAGATTAGTTTTGCATATTAATTTCTTCAAATTGCACTAATATTAAGGCATGAAAGGAAAGGAAAAAAAAGGAAAAATATATACGTAATATAAGATGAGCCATATTACAGTAGTTTTTACATAAGAAAATAACCGTTTTGTAGGTTATTCTCAAAATAAGTTCTGACTGAATATTAAATGACATTTTATTAGTTAAAAATCACAGTCGAAATATAAAATACATTTTCTTACATAATATAAAGGAGAAAATCGGTTTGATTGTTCATTTTCCGTCTATTATATTATATACTATATAAGTTGTTAATCTTTTTATATACACTTACAAATTTAAAAAAAAAACAAAGCTTTCAACAATTTACCGCAATTGAATATGCTCCTAATTAACCAAGAAGTTGTAACATTTGATGGATAAGATGAAATAATTTAGAAATCATAATATCATATTTCTTTTGTTTACAGGAAAACTTGGGCTCCTAACGAGGTCTCGCTAGAAAGCCTGAAACTATTTCATAAATCTAGTTTTAAACATGTAAGGAGATATGTCTTCAAGTTAAACGGTCGAAATTAAGCGATTAATTAGGATTTCAATCTATCGTTTTCACCCTCAAACTAACAACTAAATACACTTACATCCCTTCTTTCCAAGGTCATAGAAACGCTATGATATTAGCCCGCCTTTGGAATCACAGATAACTATATATTAAGAGATATAGAGATATAGGAAATAGAATTGTAAAATATAGAGATGAAAAGATATAGAGATAAAGAGATATAAAGAGGTATAGAGACATGTAGATATAGGCATAGAGACAAAGACACACATAGATGTACAGATATTTAAGAATAAGAAGTTATTGAGATGTAGATATATAGAGAAATAGAGATATAAGAATTTAGAAATAAAAAATATAAAAATATAATAAAGACAATGAGGTATAGAAATATAGAAATATACAGGAATAGAGGAATATCACTTCAATTAGAAAAACGTTATTCACTATCTTAACAAAAATAAATTATAATTAGACGAAAAACCTAATTTAACCAAAATGCTTAATCTTAGTAGATCATATTTTTGTATTTAAGAGCATTGCTGATTCCTATCAGGCACAAAGTAAAAAGCGTGTGTTTAAAAGCAGCGTTTGATTCGATTGACCGAAGTGCATTATTATATAAACTATACGCAATGAGGATATCACTCAAATTTAGAGAGCTTATTTATAATCTATAAAAAGATACAAAACCAACATTTTGGAATGGAATCTATCCAACTGGTTCCAGACTAAGACAGGAGTTGAGGGAAAATTACGCCCAAAACTAATTTTCTCTTTTCATAGATGATCTTATTGACTATTTACTAAAGGGTATTATTACGAGGGACTTCAAATAGATTTTGATGGTAAAGAATCAAAAAGATGGTTTAATGACTGGTTAAAAGTGGCTGGAGAATGTGGAATCTTTTATGTAGATGACACCAGTATCTGGAAACCTACTTATTATAAACTTATCGAGAATATATGGAAGAATCTTCGACTTAATTGAACCGGACAATTTACATTTTCGGAAACTTGTTTTTAATTAAAACATATTGCGCAGTTTTAGCTTTTTAAGGGAAAATATTTCATCAAACATTTAAAAAACTTGTTCTCCACGAAAAAAACAAAAATAATGACAGCTATATCGCATTTCACGAGACTCCGAACCTTAAAAAAAAATCTTGACATGAGATATCAACATAAAGTCCGAAAAATCTGAAAGAACTATATTTAGACCAATATCGTTATAACAAATACTTTCTAAGTTCATGTAAAAAATTATTGCTAAGCGCCTGCTTCCAAATCTAGAAGAAAAGCGGGTTATTCTTGCACACTAATTTTGATAATAAATAAATACTGGATGAAAAACTTATATGTTTCAGACCGTTCCTTGATGTTTACCAAGCTGTCAATGAGGCTCTATATGACGTTTAAGATTTATGTTAACAAATTTTACCGAAACTTATACAGTACACGGTTATCAAATTAAGCAAAGAACGAAATAATAAATAAAAGCTGGTGTTCCACAAGGATGTGCCTTTAGTCCAGTGTAATAAATGATAGTCTATAAAAAACGCTTAGTAAAATAACGATTTAAATGAAAAAATGGCGCGTTTTTTTTAAACAAGTCTAACTTAATTGATTTCATGATAACAAACGGCAGTGCTCTTTATTTTCAGTAAAACTAACGTATGTTAATGAAGCAATAATAAGCTAAAAGGTAAGGCGCACGTTAAATAGAAACGAGGAGAACTCAATCAGGTAACTGCGACGAGTAGCTCGAATTGTGAGCCACTCAAATGATTCGTGTCTTTATGCAGTATTTCAACACATTCCATTTCACCGAAGGCAATACACTCACTGTATTCGCTCAAATCGAACGAGCCGAGCCCGAGCTCACATTCGTTTAAACGAATGAGATTCAGGCAGTGATTCGTTTTCTGCGCACGCGAATGTGCCTGAATACTGCATTAGGCAGTGAATATTTCGAGTGGCTCACAAATTTCGTGATTCGCTACAATGCTTTATGTGTAGTAATGTGTATATTCTGTACTAAAAAGGGTGTCATTTTAGCAAATAATGCAATATCAATTGAAGCTGAGCGTAGATTGAAGTAGAAAATATGTACCTAAAAAAATATAAATAATATATAGGTATATTAATGACTACGCACTTAGTAGGTCTGTGTGCGAAAAACTGGAAATCGAAAAAGTGCTATTTTGTGCAAAGGGAAATTAATTTGAAATTGGATGAAGTTCTAAGAAAATATATTATATAGAATATAATTATCGCAGTTATACTTAATTTAAGAAAGTTTTATTATTGGTTTATCCAAAGCATAGCAAATCTATAAATGAGGATGGCTGTGGACAATGTCTTTAATCATGGAACGCCTACTTCCGCAGTTCAAAAATAAAAGAAACCACAAATTTGAGGCTGAACAAGGTCAAAAACTATTTACCTACTTTAATCCGTTGTGCGCTTCTTCAATAAAACAAAGGTCTTTTGGATTGTGACTTTAAAACTAATTTTAATTTATGGTGGTCCAGGTAGGTTGATCTGCTTGGAGGGTATTTTAATATTTTGTCATAACGGCAGGTAAGTTATTTATTTAATGCATTGGCTTATGATTTATTTACAATGGTAAATGAGTATTTAGGGGCGCAATTGCTTTCAATTCCTATTATTTAAGAAAATAAAGCAAGTGAACAAGTGTGATCTGATATGTACGGTGTTGATTAAAAAAAAATTGAAAATGGAAAACGAAATAGTTAACAAAATTGCGAGTGGTGTTTTTAAAACAACAACAAAAAGGAAAGGAAGGAGCAAGATATGGGACACATTTGCAGAAGTCTTGGATGAAGAAAGTGTATTTATCAAGGATGTCGTTTACTGCCGTGCATGCAATCGAGTATTGAAATATAATGGAAGGCAAACATCGAATTTAGTACGTCACAAATGCTATAGCAGAAAAAGGACTGATTCCTCATCAATACATCTTGGATCAGAAGAAAAAAAATTATGTTAGATGCGTGCTCCCAGTGAATCATAGAGGACTGCAAACCATTCTCATCAGTTGGTAGCAATGGCTTTCGAAAGCTGGTTAAAACCATAATTAAAATACGAGCTACGTATGGCGAAAACATAGATGTCGAAGATCTTCTTCCGGATCCAACAACAGTTTCTCTGCAAATTCATAAAGTTGCACAAGAACAAAAAACTAAATTAAGTGGCAAAATAAAACAAATTGTGCAAAATGGACATGCTACTATTACATCAGATTTATGGACCGATAATTTTGTTAAATGAAGTTTCTTGTGTGCTACTTTTCACTACTTAAAAAAATGGTCAGTTTCAAGAACTAGTGCTCGGGACAAAATTAATGGACTTTGAAAAATCAAAACGGGTGAAAATATTCTTCGTAAGATGCGAAGCATTCTTTCCGAATTTAATGTCCAAAGTGTCAACAAAATTATGTTTGTAACAGACAGAGGAGCCAACATAAAGAGTGCTTTAAGAGATCAGAGGCGAATAAACTGCTTTAACCATTTATTTGCGAACGTGTTGGATTCTGCTTTTGATGCTACGATAGAGCTGCACGCCACAGTTGAAAATTGTCGGAAACTAGTAAGGTACTTCAAAAAAGCAAACTGACAGCATTTACTGCCAACAACACATTACCCGCTGGAACTCTCATCTCAGTTTATTTCAATCAATTTTTAACAATTGGTCGAAAATTAATGAAGAACTATCTGGAAATTGTGAACTCCATAGGATATCACTTAAAAATATAAGTGTTCTCAATGTCCTAGTTGAACTGTGCCAAAAATTTGAAACAATTTCCTTGAAATTACAAGGTACAAAATACATTTCAATCAGCTTTGTGTACCCCTCTATTAATCAATTATTTCTGAAATGAAAAAAATTTGCGTTGAAGAAATTACTAGATGTGAAACATCTGAAGACCAACAAACCTACTCTGTTGAAGTTCCTAACCTGTCATCAAGCTCGAACTCAACGCCTCAAAATGAAGTCCCCATAGCCTCCACATCTAGAGAGCTGGATTTCTTTTTCCCGGAATTATTGGATGTCTCAAATGTACCACACCGCCTACAAGACTCTATAGAGGAAGAAGTAGAAAATTATTCCCAAACAAGAACTCATATATGTGCTGACTTTGATGATATAAAATGGTGGGAAAACCACACAGTAGAATGCCCAAATTTGTCAAAACTTGCAAAGAAAATTCTATCCATTCCTGCAAGTAGTGCTGCTTCTGAAAGGGTTTTTTCCTTAGCAGGCAATTTAATATCAGAAAAACGAAATCGATTAGCTCTAAACACGATTGACAACATAATTTTTTTAAATTCTATATGTAAAGAAATCAAAAAAGAGCTATTTATGTAATACTGTTCAAGTTTATCCTTAGATATTTTTTAAATTATTGCTAATAAAATAAGTCATAAAACCTTTCGCGTGAGAGTCTATGAAACACTCTCAATTCATATTAGCAAGCACTAAAACACAGTAAGGCTCATGAATGGTGTGTACGAATCATACACGATTCACACTCGTTTCTTTTCTTTGAGTGCGAGCTTGTGTGCGGCTCGTAAAAAAGGGGATGATTCACGAGTGCAAATGAATGTATTCATGCAGTTCTCTGAACTCAATACTAAATTCCGAGATTTGAACTGGCTTACCGGAAAATATTCAAATGCAAGTACCTTTGACAAACTGCTTATCTTCAAAAGAAATGCTTAAACAGGAAAGGGTGAACGATTAATGGTATATGTATAACTATGGGGTTGTGTCGAACAAAACTATAGGCAAACAATCATATCACAATAAAGTTATCAGAGCAATCTTCCATGGTTCATACGAAACAGTGATTTACACAGAATCGTGTGTTTAGAACTGTAAAAGATATACAAAAACAAAAATGCCAACAAGTTTATAAAAAATTTTCACTTTCCTTACAAAAATATATATACTTAAAAAAAACATTTTTCGTCAAAGGATTTTGCTAGACTGAAGCCGCATAGGTAAGACTGTTTAGTATAAATCGCTATGGCTATATGTACGAAAATATGTAGGATGCAAAACATTTTTCGGCTAAGGATTTTGCTAGACTGAAGCTGCATAGGTAAGACTGTTTAGTTTAAATCGCTATGGCTATATGTACGAAAACTATATAAGATGTGCACAAGTAATCACCATTTCGAGTAGGGCAGATGATATCAAACAATCTGGAACGCCTTAAATGCATTCTTTTTATGATCTCACACGCCTATTTGCCATTGGATTGGTACTAACCGATACATTTGATTTGTTTATATTTTAATAGATTGAACATTAAAAGACGCAATAATTTGTACCTTTATGAAGAAGAACAGAAGCTCATTGAACTATATATATTAAGAATATTGAAAAGCAAAGATTAAATATTAAATAATATTTGCCTGACTTTACTGAAATGAATATATCAATAACAAGTGTTGTAGGCAATGAGCTTAAAATATAACAGGTGGGTCTGATGTGAAAACAAGAATTATTTTATTACAAACAATTTAACTGCACAAAAACATCTACGTTAACGTTATACACAAACTATCCATTTTATCCCTTATGACTATTGTTATGGCAAATGTTCCGTTCATAATACCAAAACGTATCTATAACAATAGCTAGTAACCTCTAACAACCACACCACTTGCCATAAATTATATTTCTTAACACAAACACTTGCATTTGGCCTAATTTATTCAATAAATATGACGTGCAATGAAACTGCAAATAGGAATAAAGGTGCTCACAGGGATAGCAGATGGAGTTCAAGTTTACACGTGCCAATTCACCCAACTTAATTGATTTTCTCCAGCACCAGAATAATATCTTTCAGATATATCAGAAAGAAAAAACACTGTTCCATGGTCATGGTAGTGATTATGATTATTTACAACTTCCATCAATGTTAACAAAATAAATAATATCTGTTTGATACGAAAGAATCTAAACGCATAGGTATATCGTGAGCTTTGTGTTCAGTGGTTTGTAGGCGGATGTAGTATCGACAAAATTAATATAATATATATATAATAATAATTACCGACAGAAGATAAGAAGATTAACTTACGACTTGAATTCAATAGAAAAAGAAATATATATACTTTTTGCTACTATTTTTTGTCGCGATATTAATTAATCACATCTACATATCTATATAGTACCTGCGTTGAAATATAAAAAGAATATCTTTTCTATTTGATCAAAGAACAACATTTTCAATGTTCATCTCGAATATTTCAATTTGTCTGTTCAGTTTCGCTAAATTAATTCTTTTTTTTATCAAAGAACCCACAACAAAACAAATTTCAATTAAAATTGATCAACAAAAAACCGTTCTATATTTAAGGGACAATTTCATTCTTAACTAATTAATTAGTATTTGAACTTGGTACATTACCTAGTGCAATTTATCACTGTTTTCATTATGCCCAGAGCATCACATCAAACTTTAAACAGCATCAAAATAAGTGCAGTCGTTTATCTTTCTCGACGCACTACAATGTTGATTTTTGCATTTTGATTGATTAGACAGCTTAGTGTGAGATAATGCGACAACCACTGGTAAATTCCCTCCCAGGGAACTAATTTAATTTCTACTATTAAAATTGAAAAAACAAAAACAATATTTCTGAAATTATTATCTTTCATTGAATACATTGTTTGTGTCTAGTGTCGTCGTTTAGCTAAATTAACATTGTTGCAAATTGTGTTTGTAATCCCATTCTGAATTTGTACACGTTGATCATAGCATAGATACTCTATTAGGGATATGCCTCAGATATGTGTGCCCATTTGTATTTACATGGGTGGATATGAATTTATGTGTGTATTTATTTGAGCAACAACAAGGCAATCATATGGTCCAATAAATTTTGTAAAATTAATATGAATCTGGTGTATCTATATGAACCTAAAATTCCAGAGATACAATTTGCTATTTGCTTTAAATGTTTATGTATACCTATGTATACATTCCTATTTGTTTTATTATTTTTGTAGTAGTTTGTGTCCTATAGCCATCTTAGTATAGACACATTATTATCGTGTTGAAATTGAAATAACGATTTTCTTATTTTTGATGTCGAACTCTGGGTTCGGTTAAATAATTGCAAATGGGAATTTTCCTGACAGTTTGGCAATAACTATTAAAATTATTAGTAAACAAAATTGTAATTCTTGGTAGATATGAGCGATGGCACAATTTGTAAAAATGTACCTAATAAAAAAAGCAATTATACTAATAACAATTTTCATTTTTTTTATAAAAATGGACCGTAGATGTTTGAGCAGAGAAAGATTTTTTTTCGGAGGTGGAAACTGTGACTATTGTTCAAACCTGTCATGATAAGGCGTTTTAATAGTAAAGCTACGAGGGATTATATAGAAGTTCAATAAGACACAATATTTAGAGCTTTTCGTTATAGGTCCTCATTAGAAGTTCAATTCTCAGATTTACTCTATTTCAGAGAAGTCTCAAAAGAATCTTTTTAAAGCGGTTATTGGCGACTCTCTTTTCTATATACTTTTAGAAAGATGCAGGTTAAAATTTTGGGACATTGTATTTTTCGGGCAATCGAAATAAATCAGTTTTGTGTCGCTGTTCGGTGCACCAAAAACAAGTCTCCAAATAAAGCTCTCTTTAAATAAATAAATTTGTTTTTGATAGACAAGTATATAAGAGAAAAGATTACATTCGACAGCTTCCAAACTTGCTTTCTAACAATTACATACTTCACTTCCACTAAAATCGTCAAACAATAAAGACCTATCTAATTTGCAAATAGACACGATTTATTTTAATTTCCTTTTTGTTGGAACGATAGGTGGTACAAAATAGTGCCTCCTCGAAAGAGTCGCCATTAAGAAATTTATTGAAATTCGGCATTAATTTTTTTTTTGCTATAATGTATCTTACGTACTTGCTTTGAAGAGAACAAACATATCATGAAACTAAATTTTAGATACCTCAGAACTTTTTAATGATTTTTTTTTTTATTGAAGTCATCGCAGAAAACTCACAGTCGAAGCTGAAATTATGGACAACCCCACATAATATATGCTGACTGTATAAGGGTGGAGAGGAGCCAAATTAAATTGTCAGGCAGACTAAACCGATCTTAAAGGAGTAAAGTTAATTAAATTTAAGCATAAGACGAATAATTCTGTCGGATCTAATGGCTTAGCTGCAAAACGCTTCAAAGCTGCGAGCGGTGACTTGTTTAGAAATATGCACCAACTTATAAGAAAGATACGGTCAAAGAAAAGCATGCCCGAAGAATTGAATTTCAGCATTTTTGGCCCGATTTTTAATAAAAGAATCCCACTTAACTGCGCCAATTCCATCTGTATTAGTCTCCTCTAAAACGCGTAAAAGATCTTTCCTGCTGTAGTGGGTGAACAAATAAAGCTTAAGATGAATCTGATCGGATCATATCATTGCAATTCCACCTATTCTTCGATTTCAAAATCGCATATGACAACATTTATAGGGAAAAGCTATATACAGCGATGTGAAGTTATGGCAGCACTGCCAAATTCATCCGTTTGTATAGACAGACGACGGAAAATACAAGCTATTCCGATAGGGTCGGGAAAGATCTCACCGACACCTTTGATGTCAAAAAAGGTTTTAGACAAGGTAAGGCTATTAGGTGACTTTTTTAACACCTCACTTGAAAGAAACACGCCAACACCAAAGGCATGCTCCTTAAATAGTTCATCCAAGTACTTGAATACGCCGACGTAGAACACAAAGCAGCGCTATTATCAGTATTGACATGGAAGTAGCGTATATATACGCTACTATATAGCGTATGACCTAAATATAATCAATGAGGGCCAAAGTATATGCTGTCATAAAGAAGGGCAAACGAACATCGAAGTCTTGGACAAAACATCACGATAGGCAGCTATAAGTCTGAAGTAGTTAGGGACTTTGTCAACCACAAAAACATAATGCTGTCTTCTGTCTCTAAAGCGTAATACACCTCCCTTGCTGATATCCAAGAGTGGTAATTACATTATGGAAGCTGATCATCTTGATCACCTCTTGTGGAATGATCATATTTATGATGTTACCAAAAATGCCTCAAGATGTTTGGGCTTCCTCCGAAGATGTAAGAAATTCTTTTCCCCTTCGGATCTGGCTACTATCTACAGATCATACATTCGTCCAAGACTAGAATATAACTCCCATATATAGGCGGCTGCTCCATCAACTCACTTGAGTCTTTTGGATGGTATTCAAAAAAAGCTTTCAAGTTGATTGGGGATAATATCATCATTATAACATTCACGTCACTTGAACATCGACGGCATGTTTCATGTCTCTCTCTTTTCTACCGTTATTTCTACGGTCAATGTTCTAGAGAAATAGTCAGTTGCATTCCTCCCCTTAAATAGTTTCACCGTAATACTCGCGCTTCCAGGAATGCCCACCAATTTACCCTTTCGGTCGTACAGTCAAGTACAGAGGTTCGTTCTTCAGCCGTACAACTCGAAGGTGGAATCTCTTGCTTAACTCTGTTTTCCCCTCCTATTATGATGTTCAGAAGTTTGAGACCAATGTGCATCGGCAACTCCTATTAAACCCTCTCCTTATTTCCTAAGCTTGCGCTGTGTCCACCGATATCAAAAGGGTAGCCCAAATCCTTTTAGTGTGTGCAAATTATAAAAAAAACCATAGCTCCACTATTAACTTAATGAAAAATGCGAGCGCTAAGATCAAAAAAAGAATAACTCTTGCAAATCGATGCTTCTTTAAAAAGACAATTGAAAGGCAAAGCTCTCTCTCCGATAACTTAAGTGTTCCTTTAAAAGAAACTTATCATACCTGTCTTTTTGTAGGCTGAAGATTAAGGACATTGTCAAAAGTAGATGATTTTTTGGGAATGAAAAAAGTTATTTTCTGTAAGTGACCAAATCATGGCGGGAAATATTGACAAAATTTAAAATCACTGTAGGTTTGGGGTAGATCCTGCGAAGCAATACTCTACAAAGTACGAGACAGCAATTTACAGAACTTAACTATACCAATGAAACAACTACGTGATCAAACAAACGAATAATATTGCTCGATCCTACAATGCACTAAAATTATAGGGAACATCGGGACGTAAGACATGGTATTCATAAAGCGGAAGCTACAAAACCAAATCCACACATTTGAGAAATACGAACATATGAAAAGGAACTTTCAACCAGAACCAGTCAGTCTACAGGTAGTCATTAAACTAGAAAGACCATTACTATTCAAATGAAATGTTATAATCAATCTAAGACAATATGGAGTTAAAACGGTGCCATGCATTCATTGTTGGCTTAAAAAACATAAAACAAACAACATTATTGTACAGATTATTCGCCAAGACAAACATTTTGATAAGGAATTTATTTTTAGTGGATTTTTCAGGTAAATTAACCATTTTCCATTAAAAGGAAAAAAAATTATCAAGTGTGCACATTCTGCACATATTGTTTAACTGCATGACATTCAAAAGCTTACAGCTATTTGCGTTCATTTATTAATATTTTATTTTAAAAAAATTTGGTGTAAAAATTTAAATACAAAATGATGTCTTGAAAATCACTTGTCTCCAGACATCATTGTCTGTCAGCAAAAATTCCGTTCACGCTTGAATCAATTACATTCATTGTTTATCCGTTTTGAAAGAATTTTGTCATATTTGACCATTTTTCGGCTTTGAAAGTTCTTAAAAGCGAAAAAGAAATCATCCTCAAAGAGCGTAGTGTGGGTTGGAATTTTACCAGTCCGCCTAAAGATGTCATCGTTACTTATCCAACCTTTAAAAGCTCGTGTTTTTTTTTAATACCCTTCAGTTGATAGTCCCTAAGTGGACTTATGAATAAATTTGTAAATATGAAAGCCGAATTACAAAGCTTATGGGATCTGGCAGCAAAATTTCTGGCGAAAGATGGGCAGTTATTTTAAATTTTGTTTTTGTAGATACTTTTATCTGTGGGGTACAATATTGATGGTGTTGCAGATCTGTAATTGATGGCGTCGCGTGTTTGTTTAAGACATAGAAATATGCGTTGAATTAATTTGACAAATTTGCATGAGTTATATGAAAATAGAATCGATTTATGTTTTGCGTTATTTGGTAGACTTTACTTTTAAGATGATTTTTTAACTTTGTAGGTATATGACAAAAATGCTCATTTTGTTAGCACATTGCGGGGGCGGTAAACATGGGACCATTTGTGGTAGCATAGTTGTTAAGCTATTATAGAAAAAAATATTAGTTTTATAGAAATGATTTCAATAAAAACTGTCGCTATCTCCCGGACTATAATCTTTAAGGATTGTCTGGGTAACACCAGCAGTATTTGATAATTCTAAATGAAAGTTGGTCAACAAGCCAACGCTCTCAAAATTGTATTCCTTGACAACATTGTTCTACAAAACAACAATATGTTAACCTGAACCCCGAGTACATTCAATGACCTTTTTTGTGTTAGACACCCAAGGGTCGAAACTATTGAACCGAAGTGTAAGAACACGGCCCTGATAAGCATCCACTATATGCAACTGATAATTATATCCGTTTGACTAAATTCTGTGTCATTTAAAACTATAAACAAAGTTTCATATATGCAAATTTCAATATAAGGGTATCTGCAGGCAATCTGATTTGAACATTTGGCAAAGAAAAGAACACGTGCAAAAATATAGCCAACCCTCCAAACGACAAAACACCATTCGAAAGTTAAACACGAACACCCAATCGTCGAATCGCCAGGACCCGATCGAACAATAGATGAATTATTTTCTTCCAAATTGGATACACAAAACTGTCATCACGTAATTGGTGTTTGTAATTCACATTTATCAGGATTACATCGATGTCTGAATGTCCTAGCTGGCGCTGGCGCTGGTGTAGGTGTAGGTACCACAAGCCCCCAGTAGTAGCGCCATCATGTGAAATTCAATTGATTTTCTTTTGTGTGCCGTTTTTGCATCACAACGCCTCCCAACAGAACCCCCCAAAGGCCCAGTTAATATTAAAATCACAATTTACGTACCTGAAGGGCATTGGGCCACATGCAATTCTCCGGACTGCTGCTGTTGTCACCATCCTGATGCTGTTGGTCCTGGTCGGTGACAGTGGTGGTGCTTGCTGAAGAGCTATTGGTATTGGTGACTATAGCTAGACCGATTGTATTAGCAATGGCACCGACATAACGGTTCGCCGGGACGACTTGTGTGGGCGAACCGAATGTCGAGCCACGCAGCAAATACTTTGATTTCGATCGTATTTGCGTTGCGTGATTATCTGTGGGGCAGAGTTCATCGATTGCAATGCCATCTGTAAATAGAGAAAAAAAGAAAGTGCTTGAATAAACCAATCAATATATCGTATGGATTCACCTACTCGATGAATGATTTATTTTTTAAATCGACGATGAAGACTCAAGTGGATATTGATGTTGGATAATTGTGGGGCAAATTGAAGCAGGGATTAAATATTTTTATTTATTTATAAGGATTCTTTGAAAGGGTATCTATGTATCTATCTAATAAAGATGGTTTTTAAATTATAAATGTTTTAATTTCAAGTTTTTGTCAAAAAAAAGGAATTATTTTGCCATTAATTGTCTAAATAGTAAACAAACGGATCAATTGAAGGACTTAGGTTTAAAAGAATTTGATTTTTTATATTTCAGGAATTATTGATGAATTATAATTTATCCTTGAAATTTGATTGTCTTCTTGTCTTATGTCCAAAAACGGTGTCTTGCCTCTTTTGTCTCTTGCTTTACAAGAATACGCAAATTCAATTGCCGCGATAGAAGTTTTAACAATATCGAACATTGAACAAGGCTGTTTTTATATAATGGCCCAAAGAAGTAATGTTGGTTTCGATTATATAAATTCAGCAGCATGAAAAACATACTCAATGAAGCAATATTCATTACAAATACAGGCATTTTAATTTAAGTACAGTTTGTTTAGAGCAAACAAACAGGAGCTTTTGGAAGAATAAAGTGGCACAATATGCTAAAGGTCAGCTGCCTGCGGGATAGAAGGATCATCATGTAGCATAGGAGAGTATGAACTATCCCGACTGACGGAATTGCCTCCATAGACTTCACGTTGCGGTCGATAGTAACTAACTTGTATTACATTAATACTTTAATATATGGTTAAATATGGAGGTGCTACTAACCTCTCCCGTGGCGCAAAACAATCACACTCAGTACCTTGCAGCGGCCCTGCCAAGAGAATTTTCGGGTCTTTATAGTAATTTTCGGGCCCATTCGAAGAAACTCGGGCCCTCGAAGAACTACGTGATGACTCTAAATTCAACAATTATATTGATGCCTGGAACAATGTAAAAAGTTGCAATGTGGCTACATGTATAAGTTCGAAGGACATAGCAAAACCCTTGTCTGGACTGAAGTTGAAATATGCGTTGGTGACAAATGACATTCAACATCACACTGTGTGAAAAATGAAGAACCGAACTGACAAAAAAATTGAATCTGAAATTTTGTTTCAATATTGTCTTACCAATATACATACATATACAATATAATACAATGTACATATTTATACATTATGTAATAAATTAATTAATTAATAAATATTTATACATACCTACATATATATATACATACATACATGCATATGCAGCTTCTTCATAACGTCCAAAAATGTTTCTACATACATATATACATGTGTATGTATATATGTACATAACTTGAAGTTTTTTCCGTAATGAACCAAGCCCATTTCCTTTCTTAAAATTGTGGATGACGTTCTTTTATTTTTGGTTTTTGTAAGAGGACCTGTCGACTTTTATTTTTTCTGTATCTATGTAAACTTTTTTATTGATTTTTGGAAACTTAAAATTAACTACTAACTTGATCAATATGATTTTTTTTATTGAAATTGTTCGAGTGTTTATTTTCAGTGATATTGCCAGTGATAGTAAGATGTTGATTGAACAGATACAGATGCACATTTATTTCAAAGTTTTAATTTATAATTTCGCGAGGTCCGAATAAAGAAATAATCCCTTTATTTGACTCTACGTCTACGTCCGAAGTTGGGCTCAAGGATAAACTGATAGGAATTTATAACAGTACGAATTTTAAGGTAGAATTGTTTCAATTGAGGAATGCAGCTTGCTATTTCGCTAAAACATATAAAAATAACAATAAAATAAAGAAAGTCATGAAGTCATGGCAATTATACTCGAGTTGGCGGGAAGTTTGCCTTTCAGTCGTAGCAGCACTTATTTTCTATTTTTTATGTTTTTGGTAATGTCTGGAATGAGTATTGCAGGTCTTTCTAGTTTGCTGAAACTTTTTCCGGTTTTTCTTGTTTTAGTTGCCCATATTATAAATGCGCAAACTTATATCTCTTAATCTGATGACCTCTTCTCATCTCGAATGGAACCATGTAGTTTTGAAAATTGTTGACCTATTCGGAATGAAATTTCTCATTCCTAAAAGAATAATATTTTGACGTGATATGATAACGTATTACAAATCGATGATACGCTAATCATACGAAATAACATGACTCATGCTGACAAGAAATACAACGCGGTTTCGGTAACGCTTTACTGTGTGGTTTGTTCAACCAAGATCGATCGCACCAGGCGAACATGAAAAAGCAGAAATAACGCGGCGGCATCTGACGAGTGTGTGCATCACTCTTTTTATTGTGAGTATTGTAAGACGCAAAAGCGTCACCGCTGTGGCGCAGCCGCGTCAAAATGACGCAAGTGCGCACCGCGCCTGAATTGTCGAGTTTGTACTCCTAATTCGCCCAAAGGATTTTAATGAAATTTACGGGGTAAATATAGCTTTGTCCAGGGATCGTTTCTATGAATGTTTGGTACCGCTAGAATTATTTTCGCAATTCACATTAGAACATGTTTTTTCTAGGGCTATAAAACTGGTGCCGATTGGAACTAGGTTGTTGGAACAATAGTATTTGGGTACTAGATGTTTAGTACTTTGTAGTAGAATCTAGTACTATTATATTTTTGGTACTAGATTAAGTACTGGATTAAATTTAGTACTAGTTTTTTTTACGTGATAAGTGGAATTATATATGGTGTGAGTTAACGTTCTGTATGTTGGTGTCATCGATGTTTTCTTATGACGTTAGATATCACGTACAATTATCGTCCGTAAACCGACTTTACAGACAACCAACTTTTTTTTATAATCAACAGTGCGAGCGTTAGGTTACAATAATTTTAAAGAGACAATTTTTCGGCATACAAGATCGAGAATAAGGTGACTTAAAACCAACAAACAAAATCTAGTTTGCTCTAATTTGAGTTTAATACCCTGCGAGGGTATTGAACTCACGATCTCTGGGTTAGCAAGCAAATACCTTATCTACTCCATCACTGCCGCCCGCTTTGAACGATATAAGCAATTAGGTATAGGTGAAGTTTTTTTATACATAAAACAAAAGGTAGAAGAAAACTGAGTGGATTACAATTCAAGATTCTAGAAACCGCGTCACATTATGTTTTTCAACTACATGAAAAGAGGGAAGATTGAAAATTGCAATACTCATAGCAAAGTTTATGCAGCATTTGAGATTACATCTGGAGATCAGTATCTATTTAACGAGAAAACAGATCGTAATCTTTTATTTTGATTTATTTTCTCTTAAAATGCAAAGCTATCAGTGATGCCAAATTGCGGATTATGTGCATGTATTTTATGTATTATGTATTATTAGGTAACAAAAGTGTTTAATGTATATTATAATATTTTTATTAATTAAGAGCGATCGCATTTAAAGAAATAATTTTTTGGGATAAATACATTAAAAAACTTTACCTCAAGCTTCAATGAGTAATATTTTCCATTTATAACACCGTTGAAGGATAAAATTCTTCGCAGTTGTTTCCTGTTAAAGCAGAAAACAATTAATTATCTTTAAGAGCTACTCGGAAAATTTTAAAGATTCCGCGCGCCGTCACTAATTACAACACAAAAATTCGTCGCTATATAATCTTCTGTGCTAATGCAAGGTGCTATCAAACTTTTAAGCTACATTTTTCCTTGAAATTTTGACTCTTCACATCTGCTTTATTTACATTACACAGGCAAACTTGCATTTGAGTAAATGGAACTTTTCCTGTTGTTGTCCCGACAAAATGGCAAGGATTAATAAATGAAAATCATTCAAATGCCCCCTTCTGCCCACACACATACAATCACCTACTCATACACTTATCCGATGATTTAAAAAATGAAAACTCACCTTTGGCTATGAACTTATTGTACTGTGCAAACTCAATGGAAATGCTTGTTCCCCTCGGACATGAGATAACTACTTGATCCGTGTCACAGGCTGCCTTTTGATATGTCCTCAACGTGGCCGATAAAAGAGCTATGCATGACGAACCAACCAGAACAGAACGAACGTAAGAAATATTCACAACATATTAATCGCATTGGTGCGGTGCGGTGTGGGGTTGGCGGTCGGTGGATGTTGTCCGTGGTACGGGTGAATATAAGTTGACATTTCATGGAATATTCAATTTTCATAATAATTTTTGAAGAATTTCATTTAAGTGATTCAGAAAAACACACGAGTTTATTGCAATTCCAGTGATTTTACCGAGCGTAAAAATCACGCCGAATATAGAACCGAAATCCGGGCATAATTTTAAATAAATGCACATATGTGCAGAGATCAGGTATTTAAAGTTTTATGCAGTTAAAGTCAATGAGAGTATAATGATATAGGTCGTCATTTGTTTTTCATTGGGCGCCAAATATGCGTTATCCGAGTTTAGTTCATTTAGTAATGACAGTACGGTAGAAACATGGAAATCGTATTCATCCAAGCGTTGGTGTTTTGTTTTTGCATTAAATTTTAAGTAGTTGGTTTGCAATCATGAGATCCGTTTTTAATCCATCCGCATAGCGAAAAATAAATCGATTTCCAAGTAGATGTACCCATTAAGGATTCAGCAAACATCCACGGCAAAGTTTTTGAAACATGAAAATAGATAAAAAAGAAAAAGTTTTATGATTAGAAAAACGAAAGTACCAAAAATCAGGATTTGATTAGAAAAAACACGAAGGATTCGCATAATATAAAAATGTGTGTGAATGATATTGGGACACGTTTTTTGCCTGAAAAAAGTAACCATAATCTGTAGGCAAAGTAATTTCATTATCTTTTCCTTTCAAAATAAATTGAACGACTCACGTACTTGCTCATATATGCGGTCACATCGTCGAATAAAATTTAATAAAATCCACGACTGGATCGCAAGAACTTGTCCTTATGCTAGATAATTGCTTAGAGCCCCCATATTTATGTATATATTAAAAAAAAGAAAATAAAAAATTCTTTGTTTTTTTTAAATTAGTTCAAGAGAAGAAAATCTGTAGTTTTCATCTGGGAAAATTATTTAAAAAATATTCAATCAAATATCAAAATATTTCGGAAACCAATTTTTATTTTTTATTTAAAAAAATCGAAAAATAACAGTTTTTGAAAATTTTTAAATGCATTATTATTATTGAAATCGGGATAATGGTTTACGACAAAACCGCATTTGAAAAAAAACCGGTTCTATGAGAGGTACCGTTATAGAACAAATTTCGAAAAAATAATTCTAACGAAGAGATGTATTGTTGTAAAAAATAGCACCCCGAAAGTTTAGTCAAAATCGTTAGAGCGGTTTTCGAGAAAATCAAACATTTTGTTAATAAAAGGCACGACTGGGTCGCACGTACTTGCTCTTATGTGCTAATCCTTTTTAAGTGCAGGCGTCTTTTTGACAAAGATTTTATTTTAATATTTTTTGTATGACGTGCAACTTCCTTAGAATCGTTTTGGGGTGAAGCTCGAACGAACATGCGTCACGACAAAGGGATAAACACATAAATATATAGGTTTGTTAGCTTTTGCAGTTTTTTAGTGTAGTATTATCTTTCCACTTGCTGCTTACTGTTTATAATATAATTTGCTAATAGAAAGATACAAAGGACTTTTTTCAGTTAAATTTTCATTTTGGTATGGAAAAATTTGAACAACTGGCATAAAGATTCGTCGGAATCAGCAGTATGGCAATAATGCTAGGTAAAGGGACCTTTATACGTCCCAATATGGGACCAATGGAATTTATAAAGGATTTAGGTACCTATAATAAGGTTGGAAGGAAGGTAGGTACTAAAATTAAGATACGTGTTCCAACTACTGTTAAGCCAGTAGGTATAGAGACAATATTAAAAGTTAACACAATTTTGTTTATTTATAGGAAGGTGTAAACTTTTGTTTTCTCGATTGAAATTTTTGCATTCAGTAGTAATCGAATAGTTTTTTTTATTTGTTAGTTGTTTTTGTGTGTTTATCAAAGGCTTCCTTATTTATTCTGTGCTTTTATGATGATGAAAAATACTTTAAAATACGTAAGTATGTATGTAATGTAGGTTGTCACTTTCTTTTATTTGACTAATGGCTTGGCTAGGGCTTAGCCGAGCAATATGAAATAAAATGTTGGGGAAAAAAATTTATGAATTCAAAAAAACACTACTCATAACGTTTTTTGGAAAAAATGTTGTAAGCCATCTTATTTCTTTTGCTGTTTTCTATTTTATGAATTTTTCATTTCAAAATCGTTCGACCAGTTTTTTCAAAAAAATGTTTTTTTTGAAAAACTTTTCGAAAACATATTTTAAATTTTTTTTTAGTATGTCAATTTTAAGAAATCTATAGTTTATACTAGGAGAAAAATTTTTAAATTAATCTATACATCCGTTTTCAAAATATTCAAAAAACTAAATATTTTTTTAAAAAAATTATTAAAATTAAAAAAAAAATGTTTTTGAAAATTTTGATAAGCAATATTATTTAAATCATAAAACACTACATATTTTGAAAATTTCATCAAAATCCGTCAATTAGTTAACGAGAAAGTCTGATTTTAAAAAACCGGTCATATGGGAGGTACCGTTATAAAACTTTTTCTGAAAAATCCATTAAAATTAAAAGATAGATTTTGCACAGAAAACATCATTCTGAAAGTTTAATCAAAATCGTAGGAGCCGTTTTCGAGAAAAATAAGTTTTTTAATAAAAGTTACCGTTAGTTTTGGAGCTAGAATGCCAATTCCAAAAACTGTCGGGTAGAGCACTCTAAAAATACTATATACCAAGTTTGAATCAAATCGACCCAACCGTTTAGGCTGTAGATATCGATACGGACAGACAGACAGACAGACAGACAGACAGACAGACCGACAGACAGACGGACGGAATTTCCGGACCCACTTTTTAATTGCGATTATAGGGACTATAAGGCAAGTTATGCATTCGTAAAAAAAAAAAAAATTCTAACAATCAAACATGATATTACGATGATAGAGAAGTCAAAAAAAGTGGGTCCGGAAATTCCGTCCGTCTGTCTGTCTGTCTGTCTGTCTGTCTGTCCGTATCGATATCTACAGCCTAAACGGTTGGGCCGATTTGATTCAAACTTGGTATATAGTATTTTTAGAGTGCTCTACCCGACAGTTTTTGGAATTGGCATTGTAGCTCCAAAACTAACGGTACCTGCCATATAACTTTTATTAAAAAACTTATTTTTCTCGAAAACGGCTCCTACGATTTTGATTAAACTTTCATAATGATGTTTTCTGTGCAAAATCTATCTTTTAATTTTAATAAATTTTTCAGAAAAAGTTTTATAACGGTACCTCCCATATGACCGGTTTTTAAAATCAGACTTTCTCGTTAACTAATTGACGGATTTTGATGAAATTTTCAAAATATGTAGTGTTTTATGATTTAAATAATATTGCTTATCAAAATTTTCAAAAACATTTTTTTTTTAATTTTAATAATTTTTTTTTAAAAAATATTTAGTTTTTTGAATATTTTGAAAACGGATCTAAAGATTAATTTTAAAATTTTTCTCCTAGTATAAACTATAGATTTCTTAAAATTGACATACTAAAAAAAATTTTAAAATATGTTTTCGAAAAGTTTTTCAAAAAAAACATTTTTTTGAAAAAACTGGTCGAACGATTTTGAAATGAAAAATTCATAAAATAGAAAACAGCAAAAGAAATAAGATGGCTTACAAAATTTTTTCCAAAAAACGTTATGAGTAGTGTTTTTTTGAATTCATAAATTTTTTTCCCCAACATTTTATTTCATATTGCTCGGCTAAGCCCTAGCCAAGCCATTAGTCAAATAAAAGAAAGTGACAACCTACATTACATACATACTTACGTATTTTAAAGTATTTTTCATCATCATAAAAGCACAGAATAAATAAGGAAGCCTTTGATAAACAAACAAAAACAACTAACAAATAAAAAAAACTATTCGGTTACTACTGAATGCAAAAATTTCAATCGAGAAAACAAAAGTTTACACCTTCCTATAAATAAACAAAACCACTGTGTTAACTTTTAATATTGTCTCTATACCTACTGGCTTAACAGTATTTGGAACACGTATCTTAATTTTAGTACCTACCTTCCTTCCAACCTTATTATAGGTACCTAAATCCTTTATAAATTCCATTGGTCCCATATTGGGACGTATAAAGGTCCCTTTACCTAGCATTATTGCCATACTGCTGATTCACCCCAAAACGATTCTAAGGAAGTTGCACGTCATACAAAAAATATTAAAATAAAATCTTTGTCAAAAAGACGCCTGCACTTAAAAAGGATTAGCACATAAGAGCAAGTACGTGCGACCCAGTCGTGCCTTTTATTTTGACTTCTCTATCATCGTAATATCATGTTTGATTGTTAGAATTTTTTTTTTTTTTACGAATGCATATCTTGCCTTATAGTCCCTATAATCGCAAGTAAAAATTGTATGGCAGGTACCGTTGTTATTCGACCTAGAGCAAAAATGAAAAACACCCCCCGAGATACTACCAAATAAATACTAAACACCAAGTTTAAAGCAAATCGGACCCACTTTTTTGACTTCTCTATCATCGTAAGGGCACGTTTTTTTGCACGAATCCTTAACTTGCATTATAGTACCTATAATCGCAAGTAAAATAAAGAAGAAAAAAAAAACAAACATAATCAACGCTCTTAAGGATAATGTAAGCACCTGTTTATTAAAAAAAAATTGCGATATCTTTGTCGAAAAAAGAAGAAGAGGAAGAGGTTCAATTTAACTATTCTTATATTCATATATTCTCTACAAGGCTCCTGAGTTGAGATAAGGATACAACTTTATTTTTTTTCGAGAGTAATAATATTTTGGGTTTATGTGCTTGAGTTGAGATATTTGTTGATGATACGTAAAATATACCTAAAAGGAGATCTTAGAATTGGATTTCTCAAGAACATAATACTTCTATTTTTGTCTATTTCAGTTTTCGGAAATTCAATATTGTATGCGGTAAGTTTCAAAATTTTAATTAATTGAGAAAAAAGTTTTGGGTTGTCAAATACGACCATGTGAGATTTTTTCATCGTTTTTAACAAATATATAGTTCTAAACAATTTGTTTAGAACATTTTTTTATTCAGAAGATCGTCTACTTTGGTACAAAGAAACTAAAGTAGTAACGTTTTCATTTAAAAGGCAATTTCTCTTTGAGAAACTGTTTCCCGCAGCTGAAAAGGTCGCTTTGAGAAAGCTGATAGCTCTGGTATTGCCAATCAATTTTTTCTTTAGAACTGCTATTTCCAGGTACAGTAGCTCACGTTTTCCACGATTCAAAGGGGTAAAATTCAAAACTTGATTGAGGCTAAGGCAAATATTTTTTTTTAACTGAATTTTTTGTATTGTTTAGCTTAGTGCTAACATCAACAACAATTCTAAAGCATTCCTTTTGGAAATTATTTTCTTTATCTCCAAAATACTTGCACGCAAACATTTAACGTTGTTCCTAATTGCTTCTTCTTACTGCTAAGAACTCGTGAGTTGTTGCAGTCCAGATCAAAACTGTGTTTTTCTTGCTGAAACAAAGTATTTTTAAAAATTCGTAACTATTTTTTCTCCGTTATCTGTGAATTTCAAATGGGTTTTAATAATTTTGTCAAGCAACGGCCAGTCCATTGAAACTCCACCAACTCTTTTGAGAAGAATAGTTTAAGATTATTTCTTAATGATCATATCACATATTATAACAATTGAGGGGGGATTGAATATCCTTTGTTGTAACTTTCAGAGGAAACAACAAAATGTCTTCTTTCTTGTGTTTATGACGATGTCGTGAAATTAGTTAGAAGGTAATAAGGCCAAATTGGCTTTGGCATTTGAAATGGAAATAATGTCGAATTACACATTTTTCAGCGCACATGGTAATATGGTCGAAAAAAGGAAATTAATGTCGACAATGGAAACATATTAAAAAAAAAAAACACCAGAATCGAAAAAGATAGGTAATTAAGTCGAAATTTGTATTAAACGTAAACGAAGAACGCATGCAAAGAAATTCTGGAAATAAAGACGAAATTATTTACAATGCACAAAGCAATAGAAATGAAATGTATTCCATGCCATGAAATAAATTCTAATGCAAATTTTGGACTTTCTTTCATTTTCAAAAGTACAATAAAGTCAAAATCGTAGTGAAAATGAAATCCAAAAATTTGTGAAAGATAGGGTGCAGTCCAAAATTTACAAAAAACCTTGCATCCACTCAAAATTCTTTAGTGAACCCAAGCAGGGAAGTTGCAGGAGGGCAGTATGATTTTCAAAACAAGGCTCACGTTGCTTAGCTCTAATAGTTTTTAACAGAATAGTTTAAAAAACCGCGCGAGTTTTAAACTATTCTATTCAAACCTCAATACCGGTTGTTTTACATTACAAACTTGTCTACAGAAATCTCTACTTGTGTTTTTCTAACATATGAAAATATTCAAAAAAATATATTTACTGATGGATTTTACTGACCGCTATAACTGGCTCCTAACATTAAGTTTATAACTTTAACAACCGAAATTTCTAATGACCTATTTTTTTCAGAAATTTCAGAGCAGTATTCTTAATATAATGTCATACTTAAAGAAATATTTCGAAAACTAAAACCTTCTTCATGACTGACAGTATCGCTTTCGCAGCAACCTTCCACTGTTGATCTGATAAAATATCTCACAGAACAGTGAAACAAATCTTTACAGCACTTTGGTGAAAGTAAAATTATTGCGCTTGATATTTCCAATCATCAAACATCAAGCTCTTTTATCGAACTTTCTTTTGCAATCAATAATACATACTCTTGTTCGTTGTACTAGGCGCTATCTTTTTGGCCGTCCAATACAAGTTTTTTTGGACGGTTTCAAGTCTGATTTTCACAAAATAAATGCTTATGTCGCCCAGGGTTCTGTTCTGTCTCCAATTCTCTTTCACATTATTATAAAAATAAATGATCTTTTGTGTGGTGCTTCTCTTCCATCCATTTAACTGTTTTGCAGCTTGTCATATTCATTCTGTAATTCATGTCCTTCGCCTCCAGGCGTGAAATCGAAATAATACCAACCGTATGTTAAGCTTTTTAAATTCCGATTTACACAGTATTGTCAAATGGGGTAGTAGGAATGGTGTGGAGTTTAAAATGCTTCGAAAACTTAAGTTATTGCTGATATTTATTCTCGAAGAAAAAAATATTAAGTATGGAAACGACTTCGTTGTAACAATAATTGGGTAACATAGTGTCAAGCTGGAAAATTATGCCACTAGGTTAATAAGGACTATTATTCTTCAAAGCTTAATCCAATATTTTCTTATCAGGAATATTCAATTTTGGTTGTGCATTAACACAATACAATAATGTTGGTGGTGTTTAGTTACTGTTGGATCCTATATGTGGCGCTGTATTCGGGATCCAGAAAATGTATGGTAACCTGAGTAATGACGGTTGGGTCAGAAGTATCAATTTTTTTTTAGAAATGAAAGAAGTCCAAATATAATATAAACTTAATTCAAATTTAATGCATTTCCGGGAATAATCCGCTGTTTGTTTAACCTTTTTCCAGCACGACTATCATGACCAAATGCAAAATATCAAAAATAAGGCGTAGACATTGTTTCGTAATACCTTATTTTTTCGCTTTCCTTCCAAAATTTTATCCTTGTTTATAAATATTCCTGTATACTTTTTTTGTTAAGGAAGGTATTGTGCTCTATTTCTATTCCAGGTGAACACATTCTGTATAATAATAATAATATCGCGCTGGCACTATTAAAACCATATCCATGTCAAAGATGAGAGCGCTCATGAAAAAATGATTGGAAACTCCCCCGCGAAGCAGCACAAAGTGCGTATATCGTTATAGAACACAATACTTATCAATTCAAATTCGAATAAGGCCTTACAAGGTGAATCCAGAGACTGAAACAACATGTTTATTTTTTCTGTCTCAGATTCAGACAACGGGTGGTACTTGAACCTGAGAAGGATATTCCTCGGGAATATTTTAAGAATAAAAATAAAAGAAAAAAATGCGTAAGAGGTTGTTAACATTTGCCCAAAGGTAATATTGAATATTGGTTTTGTATACACACGGTTTAAGAGCGGGGCGGCTGGAGCAGGAATTTTTATTAAAGGTACAGAATTTTACATTATTATTTAAATGTATCCATGCACGCTTTGTTATAACCCTAAATATATTCAAATATGTCTACTTAATCCGTTCTTTTTTTTTGAAATTATTTTTTTTGGTAAAAAGAAAAAACTCATATCAATTGAGCCCGAAGGAGTTCCAATGAATTTCATCGTGGGAGAAAAGATGCGGTTGCCGCAAGGCAATTGAGTTTGAGTTTGGTTGTGGCACTTTAGATGAATATCTAAAATGTAGGTAATGGGCATGGAATTCTTATCTAAACAGGAAGTCAAGTTCAATTGCTTCGTTTTGTAAGCATTTCAATGAAATAATATTGTAAATGAAGTAAAATTTCAGATAAAGGCAATTTACAATTTGTGTCCTTCGTCCTTTTGAGGTGACAGCTGTGACATTGTTATTCTGTTTTGTTTTATTTTTTATTGATGTCATGGCAGCTCGAAGGACATAAAAACCGAAAGGATTTGATGATGTCGTCTAAAACTTAGAAGTGTTTTGTTTGAGTGACTTGTATCGACGAAAAGGCTTTATAAGGAAGTTCCACAAAGTTTTTTTCCATTTGACATAACCTATATTTTAGTAAAAATATAGGCAAATAAGTTTTCTTCTCCAGTGAGCATTTAAACGGTTCCAAGGGTATCTATACAAAAATCATTTACTTTTGTAGGCAAGAACTCTGTTTTTACTTGCGATTATAGGTACTACAATGCAAGTTATGCTTTTGTGGAAATTTAAAATGTTGAGATAACAATCAAACATGACATTCTAACGATGATAGAGAAACAAATTTGAGTTACTGGCAAAATTCCGTCTGTCTGTCTGTCTATACGGATGAAATGGATGGAAAATCGATAAGTAGATATATAGATAGGATAGATAGATCACGTAGGTGAATTTTATTTTAATTTTGTTTTTAAATGAAAATTATTTTTGTGTTTAAGTTTACATTCTTGTATTATTTTTCTTTAATTTAAAAAAAAAAGTTGTTAAACAAAAACCGTTTTATACCGTTCCTACGATTTCAAAAAAAATCACACTTTTTAACATTTTTTTAACGAAATAAAATGGCGTTTAATTTTTTCTGCTGAAAACTATTTTACATACTTTTTTCAAACAATCAAAGTCAAAATATCGAAAAAAACTTTGAAGTTCCCTTAATATTTTTCTAATTTTATTCGAAGCTGTGACCGCACATAAGAGCAAGTACGTGGGAGCCAGTCGTTCAATTTATTTTATTTAAAAATTTAGACTCGAACTTATCCTAAGAAAATGCATTCACCGCTAAGAAATGCGGCAAGACAACATGAACGCTTAAATGGAAGCAGAGCTAACTTTTAAAATGGGTTTTCAAAGCTTGGTCAATAAGCTTTTTCAATTACTTATATGGAAAAGAACGCCCTTTATAGTTGAAAGAAATAAGGCAGAGTACTGCAGAGTACCCGACATGAGGACATCAATATCATAATTTAAAAAAAATTGCACGACTGAATCGAACGTACCTGCTCTTATGTGCAGTCACAGCTTCGAATAAAATTTGATAAAAATTAAAGGAATTTCAAAGTTTTTATTCGATTTTTTCTGGCTTTTAATTGTTTTAAAAAAAGTACGTAAAATAGTTTTCAGCCGAAAAAAAATTTCTTACATTTAAAAGTTCAAATCCCCGTTTTCAAAATATCGATTTTTCAAAAAAAAAAAATTCAAAATTATTAAAAAATAAAAGGCACGACTGGGTCGCACGTACTTGCTCCCGTGTGCTAATCCTTTTTAGGTACAGGCGTCTTTTTGACAAAGATTTAATTTTAATGTTTTTTTGACGTGCAACTTCTTTAGAATCGTTGTGGTTTGAAGCTCGAACGAACATGCGTCACGATAAAGGGATAGACACATAAATATATAGGATTGTTAGCTTTTGCAGTTTTTTAGGGTATTATCTTTCCACTTGTTGTTTAGTGCTTATAATATAATTTGCTAAAAGGAAGATATATATTAAGATACACGTTCCAACTACTGTTAAGCGAGTATAGAGAGAGGTATAGAGACAATATTAAAAGTTAACACAGTGGTTTTGTTTATTTATAGGAAGCTGTAAACTTTTGTTTTCTCGATTGAAATTTTTGCATTCAGTAGTAATCGAATAATTCTTTTTATTTGTTAGTTGTTTTTGTGTGTTTATCATAGGCTCATTATTTATTCTGTGTTTTTATGATGATGAAAATTACTTTAAAATACGTAAGTATGTATGTAATGTAGGTTGTCACTTTCTTTTATTTGACTAATGGCTAGGGCTTAGCCGAGCAATATGAAATAAAATTTGGGGGAAAAAATTTTATGAAATCAAAAAAACACTATTCATAACGTTTTTTGGAAAAAATGTTGTAAGCCATCTTATGTCTTTTGCTGTTTTATATTTTATGAATTTTTCATTTCAAAATCGTTCGACCAGTTTTTTCAAAAAAATGTTTTTTTTGAAAAACTTTTCGAAAACATATTTTAAATTTTTTTTGAGTATGTCAATTCAAAGAAATCTAAAGCTTATACTAGGAGAAAAATTTAAAAAAAAAATCTATTAAACCGTTTTCAAAATATTCAAAACACAAAATATTTTTTTAAAAAAATTATTAAAAATAAAAAAAAAATGTTTTTGAAAATTTTAAAAAACAATATTATTTAAATCATAGGGCTCTACATATTTTGAAAATTTCATCAAAATCCGTTAATTTATTAACGAGAAAGTCTGATTTTAAAAAACCGGTCATATGGGAGGTACCGTTATTAAACTTTTTCTGAAAAATCCATTAAAATTAAAAGATAGATTTTGCACAGAAAACATCATTCTGAATGTTTTATCAAATTCGTAGGAGCCGTTTTCGAGAAAAATAAGTTTTTCATTAAAAGTTATATGGCAGGTACCGTTAGTTTTGGAGCTAGAATGCCAATTCCAAAAACTGTCGGGTGGAGCACTCTAAAAATACTATATACCAAGTTTGAATCAAATCGGCCCAACCGTTTGGGCTGTAGATATCGATACGGACAGACAGACAGACAGACAGACAGACAGACAGACGGACGGACGGAATTTCCGGACCCACTTTTTTTGACTTCTCTATCATCGTAATGGCATGTTTGATTGTTAGAATTTTTTTTTTACGAATGCATAACTTGCCTTATAGTCCCTATAAATCGGAAGTAAAAATCGAAAATATTTGTATGTCGAAAAGGTGTGGCTATCTACACCTTCCTGAATAACAAATTGCATTGTAATCTGTTGAGCAGTTCTCGAGAAAGTCGAAGAAAAAAAACAGTCCTATGGGGGGTACGGTTATAGAACAAATTTCGAAAAACTCATTCTAACTGGAAGATGTATTGTTGTAAAAATAAAAGGCACGACTGGGTCGCACGTACTTGCTCCCGTGTGCTAATCCTTTTTAGGTACAGGCGTCTTTTTGACAAAGATTTAATTTTAATGTTTTTTTGACGTGCAACTTCTTTAGAATCGTTGTGGTTTGAAGCTCGAACGAACATGCGTCACGATAAAGGGATAAACACATAAATATATAGGATTGTTAGCTTTTCAGTTTTTTAGTGTATTATCTTTCCACTTGTTGTTTAGTGCTTATAATATAATTTGCTAATAGAAAGATATAAAGGAATTTTTTCAGTTTAATTTTCGTTTTGGTATGCAAAAAATTGAACAACTGGCATAAAGATTCGTGGGAATCAGCAGTAGGGCAATAATGCTAGGTATAGGGACCTATATAGGTCCCAATAACAATAATTTACTTTTTGAAATCAAATTAATTAAAATAGCTGAATTATGTTTGATGGATCGATAAACGTATGATGTGGATAGGTATTAATGGAATTTATTAAGGATATTATTTACCTATAATAAGGTTGGAAGGAAGGTAGGTATTAAATATAAGGTAAAGCGACAATATTAAAAGTTAACACAGTGGTTTTGTTTATTTATAGGAAGGTGTAAACTTTTGTTTTCTCAATTGAAATGTTTGCATTCAGTAGTAATCGAATAATTCTTTTTATTTGTTAGTTGTTTTTGTGTGTTTATCATAGGCTCATTATTTATTCTGTGTGCTTTTATGATGATGAAATGCTTTAAAATACGTAGGTATGTATGTAGGTTGTCACCTTCTTTTATTTGACTAATGGCTAGGGCTTAGCCGAGCAAATAAAATTTGGGGGAAAAATTTTTATGAAATCAAAAAAACACTATTCATAACGTTTTTTGGAAAAAATTTTGTAAGCCATCTTATGTCTTTTGCTGTTTTATATTTTATGAATTTTTTATTTCAAAATCGTTCGACCAGTTTTTTCAAAAAAATGTTTTTTTTGAAAAACTTTTCGAAAACATATTTTAAATTTTTTTTGAGTATGTCAATTCAAAGAAATCTAAAGCTTATACTAGGAGAAAAAAATTAAAAAAAAACTATTAAACCGTTTTCAAAATATTAAAAAAACAAAATATTTTTTTAAAAAAATTATTAAAAATTAAAAAAAAATGTTTTTGAAAATTTTAATAAGCAATATTATTTAAATCATAAAACACTACATATTTTGAAAATTTCATCAAAATCCGTCAATTAGTTAACGAGAAAGTCTAATTTTAAAAAACCGGTCATATGGGAGGTACCGTTATAAAACTTTTTCTGAAAAATCCATTATAATTAAAAGATAGATTTTGCACAGAAAACATAATTCTGAAAGTTTTATCAAAATCGTAGGAGCCGTTTTCGAGAAAAATAAGTTTTTCATTAAAAGTTATATGGCAGGTACCGTTAGTTTTGGAGCTAGAATGCCAATTCCAAAAACTGTCGGGTAGAGCACTCTAAAAATATTATATACCAAGTTTGAATCAAATCGGCCCAACCGTTTGGGCTGTAGATATCGATACGGACAGACAGACAGACAGACAGACAGACAGACAGACAGACAGACAGACAGACAGACAGACGGACGGAATTTCCGGACCCACTTTTTTTGACTTCTCTATCATCGTAATGACATGTTTGATTGTTAGAATTTTTTTTTTTTTTTTTACGAATGCATAACTTGCCTTATAGTCCCTATAATCGCAAGTAAAAAATGGGCACGACTGGGTCGCACGTACTTACTCGTATGTGCCTAATAACATTGGCAGGCAAGATCCTGGACAAAAACAAATAACATTTGCGTTGAAAGTAACACATTTAGAACTTATAAAAACTATCAAAACCACAATACTAAAAAATTTGTATTTATAATGAAGTACGCCACCACACGTCTTTAATTACAGACAATTTATGAAAAAAGTATTTCGAAAATTTTAGGACGGATTTTAATAAAATCTTGTTTTTTTATTTTTAGTTTTTTGCAATTTTAATTTTGGTATGCAGTTTTTTGGAATTTATTTATATACATGTAATTGTAAGATTTAAAATAATTTTTTTGATTAGTTTTAAAAACATTGATTTTTCAAAAAAAAAAATCAAAAATTATGTAATTTTAATCAGAAAAGAGTCATTCAAAATTTTGATATGCAAAATTAATTTGACAATCTAGATCTTCTCAAATATAAAATTTGATAGAAATCCATACCATCGTTACCGAGAAAGCCAAAAATTAAAAAAAACCGTTTTATGAAAGGTGCTGTTAATAGACTTTTCCCGTATATATACCAACAGAAAAATTTTCAAAAATTTTCATCAAAATCGTTCGAGATTTTCCTAAACGGTCGTATGACAAGTACCGTTATTTTTAGCCCTAAAAACAAACTTTCAATTTCCCCTCTGAGGAATGCCAAAAGATATACACATACCAAATTTGAAGGCAATCGCCTAACCCGTTTAGGCTGCAGCTCGATATACGCCCGGACAGACAGATAGACAAATAGACAGACAGAAAGACAGATGTTCATTTTTTGCCAATGACTTTTTTAGGCTTCTCTATGATCGTAATAGCATGTTTGATTGTTATCTCAATTTTTAATGCAAGTTATGCAATCGTGCATATTAAAAATTTTGAGATAACAATCAAACATGACATTACGATGATAGAGAAACCTATTTGAGTTACTGGAAAAATTCTGTCCGTCTGTCTGTCCGTCTGTGCGGATATATATTGAACTACAGCCTAAACGGTTTGGCCAATCGTCTTCATATTGCGAACATAAGGTTATTTTGACATTCTACAGAGGACGTTTTTAAATTTTTTTAGCTCAAATATTAATATGTTATTAAATAACGGTACCTGGCATATAACCGTTAAGTAAAAGCTTATTTTTCTCGGAAACGGCTCCAGGAATTTTTATGAAAAAAATCAATGTACTATTGTAGGTGCAGGTTATGTTTTGATTAAAAAAAATCAAGATTGTGGGCTAAAAACGGTACCTCCAATAGAACCCTTTTTTTCTTCGACTTTTTTGAAAACTAGTCATTCGATTTCAATCAAAATTGACATTCAGGAAGATGTTGGTAGCCTAAGTAATTTTATTTCAAAAAAATCGAATTTTTTTGTTTGTATTTTTGATAATTTTTTTTATTTTTTTTTAAATATCAATATTTTGAAAACAGGCAGATGAAATTTTTTTAATTTTGTTTTTTAAATTTTAATTTTTGTGTTTAAGTTTGCATTCTGGAACATTTTTTTTATTTTTTAAAAAAAGTTGTTAATTATAAACCGTTTTATTTGAAAACTGTTCCTACTCTAAAGAAATAAAATGTAGTTTATATTTTTCCGCTCAATGCAATTTTACGCACTTTTTTCGAACAATCAAAAGTCACAAAAATCGAATAAATACTTTGATGTTCCCTTATGCTGATTAAAATTAAAATTAAAATTTTTCAGATAAGAATCAAAAAAGACATTGCGATGATAAGGAAACATATTTCACTTCCTGGAAAAAATTCGGGAAAAAAGGTACGTCAAATAGAACCGTTTTTTTTTCTTCGACTTTTTTGAAAACTGGTTATCCGATTTCAATCAAAATTGATATTCAGAAAGATGTTAGTAGCCTTAGTAATTTTATTTTAAAATATTTTCGAAAACTTTTTTTTTGTATTTTTAATAATTTACTTAATTTTTTTTCCAATCAATATTTTAAAAACGGGTAGATGGTTTTTATTTTAAAATTTTGTTGAAATTTAAATTTTTTTTTGCATTCTAGAATAATTTTTTTAATTTAAAAAAAAGTTGTTGAATAAAAAATACCGTTTTAATTAAAAACCGTTCCTACGATTTTTAAAAAGAAATTCACACTTTCACATTTTCTAAGGAAATGAAATGTCGTTTAATTTTTTCCGCTTGGAAACAATTTTACGTACTTTTTCAAAGAATCAAAAGTTAGAAAAATGAATAAAAACTTTGAAGTTCGTTTGATATTTTTCTAATTGTATTCGGCCATGTGACCGCACATAAGCGCACGTGCGATCCAGTCGTGCAATTTATTTTTTGAAGAGCTTAATAAATAAAAATAATAATATACTCATTTTAAATAATAATTTTTCTATGATTTATTAGAGTAGTTGATAAATACAAAGAGACTATGAAACGCCGAGAGAACGTGAATACCTACTTAAATGAAAAATAAAATTTGACAGAAATTGAAAGAGTCTTTACCGAGAAAGTTAAAATCAAGAAAACCTTTATAGTAAAGGTACGGTTAATAGAATTTTCCCGTTAATTTAGTTCTATTCATATAATAGCAAATACCAACAACAAAATCTTAAAAATTTTCATCAAAATCATTGAAGCAGTTTTTGAGAACAATAAGTTTTTCCTAAACAATATGGCAAGTACCATACTAAAAAGTGCGTGAAAAAAGAGTATTCATTATGGTTTAGAGGGTAGAAAGTTTTCCGACACAGTTATCGATAATAAGGTATAAAGTGAGGTTGTTTAGTTGCAATTATGTTTTTGTAAAACCTGATGCTGATCGTTTTTTTTAATTTTCTTTCTTCAACGTTTGTGCAAATTAATTGTAACATTTGGAAATTCAAACAAAAAAAAACTAATATTGAATCAGGCAAATTAATTGTATATAACATTTTTTTTGTGTTCTATGTCTTAAAATATTTGCATAAAAATATTATCTTTTTGAGTTTTCTCCATAATTTAAATTTCTAATTAAAAGTGTTCAAATGAGATAAATAAATATATTTACAATATGTAAACCCTATTAATTAATTATTCAAGCATGTAGGCATCCCCTGAATGAAATTCATGTTTTTTTTTACACCAAAGAATAAACCTTTTCCTCAAGTTGAAGTAACATACATAAATAAAAGAAGTGCGGCTTTGCAAGCTAAAGCCATTTTACTTAGCTAATCATATCCAAATACACGTTTAGACTTTTAATATTTATAATCATTTTATTACACCATAAACTCTACGGAAGTGCCTGGATTTAGTCTAAATTACATAAAAATTATGTGAGAAGGCAGTATGATAGAATATAAAGCCAGATTTTTTGGGTTTATTCCCAAATGGGACATTAGTCAAAAAAACACAGTAAAAAGTTTTAAAGAAAAATATGGAAATCCTTACGGAAAGTTCTTTACGACGAAATTAAAGGAAAATGCAAGAAGTTCAGATGGAAATCCACACATCAATTTTAGGAACTGAAACGATTCTTTAGTGGTGTGAATAGAATAAGCTTTCATTGAAATTCTCTACATGAATATCTTTAATCCAGCTATACACGACGCGAATGTAGACGCACAATACGTATGATAAGTTAACAAACAACAAAAAATTTTTGGAAACGGGTATATGAGCTGAATCCAATAAATTATTGTGTTTCTAATGCTCCAAGGATTTTTTATTCCTTCTACAACTTGTCATATGAAATGCAGCTTATGTTGTTTAAAGCACCGCAAAAATGAATATTTAGCTACAAACAAAGTTTGTTTTTTAAATTGTTTTTTTATTGCGAAAAATTGAAACACAAAAAATATGAAACCTCTCACCATTCATCTCTATACAGTACTGCAGCTCGAAACTGGTAAAAAGATACTTTGGAAAGCTCTTAAAACAGACAGGGCCGCACATGGACATGGAAGAGAATTCTTTCAGAATAAGGGATTCAATTTTCATTAAATGCTTCGGTGTCGCACTCGGATATGTAAGGCCTAGCTGTTCTAATTGCATGCCCTGTGCAGATACTCCAGAAACCGAGAACTTGAAGTTGGTTTTGTGCTTTACGACCAGCAGGTAAAGGTCCTAGGAAATTAACTTTTCGCGTCTTTAAAATATGCTAACCATTCCAAGCCAACCAAATTTCATTCCACCATCTATACCCACAAAGAACACACTTTGTTAACGGAATATGAATTATAAGCTGGCCCGGGCAGCATCACTTACAGATGCTGTACCATGCCTATCGTTTTCGTTATATTCCAAGTATAACTCCTCGCCAAAATGGTTTTCCCGCATAAATTCCGAACATATAGGTATGTTTGTACCTTTTTCCATTATAAACGAGAAATAACAAGCACCTCCTCTTCCAGAAACGTTTCCTGCGATATGTGGTTACTATCAGAGGGATTGTATTTCAAAAACGGATCGCTTCGTTTAGTCGGAACACTTCCAGCAGCCAGCGCCAACCTAACTAAAACGAAAACGAGCTTCCTTTTGTAAACTTAGGCTCATTCATTATCGACTGGAACAGGGACGAGGACTCCACAGAATACCAGTGCGGTTGAGTCGTAAAACTTGAGTTTTATTTTGGAAACACGGTGACGGAATGAGTTGGGCTCACCGGCATGTGGCAACGGAAGTGTGTAAACTTTTAGTCCTTGAAAGCAACAGCAAACAAAATTTAATTCGCCTTGTGTTTGCAAAATATTGTTTTTGTTCTATATTGTGTCGTGAGAGATTTGGTGACACTAATGAGTTGATTTAATGTATTTTTAATTTGAAGTCCGTTTTGGTCGGATTCATGGTCAATTAATTTTAATTCCCAAGATTAAAAGTCAAATATGGAATGTGTAGGCTACTTCATTGAATCTCTGGCAATGGAGAGGAAATAAGAAAATCAATAAAGCTCCTTTATTTATTGAACATGACATGACAGAAGTTCAAGAACGCGAACATTATTTCTGAAGAAAGTAATTCTTCTGGAAATTGGATTTGTGTGTCGTTTGAAGGTTCTGTTTATTGCTGAAATATAATACTCAAGTGTATTTATTGCTTGTGTTTCAGTTGTGAAAAGGATACATTTTATTGGTTATTTTATTGGAATTAATTCGGAGCTTAAAGTAAATTTCAGCAAACCACTTCAGATCTTCTGAAATTCGTACATATGTATGTAACTAGTAGGTATGTTTTATGTATATTACGCATGTTTCTGTCTACGTCTAGTGATTTCAAGTTTTTTTGAATTCGGGAAAGGACTTGGATACATCTTTCAAATTCTGTTCCACAGCTTTGATCTTTGGCTGTACAGTACATACTGTACAAAGCCTATTGGTACATTATTTTGGTCTTTTGTGACTTTTAAGGAGAACTTATGTTTGTTACTATGAATTTGTAATGGGGAGGTTATTAATAAGGGCAAAACCAATTGAGATGTCTTTCAAATCTGTCAAATAGGCTGTCGTTTATTTAGTTTATTTTTCCAAATCACCATGAACGTATAAAACTTTCACCAACAAGAGCAAATGATTACATTCTATTATTAAAATCGGCAAATTAAATAAGGCAACGATTCGAGCGCTTCGCCCGTTTAACGTTCGCCATAATCGTCCATCAACATAACATCGTTTGGTAACATCGAATGCTTGGATGGAATATCACGTTAGACATCTATAACTGTAAAGAAAAACAATTCCAACGCAGATATGAAACGAAGAATAAGTCTTGCCAATCGCTGCTTCTTTGAGCTTAGAAGGCAATTGGTGGGCAAGGCATCCAGCAGGCAACTAAAGTGTCCCTTCATAAGTCCTACATCATCCCAGTTCTGCTATATGGTGTAGAGGTATGAACTTGCTTATTGTCAAAAAAAGATGAGCATGTTTTAGGTTCATTCATAAACGGCGAGTAGAGGAGTTGATAGTGTGGTTTGGTAAACCATTTTAGGGGTCTTGTCCGCCCCAAGGGAACTCCATAAGTGGGTAGGCCCACCGTGGAATTAAGCCTTAATAGGCAGGTGTCCACGTAAAGCCTCTTCACGATTTGTGGCATACATAGCGGGGCATGAGCTCTCCACCTCCACGTGGTGCCCCTGGAAACAAAGATCCGAAAGTATAACTGGTTGCCGCCCGGTTATATTAGTAGGTCTTTGGCGAAGAGAGAGCGTAGAGTAGAGGAATGGGTTAAAGATTCAATATTGAAGAAGTGGGATGAAACGCTTCTGATATAGAGGATCTTTAACCGAAATCGATGAAACACGGTGAAAATGAGGTTAAATTACGAAAAGAAGAGGTGCTAACACACCTTTATGTTAGTAGGATTCTAACCAGGAATAAGTTGAAAAGTTGAATAGATGGAACATTTTCGGATGTTCAAAAGAGTTGTAAATATGATATTCACTATTATACCCGAAGGTATATATAGATGAATCAACTAGTAGCAAATAATCGAACAAGATCATCTTCGGATGTTCTTGAAAAATGAATGATGAAAAAGATCGAATTCCAAAATAGTACCTTGGGGTATTATGAGGAAATTTCAAGTAGATCCATTGTAGAAGTGTTTTTACCTTCGTGTAAAACTCTTCGATGAAAAAGAAGACGAGTTGTCTGATTCCTGTGCACCGAGCGCTCGGTCTCACAAAAACGATGCGAAAGTGTAGTTGTCCCAGTTCGATGGAGGAGGAGTTAATCAATTCGAAACCGATGTCTATAATTAACCAATGCTTATGGCCTTAGTTATAAGCACGATTGTAGGTTGCAATCGTGCGAAAGCGCCAAACCTGACGCATGATCAGACCCCGCGGGTTGACAGGATCCCCATCTAACCTCTCTACTTTCCGAACCTTAGTTGTTCGTGCGAGTTTAGATGCCTGTCAATTTGGGTTGGCCCCCTTGTGGGAGCTCGCCGTGGTTTATCTATTTTATTTAGTAGCAAATAATGGGTATATTGATTACTGGACTGGACTGGACGGAACTTGCAAAAGTACCTGACAGTGCTGAAGGTTTTCAATATATCAAGAAGTAGCTAGGCTTCGCGCCAAGGCAAGGCATTACTTCTCCATAAGGGAAGTGCAAACTGCAACTGGAATATGAAATTGGCTCTTCTTTTATGAAATTACAATATCAAAAATTACTTGAATGTATATATACAAGATGGTGCACGGCCCGTCGGTCATTAACATGCTAACACTCAATAGTGTAATTCATATATGAAGTTTGTGTACTTGCTTTTACGCACATATGAGTGTATATTAATTTACGATATAAATAAATAAATATGTATCAATCTATTGTCTATTGGTACATGTTTATTTAAATGTGTAATATATGATGTATCAAGTATTTTAGCAAAAGGGATAACGCACAATTCCATACAATGTATGGGTACAGTTGAGTGAAGGTAATGCAACATGAGTCCGGAAATGCACAAGATTGTAAATAAAATACAGATTAACTTGTGATAAAAATAATTGCACAAAAGTAAGGGTATGATTGCACAATCCAGGGAGACGGTCAATCTTAACTGACCCCTATGTGGGTAGGCCCGCCATGGAATTAAGCCTAAATAGGCAGGTGTCCACGATAAGCCTTTTCAATATCTGTGGCATATAAAGCGGATGAAAACTAATGCTCCGGCTCGAAAAAAATTCGATTGCACACCGGAGGGATGGTGGTGCGCGGCATATTTTAAGAAGAAAGAGGGGCGAACGAAAGTAGCAGAGGACCATGAGTAACTTCACGTACATAACGCGGAGGCAGCTATCTAGGGCCGAATTGCCTGAAACAGCTTGTTTGTTAAGGACCAGTTCTACTCTAGATTGTAGCACCACCTTTGTTAATGTAAGAGATTTCGGAATCAGCTATCATTCGTTATCATTAAATCTCAACGATAAATGGTTAATGGCCGGAAATCTTACAGGCCAATATCTTTGTTGCCATATAATTTCTAAATTGTAGAAGAAAAATTGGTTATTTCAAAACATCATTATTTGTTAAGAAACACATATTTAACAATAGATCAGGTTATTAGGTAGATACAATAACCCACTTAACTGAGAAGGTAAAGCTATACGTTCTTGACATTTTCAAAGCTTTTGAGATTTGAATTAAGACAGATTTTTCTGGAACAAATTATTGACATTCAGGAATCCTTCCTGGAAAATAAACTTTTTCGCAGTTAAACAGCGATTTGATTTCTCGTAATTTGTGGAGGAGAATGGTAGAGTTGCAAAAGAAAGTGTCTTTACTTCAGCATTGTTTGTATTTTTGCAACCGGTATGGAGGTATACGGTCTTAAACTTTTGGGATTGTCCAAGATATAGACAAATGCTGCAGTCATTTTATAATATAGTCTACGTAACAATAGTTAATGCTCGCTCCATGGTTAATACGAAGCAGTATGTACCAACAACATAGAGAAGAAATAATGTATGTATATTTATTGCTGATTTATTTAAAACACATTTAAGAGTATATTTTAATAGAAGCATTCTGAAGACCATTGAATAAACAAATTCAGAGAACGAGTACGTTCAACTATCCTACTAAGGTCTATATATCCGTTAACACATTTGGACACCTCCATTTTATTTTAGAGAGGGGGGGATAACGGGTGGATTACCCCCGAGCCCGTAGTTTTTAGATGGCCCGAAGTTCTTCTAAGCGTCTCGTAAATTACCTTTAATATACCGATTCATCTCACGTCTTGTGACCCGACAGTTGTCGAGTTTTGACCATCTCTCGTTTGCAAGTTTGAGGAAATTCTCGTGAATTCTATTTTTATTATTTTCCACTGGATCAAGTACCCAAGGTACAGTTTGGCTTGGTTCCATGGATTATCTGTTTTCGGCCAATTCATCAGCCTATTTATTTCCCTAAATGTCACAGAGTCCGGAGACCCATCGTATGCTAACAAGGTTTGTTTCACTGATTTGTCGCAGATGGTTGCAGCAGTGGTCAAGACGAATTGACGATGTGGCCCTGATTGCCGCCTGGCTGTATATGAAAATATCAATTTTTTTATTTTCCAGTTTTTAAGATAAAAGTTTCTTTTCAGCTTTGCCTTTTGCGTGTACTTTACCTGAAAAATACTTTAAAAGTTTGGTAGCTTTATACATAGATCTTTTTTATTGGTGGGTTTATCGAGATGATACCAGACCTACACCTGCTTCCGTTTTTGAACTGTCTGAATAGACCGACATAGGATTTTTGTTTATGGCCCGGTTTTCTTCCAGCATTCTCTTGCAGGAAATTCTGTAAGTGCCACGGTATTAAAATCTAAGTGCGGTTTGGCTTTCCATGTCTATGTAATTTTCTATGACCATAATAGCCCTTAATCCAGTTGTTGGCATTAAAATTGAATTGTTAATTGACATTACTTCGCAGAAATTGAACACACTTTTTCCAAACTTTTTAATAGCATTTCGCATATTCGCATTTTTGATACATTACCAATCTCCATATCCAGTCGTGGGCAATCTGTTAGCGTACTCGTAAGGATCAAAAATTATCATCGTTCCTATCCGGCCCAAAAAGAGTATCAGGATTAGCAATAATTTGTCTAGAATCGGAATCGACTGGGAAATTAGATTTGAACTCCGCCATTAACGTTTTTCCCTCGGCAAAGCGAAAAAAGCTTGGATTGCACATGCACAGAGATAAATACAGAAAACACAGAGAGTTTTATTTACTGCTTTGAATGATTTAACAAAGTTTTTTTTATTAATTAAAATTAAGATTAAGAAGGAGTCTTATTTACGATGAGAATGGACGGCATAGGCGCCACAGGGTAGGGCAAGTGCCCCCCTGGCTAACGAACGGACCATGAATAACCATAACTTTCCCAAATCCATTTGCTATTTTTGACTTGAAATTAGATTTTTTACCCAGGAATGTAAAAAAATTGACATATCATCCAACAAGACATTTAAGATCATATAGAGAAACGCCTATTCTCAATTTAAGCTTTGGGAAAAGTTTAATTCAAAAATATCTGCCCCCCCCCCCCCTCTAGGAAATTTCCTGCGGGTGCCTATGATGGACGGGCGTACATGATTACTCCCGGGACCGAATATTCTCCCGGCGGCCCTGCACACCGCAGTGCATGCCTTGAGCATTGTATATAAGATTTGGTTTAAGATTGGTGTTAATATCCCTTAAGTATTATATGTAAATGTATACGTAGGTATACTAGACGAATTTAACCTTTCTTTTTACCTATTTGTAGATATCTCATTTTTCATTATGCTTATCCGTCTAAGCTTACTGGAACCCTTTTCCATTCTTGCATTTTAAAAAAAGACAACATCGAAAACAATATCTCAAAGCTCTACCTTGGTACTACTAGGTCTCTAGTTTTATATTATCCCAATAGATCCCTAATCCGAAATTTAAATTCATGTCGCTACGTTTCTTCAGTCGACCAGTATTCTAATCACACAATAAGTCCCACTCTACTTATGCAAAAATAAACTGAACCTTTAGAGTCCAATTTACACATTATTCCTGAGGAGATAGAATTAAACCCATACCAGTACTCCCATGCCTAAACTTAGTTCTTGTCGAATCAATCAAATAAAAACCAATTTGTATCTGCCAAAGACAAAGGACACAGTAAACTACTGTTGGTGTGCGTTTTGGTCGCCATGTTTGATAGGCCATGTATGTGTTTGTGTTTTAAAGTTCATTCAACACGCATCGTGTGTGAATAGCATCTCCTCCTTCGAGATACCTCCACACAATAAAACCAAAACGGTTTGGCTAATGTACAAAACCAATTGACCATAGCCGGAGGTGGGCGCACATCAGGCACATGGACTTACCTCCACGGCCAAACCCTGCCGAAATAGGCAGTAGTTCTCAGTCCAAATGTCGCTTAATGGCTAAGCAATAAATCTACTCTAAAAAGGGGATACCGTTTGCCCAGCCCGCAAAAAAAAACAACCTAAGTAAAGTTTAACTTTTGTTTTTCGTCCTAAAGATCTTCTGTTCTGCTTTCATTGTTTGACTAAATGGATGTGTCCTGAATCCTGATGATAAGCATCGGGTGCGTATCTATATCTACACACAATACACAAATAAAAAGGTGAAATTTTACCATTCTTTGGGTTTGAAAAAATGCCAAGTCAGGATCAGCATGCCTTTTGATATTTTATTAAATTGTTCACAAAACCTTAACCTGTCATCGAAATGTTTGGAACCGAAGAATAGGTATATACATACATATAAAGGAAAATGTATTTGTAAAATTCTTAGGCACGCATTAAAAAGAAGAAAAGTATATTTGGGATTGAAATGTTTTGGCCTTTAGAGTTCTGCTCTGAATATTGAATATGTATGGAATATTAGAATTCTTAAACAAATATTTCGACGGAAGATGTGTTTCAATCAATTTATCCATAAAATAGAATGTATACCTACATACATTATACATAAAATGTTAAAGAAATAGAAAGGGTAGTTTTTTTTTAATAACATTAAATAAAACATATTTTTATTGAAATTAAGTATAATTAAGTAAAAGGCTCGTTTTAGAGTTTGGAACAATAAGTAATATTAATACATATTCTATTAATACATAATTGAAACGACAAAACCAACGAAAATATTCAAATTTTGATAAAATAAAGGATTCATGCTTGCGGGGTGAAATATTTGTAGGTCCCACAAAGTTACATAGGGTTCTCCCAATCAATTAACTGTATACCACCTTGACCACATTACGATCGACTTGAACGCATTGAACCAGATATAGGGATGTCCGAACTTTATCAAGGGCAAATATTGATTCGGACCACTACGATACCGCGATAAACGGCAAGAAAAGTTTATACTCCAATGGAATAAAATCGTCAGATCCTTTTCCGATCGAGTTACTAATAACCTCCAAAGGATTCCAGCATCAAGTATTGAGAGCCAGTGGCAACATTGCCAAAATGCCATCAGTGAGGCCATATCCGATATGGTTGAACATTTATTTTTTCTTTGAATTCTTGAAAACAGTTTTATCGCTTTTGTTGAAATTTGATAATAAAAAAAAATAATTACTTTTTTATAAATTTTATACAAGGAATTCATATTTTTTTTAATTCTTAGACATAATTTACTACTACCACCGATTAAGAGTAATGGACGTATCAGTCTTTAATTTTCTCAGTATCGAAACACACAGATGCTGATGATTTAACCTTAAACGGAAAACCAATATCCATTCGTTCGTCTTCGTGCTGTTGCCTTGTTGAAATAAAATTGAGCATCTGCAAGCCAGATTGGATGCCAACCAAAACACACATAATTAATTATGATAGCCTTTAAGCTAGAGCGATAAAATCTGTTTGTTTACTCTACAGTGATGATGTCCTTTGGAATAAAGAAGACGCCACGCCCGTATTTTATATTTAATACCCCTATACCCCAGGTAAATATAATTATTTGGAAATTCTGTGGGTACGAACGGCAAAAGGTTTGGTGTTCTTGGCTTTTAATTAGTTTCTAGGAGGTGTCTTGAGATAGGAGTTTGCTATACACAAAAAGGTTCTTTGGGACTGAGATCTCTACTGCCTTTTTCCTATGTAAATGTATTTTCATACATAAAATGCAAATTGAATCTGCTTGATGATTGTCAATCAAAAACAACAATGAGTAGGAGACTTTTGGTGTATTGATCCTTATCGTGGTATTTAAGGCCGGTGATGAGAAGCGAAGCGAAGTCAAGGTATTGGGAAAGCTGGCTGTGTTTATGGAATGTATCCCTCAGGAACGAAAGCAATATAATTTTATTTCTTAAATATTTGAAATATATTTCCAAGTAAACTGCCTACTGTGCTGTTTAATTTAATTTAGTTTTATCTTGATGTTTGTTTGTATTTGCATATTGGAAGGAACTAGAAAAAAACTAAATTGTCTTGTTTATTTTTTTCGCTGTCGTAAGAACGAGAAGCTTGAAGGAGAATATAGAAATTTTTTTTCGATTTAAAACTAAGATCGAAATTGATTTGATGTTCATAAAATGAAAACAATGGAGCGTTTCTCAAACAGAACATTAATATAACATTCAGGATTTGTGTGCATGGTTCAGTGGAGGCTTTAAATAAACATACAGTAAATATTTTTGTTTAAATACATTTATTGGTGCGACAGATCCAAGTTCGCGCCTAGCGACTTATACTCTCAGCCTTTACTGGGTGTGTGTTGTGAATCTGCAAGAATGAAAGGGAATATATACTTTTTCGAAAAAAATTTTCTTGGAGGTATTGTCCTCGCAAGATGCAATACCCTGTTAAAAGTGGCTCGGACAAGGATTCGAACCCCACCCTTCGCAACCCTAAGCAACGGGGCACAACAATTATACTCATATACGTGTAAACTAACATTCCAGTTATTGTGAATTCAAATGTCGAAAATGGAATTTACGTTATTTTTTTATTTATTCATTGTTTTTTTGAGGGGAAATATAATAAGAACTAATTTAGTAACAGAACAATTCATATTCACATTGACTGATTTTTGGTTTGTCTCGCAAAATTTGTCTTCAATTTTTTTCTTTAGATGTCCGCTGCTTTTTTCCCTTAAAATCGCCAATAATAATAATATTTTCACTTTTAAAAACAAAATGACAGTGAATGAACCTTCAGTTTTGTCAGTTTAAAGCAATACCGAAGTTTTCGAAATCGATTTAAATGTAGAACACGCAATACCATTTCACGTTAAATTAAAAAGTGATTTCAACTTGGTTTCCATTGAAATGCAGAACAAAAGTGAAAGGATCGATTAACACATGAGCAGATACAGCAATTGCATATTAATTATACACTTAAAATTCATCCAAATCTAGCACAACTAAGATACAATTTCTCTATTGAAATCATAATAATGAAGAAAACTTGATCAACACTACTACACTGAACTACCTACAACTGCCGAGATATAATGGTCTTAAAATTTACAAAATGAATGAAAATAAATATTAAAGAAAAGCTACAATTTAAGACCTTCATTAAAAGAAAAGTAAAAAAGAAAAATTAAATAAAATAAATTGCACGACTTGATTGCACGTACTTGCTCATATTTGCGGTCACATTGTAGAGCATTTATTCGATTTTTGTGACTTTTGATTGTTTGAATAAAGTACGTTAAATTGTATTGGGTAAAATAATTTACACGCCATTTTATTTCTTTAGGGAATATAAAAAAGTGTGATTTTTTTTTCAAAATCGTAGGAGCCGTTTTTAAATAAAACGGTTTTTTTTAACAAGTTTTGTTTTAAAAAATCAAAAAAAAAAATAATTCAAGAATACAAATTTAGGTACAAAAACAACGTATATTTAAAAAAAAATTAAAAAAATCACTTATCCGTATTCAAAATATTGATTTTTCAAAAAAAAAAAAAAATTAATTTATAAAAATACAAACAAAATTAATGCAAAATTACTTAGGCTACCTACATCTTCTTGAATATCAATTTTTGTAATCGGATCACCGATTTTCGAGAAAGTAACGAAAATATAATTCTTACCTACAGTATCTATTGTACTGATTATTTTTTTCATAAAAATCCTTGGAGCCGTTTTCGAGAAAAATAAGCTTTAACATAATAGTTATATGACAGGTACCGTTAATTTTTGAATTTAAAAAATTCAACTGTAGAATTTCAAGATAACCTTAAGTTCTAAATTTGAAGACGATTGCCCCAACCGTTTAGGCTACAGTCCAAAATACATCCGTACAGACAGACGGACAAACAGACAGACGGACAGAACTATAAATACGGGACAAGTCTATTAACGGGGCCTTTCATATAACAGTTTCTTTAATTTTGGGCTTTCTCGGTTACGGCTCTTTGGATTTCTGTCAAATCTTATATTTAGGAAGATATAAATAGCCAAATTAATTCTGCTTATCAAAATTTTTAATAACTTTTTTTTCTAATTAAAATTTTTATAATCACATGTATTTTAATAAATTCTAAAAAAAAACTGCATACGAAAATTAAAAAAAAAAATCAAAAACCTAAAAAAAACAGGATTTTATCAAAACCGTTCCTACAATTTTCAAAATATATTTTTCATAAATTCCTTGTTATTTAAGACAAGATGGATGGCATAATTAATTTTTACTTAAAACCTTTAAGTATTGTGGTTTTTAATACTTTTTATAAGTTCAAACTGTGTTATTTTCAACGCAAATATTTCTTGTTTCTGTCAAAGATCTTGCTTTCCAATGTAATTATGCACATAAGAGCCAGTACGTGCCACCCAGTCGTGCCCATTTTTTTTTTATAAATCCGCGTCAAAATGAACATTTAAAAAAATAGGAAAATCGGTCCAGTTTTAAATTTTCTTTCTGTAAAACCACGAAGGTGTGTTTGCAAGTAATTTATTTATATAACAAAAATTTAATTTTCTCAGCAAAATTTGTATATAACCAATAATCAAGAATCATGGTTCGGTAACTTTTTTAGAATCATGGGAGGTACCGTTTTTAGCCCACCGTTTTTAGCCCACCATATTTTTTTTTTTTAAACTAAAATATAATGTATACCTACAGTAGTACAGTGATTTTTTTTTATAAAATTTCATAACGGTTATATGACAGGTACCGTTAATTTTTGAGCTAAAAAAATTGAAAAAAACTCCTCTGTAGAATGTCAAAATAACCTTAAGTTCAAAATTTGAAGATGAATGGCCCAACCGTTTAGGCTACATGCCAAAATACATCATTACATTAGATGTTTGTCTCTGGAATTGATTGGTTGTGTTTCTGAGTTGCTCTAATTTAAATTAATAAAAAGTGATTTTTAATAGTCCTCAAATCTATCTTTGTGACATTTAACCTTTTACTATTGACTTTAATAAAATCATAAATTCAGTGATCTTTTTTTAATTAAAACCATTAAAAAAATTTAAAAAAAATTTTTCCCCACAAAATAAATTACATTTGGTAAATTCATATTTAATTTATATATACATATAAACTCTTTGTCACAACACATACATTGGAAACCCTTTATTCCCCTTCGCAATTATGGATTTGTGCAGTGAATGTTCTTCTGATCACCCCCCTTATGGGGATTATGTAACCTGCTTTGGATGTAATGGAAAAATGCACTTTAAATGCACTACTATCATAGAAAAATCATATAGAACATTGGGTGCGACTAGAAAAAAAGAATGGCGGTGTCCAGCGTGCCGAAAAGAGTCAGCAAACCTGAATTCACAAAACAATGCGAACTCGCCAGCGACAACTTCAAACCAACCGGCATCGAAACGCACAAGAAGTACTTGTAGTCCAGAAACTGTCATAAGATCAGGCGAAGGAGGAAACTACAACGTAGCTATTCTACAAGAGATGAAAGCAATGAGGAGGGAGATGTCCGAAATTAAAACCAGCTGTGACTTTGTTGCCAACAAATACGAAGAAATAAACAAAAACATAACACTAAACAATGACTTAATTAAAAAACTATCAGATGAAAACAATTTAAAAGACGAAATCATACATGGAATGGAAACAAAAATTAACGCACTTGAACAACATTTATTAAAATCAAATGTCGAAATAAAAAAAACATTCAACCCACAACAAATGAAAACCTAATTGAAATAGTGAAAAACCTTGAAGAGACCACCAACAGCCCTATTCAGCTACATGACATAACAGATGTTTATAGGACAAGAACAAAAAATCCGCAAAGAGCAGCTATCATTGTGTCTTTTGCAAGCTACACACATAAAACCAATTTCATCAAAAATGCAAAAGCCGCACAGAGAGATCAACAGAAAAGTAATGTGCATACCACCAACACCAACAATCCTGTTTTTGTAAAAAACCACCTTACACCAACAAATAAACACTTGCTTTGGCTTGCCAAAAACAAAGCTAGAGAGTGCAATTGGACATTTGTATGGGAAGCTGCAGGAAAAATATTAGCTGGTAAATACGAGAATGAAGAAATTATACATATATGCACGGTAAATGATATTGACAAAATACAAGTTAACGACAATTTTGTTGATGCATGCAAATACCATACCAAGAGCATGCAAGAGGTGTATGCATCCAGCCAGACGCATTGTCAGCGAATTGCTGCACAAACAAATTGAAACGAGAGATCACTTGTGGGACTGTGGGAACGACAAACCTGTGATGCGAGGCAGCAGTGCAATCAACATGTCAGCAGTTTTTACCTATTTAAGTTAGGATTTTCATTACATTTTTGTTCAGTCTTTACCTAGGCAGAATCGCTGCCTATTTGCTTTTTAAACTCTTAATAAATAAAAAATAAAAAAAATAAAAAAAAACATTTAGTTTTTTTTAAAATGAAACAAGTGTAAAATTGTTTAATTGGCGCCCAACGTGTTTGGCCCGGGTAAATAAGTGCAAATAAGTTCGCGTATCTTAATCCGCTTAAGTCGGCCTAAAGCAGCTCGCCGCGGTGAAAATAAAAGCAAACAGTTCGCGTATTTTATCTCGTGTAAGTCGACCTAAATAGCTCGCAACAGTGAAAATAACGTGTGCACATATTAATCCTGGGACCAGAACCTTTTGGCTAAAATCTGTAGATCGACAGCCGACAACGAGGGAGAGTAAAGAAAGGCACCCTCTACCAGCGTTGTTATGTGGTTACTTACCACCCTAACGTAAGCTAGAATACGAATTATAAGAATTAAAGAAATTTTATTTGAATTAAAACTTACATTTATTATATATATATAAAGAAAATATTAATTTATTCATTAATTTGCAAAAACAATATTATATTATTTGAATTAAAATTTGCAATATTAATTAACGTAAAGCAAATTCCAAATTAATTTACTCACATAAACTACGTAAACAAATTAGTTTGTAATAGAAGCGATAAAAAGAAAAAAAACAAGCTACTGCCCGTAAAGTTGAGGATCAGTAATTTTAATTATTGGAAGCATTCCGATATAATTTTTTTTTTTTTTTTGAAAATGCTAACTAGAAATCAAAAAGCCGTCGGGAGTAAACCTGGTGCAAGTGGTGATTTGGATAACCAACCAATCAATCCTGTTAATATTGAGCCGTCTCATAATTATGAACAAAATCAAAATGGAAGTGGTCCAACTGGGGATTCGAACGCGTCGTTCCAGTCCACCAGTAGCTTTCAGATTGGTACTGGGATACCCCAGGCCACCCCTGAATTAGAATTACTAATAACAAGTATAGTCACGCGGGTTGTTGAAGGGAAAACATGTAGGGTTATGTCTAATTCTCCACCAAACCCTGTTTCCCAGAACGTGGAAGCAATTACTACCCAAATGCGGGATAGGCTGACTCTCTCAGATTCAGACACCATTCCAGGAATAGTTAGAAGTATTAGAGATTTTTCCGGCGATCCAGGGGAGTTCAGCTCCTGGAAGAAAAGTGTTGAGAGGATAATTGGAATTTATGAGCAACTCAAGGGAACCCCTAAATATTTTGCAATACTGAACGTAATTAGAAACAAAATTACTGGCAATGCAGACATTACTTTAGAGTCATTTAATACTCCTTTAGATTGGGATAGCATTTCCCAATGTCTTTCACTCCATTACGCGGACAAACGCGACTTGGGAACCTTGGAGTACCAGATGATGAAATTGGTACAGGGGGGAAAAACAGTCCAAGAATATTATAACACCATATATTCCCATCTTTCCTTAATTCTTAATAACATTTCTTGTATGAACATAGGCTCAGAGCCTATGAAAGTGCTTACAGAAACTTATCGGAATAAAGCCCTAGACACGTTCATTAGGGGATTGAGAGGAGATCTACCAAGATTACTTGGTACTCGGGAACCAACTGATCTCCCTCATGCACTTAGATTGTGCATGAAGTTAGAAAATCAAACCTATAGAACAAGCCAGGCACATACGTCTAATAGTTCAGCAAGGAAACCCAGTTATGAACCCCCAAGGAAATCAAATTCAAATTCCTTTAATCAATTTCGTTCCTTTCCACAACAAAATTCAGGAAATCACTTTAATGGTAACCATTCCCAGAACTTTTATAGACCCATTAACAATAATAATAATCCCACTTTTAATAAAATTCCAATAAAAAAAGAGCCTGTCACCCAAGGCCCGTCCGCACAGATAAGAAATATTCACTTGAGGAACCAGCAGCAATATGGTACAAATATTGCTCGCCCATCTAATAATTTCCAGCCCCGCCCATCTAATAATTACCAGCACCGCCCGAACGATAACTATAACAGCCCACAACAAAATTTCCACATATCGGAAACTATAGAAAATCCTGATGTGTCATATACTCAGTATGAACAATACGTGGCAGATTCTGATAATCTTTACGAGCAATCCTTGGAGGAATATGCTCAAAATTTTCCCGATTCACCTGGTGAATCACAATGTCAAGATTACACTGACATCCATTTTTTAGGCTAAGCGATTCCTCGCTTCCCTATTTTGAATGTCGCACAGGGAGCGGGGATATACTAAAATTCCTCATTGATACAGGATCTAGTAAGAATTACATTAGACCTGGTCTTGTCATAAAACCTATCGATAAAGTACGCATTTTCACAGACCACCAGCCTCTTACCTTTGCTCTTAGCAATAAGAATAGTAACACCAAAATGAAAAGGTGGAAGGCTAGGCTGGAAGAGTACAATTACGAGCTTAAGTACAAACCTGGGAAAACTAATGTGGTGGCAGATGCTTTGTCTAGAGCACCTACTCATCCTGATGTTAATTCCTTAACCGTATCTCAACATAGCGACGAGAGTTCTGGCCAAGTTCTTATTAAATTCGTGGATGCACCCATAAACGGATTTAAAAACCAAATCTTACTGTCAATAGGCAACACTCCTTCATATGAATTCAAAATTATTTTTCCTACCTATCACCGGCATATAGTATTAGAAGTAAATTACGATCAAGAAAGAATAGTCCAAATTCTAAAGAAATATCTCAATCCAAGTGTCACAAATGTAATTAAAACAGAAGAAAACGTATTAGGATTAATACAAGAAATATACCCAACACACTTTAGGCAATACAAAACGCGTATCTCCAGGAATATGGTTACAGACCTCATAGATGAGAATGAACAGGAGGACAAGATAATAAAAGAACATAACCGTGCTCATAGGAATGCACGCGAGAATAGAATGCAAATTTCCAAGAACTTCTTTTTCCCTTATATGAAAAACAAAACAGATAGAATTGCTAAATCTTGCAAAATTTGCAAGGAAAATAAGTACGAAAGACACCCTTGTAAGCCTGAGTTACAACCGACTCCCATTCCAGAATTCCCTGGACAAATAATTCACATAGATATATATTTCACAGACAAAAAGGTAATTCTAACAGCCATTGATAAATTTTCTAAGTATGCCCTCGCAAGAATAATTAGATCAAGATCCGCAGAGGACATTAAAGAGCCTCTCAGAGGATTAATACTTGCATTCGGTGTCCCACAGACAGTGATCATGGACAACGAAAAAGCTTTGGGTTCAAGTTCTATAACCTTTATGCTAGAAAATATGTTTGGTATAAAAGTTTTTAAAGCAGCTCCCTATACCAGCCGTGTGAATAGACAGATTGAAAGGTTCCATTCAACCCTTTCTGAATTGATCCGATGTCTCAAAACAGACAACATTCATTCTACCTTTTCTGAATTACTAGATAGAAGCATTTATGAATATAATAGATCTCTTCACTCTACAGTCAATAAAAAACCCGTTGATATATTTTTTGGTAGGCGATTGCTTAATAATGCTGAAGACCTTGAGAACTCGAGACGAGAAACTGTTCAAGCGATTAAAAAGAAACAAAGAGCTGATTTAAGTTACCATAACAAAGGAAAGTGCCCCGTGGCTTAGTGGTTAGTGTGTCGGACTGCTAAGCGAAAGAACCTGGGTTCAAATCCAGCTCATAGCCACCTTTTTTTCTGGGGTACTGCCTCTTGCGAGGAACTGACAAAACCTCCAAGAGTAAAATTTGTCTTGAAAAAGTGCATCTCATGTAGCCGTTCGGACTCGGCGATAAACTGTAGGTCCCTTCCATTCTTGCAGAGTAACAACACACACACAGGAATGGTTGAGAGTATAAGTCACTAGGCCTTGGCTCCTCAAGGAGCTGTCGCGCCAATAAATTTAATTTATTTAACAAAGGAAAACAACCTTTAAGAATCTATCGTGTAGGAGATATTATTTACGTCAAAACTAATAAAAGAGTAGGAAATAAGTTAGATCCTAGGTATAGAAAAGAAATAGTAACCGAAAACCATAATTCCACAGTTAAAACGAAATCAGGCAAAGTTGTTCATAAGAGTCTGATCAAAAATTAACTTTTATTCCAACAGGGCACTAATCACCCTATGCGGTACGGAAGTTCAAATACTAGATTATTCCAGCTCTCAGCTGATAAAAATAAACACGGGAACTGCAAAAGTACAGAATGGTACTTTCAAAATCGTTCATATGATAGCATTGGAAGAATATGGCGACCTAATTATAAGATTGGAAGAAATGCTAAAAACAAATCCAAATCACTCCTTTTATCCAATTTTACAATTTGAAATTCAAAGAATAAAGAGTCATTTACAAAGGCTCCAATTAAAAACAAAAGACAAACGGTCCTTGAATTTTATTGGCAGTGCTTGGAAATGGATAGCGGGAAATCCCGATCACCATGACCATGAGATAATTAAGAATAAAATTAGTAATGTACTAAAGAACAATAACAAACAGGCTGTCATCAATAGAATCACAATAAGTAAAATTAATGAAATAACCAATATGACAAATAGAATTTTTAAAATTGTTAATGAAAAAAGTCAAGACAAAGAAATTTGGGAAATAAAGTATAAACTTGAAATTATTAAGGAGGAAATTGTGAATGTCGCCTATGCTATCCATTGGGCTAAGGCAAATATTATCAATTCTTACATTTTAACCAGTTCCGAAATTAAACTAGCTGAACAAGTCCTTAAAAACATTCCCTTTTTGAACATAGATGAGGCATTCGAATTTGCTAATGTAAGAATTGCTTCTGACAGAAAAAATATTATTTATATAATTAGTTTACCGACCACAAGCCCAACCATATGTAACTCTTTTTTACTTAAACCGGTGAAAATTGGAAATAAAATCAATAAAATCCCGCATATCAATGTTTTAGAATGTAATGATAAACTGTATGGAATTATAAACGAATGTAAATCTTTCAATAAACATACTATTTGTAGTTCTAACAATATAATAGATATAAGTAACACAACATGCACCCCCAAGCTACTCAAGAGTCAAATGTCGTCATGCGCATTAATTAATAACCAACACGTCCCATCAGTCGAGGAAATATCACCAGATGTCCTGTTCCTGAACCAGTTTAATGGTCCTCTCAAAGTCAACAACGAATTAATCACGTTAAATGGTACCTACCTGATAAAGCATGTCAACTCCCCAATCGAAGTAAATAATAAGCTGTATGAAACCATGGAGATCACGAAGCACCAACCGTTGCCCGCTTCTCTTCAACCTAAGTCAAAAAATGCAACCCTGGAAGAGAAACTATCTCTCGAGATGATGAAGGAATTGAGCATTAACGGTACTTCGCAGATAGGCTTATTAACCACAAAAAACAACATCAATTTCGCTACCAACATCGGACTTACCATAGTAATATTCATCTTGTTCGGTACTTACCTCATATGCAGATTCATACAAAGGAAAGAGCTAAGAAGTAGCGAACCCTTTATGCGGTTCCTAAAAACGTAGCATCCACTGTTACCTTGGGCCTGGAAGATATTTCTCATCTTTTGAGACCAGCTACGTCGAACGCGGACGTTCGATCTTAAGGCGGGAGGAGTTAACGACAATTTTGTTGATGCATGCAAATACCATACCAAGAGCATGCAAGAGGTGTATGCATCCAGCCAGACGCATTGTCAGCGAATTGCTGCACGAACGAATTGAAACGAGAGATCACTTGTGGGACTGTGGGAACGACAAACCTGTGATGCGAGGCAGCAGTGCAATCAACATGCCAGCAGTTTTTACCTATTTAAGTTAGGATTTTCATTACATTTTTGTTCAGTCTTTACCTAGGCAGAATCACTGCCCATTTGCTTTTTAAACTCTTAATAAATAAAAAATAAAAAAATAAAAAAAAAACATTTAGTTTTTTTTTTAAATGAAACAAGTGTAAAATTGTTTAATTTACATAACTAATCTATCGATATTATGAGAAAATGTGAAGAGCGAATGATAACAGCTGATATGATGGAAGAACAAGATAATGCAATAGAAGTTGAATGTAGGGTAGTGCAGGGTATCATGGGTATGAATGAAATTGAACTAAAAGAATTAAATTATTGTTGTGTAAGTTTTAATATTCAATCGCTTCGTAAAAACTGGAACTGTTTTATTGCCGAAATCGAAAGTTTTCTTTGTTATTTAAATATTATTGTTTTCACTGAAATAAACATACATGAAGAAGAAAATTGCTTGTACCACATTGAAGGTTTTAATGTTGAATTTATGCATAGGACAAAATCTTGGAAAGGAGGAATTGCAGTGTTCGTCGGAAACGTTAAGCTACGATAGTCTTAGTATAAAAACAAAAGACAAATGGGGAATTAAACATATTCTTGCAATTTATAGACCACCATCACGAAGTAAAACATTATTTATCGATGAATTTGGCCAACATACTAAAAACGAAAAAGACTTAATAGTTCTTGGAGACATTAATATTGACACTAAAGATCTGAACAATAACAACACCAAAAAATATATTGAGATGATGTCATCAAAAGGTTTAATGAACATTATACAAAAAAGTACACGAGTTAACATATCAACAGGCACCAGGACTTTAATTGACCACATATCTGTTACAATCCCGAAAAACGATGTTGTTTCAGCAGTTATAGAAACAGATATATCTGATCACTTTGCAACATTCTACGGTATAAATCAACAAACGAACCAGATAAAGACATGTAATAAAACACTAACAAAAATAAACCAAGAAGAATTAAATCAACTTATTCAGCAAACAAATTGGCAAGAAATGTATGAAAATGAACATGACGTCGAACGGCTTTATAATCAATTTGTTAAGAAAATTATGGACATATATGCAAACTCAACCGAAACTCAAAAAACAAGAAAACGACAAAACAAAAATTGGATAACGAAAGACATTATTGAACTGTGCATAAAAAAGAGACGTGTTTTATAAAAGGTGGAAAAATAACCCAAGAAACGAAGTTTACAAATCTGACTACAAAAAGCTACGAAATTACGTGAACAAAAATATACAAATAAAAAAGGCAAACTTTTACAAAACAAAACTGACAAATGCAAAACATGACCCGAGGAAAACTTGGAGTATTGTAAATGAACTATTGGGTAGAAAAAAACTATCAATTGATGAAACAATAGAAAACAATTTTTGTACTCAATCGAATGTTTGTGACATAGCTGAAGAATTTGCCGAGTTTTTTTCCACACAAGCATCTAAAATTATACATAATTGTACTTACAAAACGTCCAATGAGACAAGTCAACATATCGCTCAGTCTATATTTATTGAAGGGGCTGATGAAATTGAAACCCGAAACATACAGTATAATTTAAAAACTAGAAAAAGCCCAGGAGCTGATGGGATAAGAGCGTGTGATATCAAACTGAATGCTGATTTTCTGACACCAATCTTGCATGTCCTAAAACAAGTTTACTACGCGCTTGTTGAATCTCGATTGAGGTATGGAATTTTGGCCTGGGGAAACGCATCAAATACTCACATGAATAATATCGTCAATCTACAGCATAGAATCTTTGAAATAATTGATACAAATCATGAGTTCAAGTTTTTGAATGTTAAAAATATTTATAAAATGTCAGCTATAATAGAATACTACGACGATGTAAGGTTTCAGCAACCTATCTCACACAACATTAACACCAGAAGACGAGCGCAAGGTCTACTCGAGATTCCAGCGGTATACAACAACTACGGAAGAAGACAACTAAGTTATGCGATACCATTAATTATGAACCAGCTACCAGCCAACTTAAAAAACATTCAAAATTTCAAAAAACGTAAAAAATTTATAAAATTGTTCTTTTTAAACTAGTTTTTCAATTTTTGATCTATTATTTGTCAAAAAAAAACAAAAAAAAAACAATTTCTTCATTAAAAACATTTATTATTTCATATTTTTATAATAAAAATTAAATTTCATATTTTTGTATTAAACATTAAGCTTCACTTTACATGTAATTAATTAATAATTAATAACATTCACTTCAAATCAATTCGAATAGTTCTTGAAAATTCAACCACCCACAGATAACTTTTGAAATTAATAATAAAAAAATCTAAAAATCTAAAAAATCTATGTTCCTTTAAGAAAGGTATTCACTACAGCAGTTGTCATTCGCGGACCACCAAGCGCGTATAAACAACGCTCAAGTAATCCTGAACCTCCGCCACCGCCACGAGAATGACAACCTTAGATCAAAAATAATTATTACCGTAGAGTCCCATTTTTATTTATGTAAAAACTCACGATGAGCCATAACAACCGCCTGATCAAAGGGATTGAAAAAACATTGTGTTCCCACAGATTTGACCAGCGTCGCATACTGTACCTATAGAAAATCGCCACGAAAATGTCAGGTAGCTTAATCCACCGTTTCAGAGGTCATCACTGGTTATTGGCATCAACATAAATTGATTTGGCTTTCCTAGACTTGATTTTGTGGAGTTTTTTGAAATAAGCTATCAAAAAGAATATCCATCCAAAATGCTAGACCCTACAAACGGCGTGTCAAATTTCTACATATAATTAGCTGACAGCAAGTTTCAATTCGAACTAAGAAACACCCATTACTCCTTACTTTTTAAATTTAATATCCCTACACATTTTTAATTTTAATAATGTATATACCTATTCATATTTGCACTACTATGCAGGATTTTTGTTCTTCCAAGAACTTTGTTAGTCCGAATTAGAACTGTCCTGAGTAATACTAAGAATATAATGCATATCTAAATAAATTATATATATTTTTAAATACTCTATTAAATTATTACAAACGCTTTGACCTTCTTTACCTACAATTCAACATCTCAAAACTTTTCCTATGATTTTGAAAACTTAACACAATTTTGAATAAATACAAGAAAATCCTATTATTTGAAAATAAATTCTCTCTCTTCTAAAGGAAAATCTTAAAACAAAAAAACAATGCTTATTTATCAAGTTCCTTCCATATGTTTATGTATAAAGATAGCTATACTCAGTAAGACAGCAAACAAAAAAAAGTAAACCCAAATGACAACAAAAAAGCAAGAAGGAAGAAAACGCTTCACGAACTGCAATTAAGTTGGAAATTTTTCTCACGTCTCAAAAAGGAAAGTCTTTCAGTGAAATCCTCTTCCAGTTCTTGACATCCACAAACACCGGAGGCGGCAGGGTGGGTGAAAAAAAAATAGAAGAAATTTGCGTGAGTCGTCGAAGGTAATAAACAAACAAACAGATCAGAAGAAAGACCAAACGGAACTGAGCTTTCTTTATTTTTTGTTAAGGAACAAGGATGACACTGTTAAAATACGACTGCTGTTATAAGTTGGAACAAAGTTGAAAAATAAAAGCCAATAAAAAAATCAAAGACTTTGAGGGGAAATAAGATGAAAAACAGAAAATTTAAGTTAAGTACTTATTGGTAGCGTTTGGTGCTTAGGTTGACAATGCACTCTTTTGGATGTTTTGGTCTGACCTCGGATGTTTATCATAACAACACGAACGCCTCTCCCTTACTTACGTGAATTATATTCACCGGAAAATTGATGCTTTCTCATTATTACAATATTAAAAAGCAATCAAAAAGTTTTCAATACCGTTATTAGAATATAGTGTCCGGCCGAAAATCGGATTCGGGAGGTGATCAAGGAACGTTTATTGACGTAAAAATTTATCGCAGAAAATCAAGCTACTTTATGGGTGCCATTATAAAAGTTGTTTTTTTTTCAAACACTTTGAAACTGAAAATAAAAGGGACATATAGTAAGTGGTGTTGGCAAAGCACACTTTTGAAAATGTTATACGTTTATTCTTAGACAAAATAAATTTTGTTCGATGTTTTTGTGCAAGAAGTCTGTTTTAGAATGTTCGGAACTAAAAGGTGAATTGGGGGTATTCAAGGGAAAAATATTACATGGGATCTATAGGCCACTTTACGATCCGGTAAATAACGTGTGGCGAAGAAGATACAGCTTCAACAAATTATCTTTTCCATTCTTATGCGCAGCTCTCTTCAAATCTCGCTGCTCCTTTCATTCAATTTGAAAGATACACACAATCACGTTCCAGCGCTAGCGACGGACTTCTTTACATGAAATATAATTATGGCTTATTAACCAGCTTTCAAGAAACTTTTTCATCTCTGGCATTGTACTCATTAAATATATTGCGCATCATTTTTCTTCTCTTGAATGTTGAGTCCTCTCTCTCTGCGCAACTGACTGTTGGCCAAGTGATTTGGTACAAAACAACCAATTGTACCAATTGTATAAAAGTCTTACCAACAAATCTTGATCCAGAGACTAACATAGCTCTGACATGTAGAGCGGATGAACATCGACGCTCCAGCGCACTAAGCCAGGCAGATAGAAGCCAAGGTATACCTAATCTCCGATTTAGCGACCAGGTAGAATGAGACCTCCAACTGACTGTAAGGCGAAATTGGAGACGGCTGGCTACAAATCGATATAAAACCAGGACCAGGAGCACTGCATTATGTATCTTCACTAAAAGTAAGTAAGTATTAAAAAAAAAAAAGAATGTATAGTTCCAAAATTGAAACTTCTAACCACCTTCCCCAGTTTCAGTATAACTTCTTCATATAATGTCATCCTGAATTTGTTCCTCTTATTAAATGAGTTCACTTCTATTTATCGCATATCATGTCAAAATAAAGACCTTTCGTTAACGGCAGGCCATATATAGCACGGAAGCCCTTAAAATTAATGAAAAAAAAACTAAGTGAAGCGACCTATTTTAAATCTAACCATATTAATACCAAACAAAACATTTATAATCCATGACAGTGTTGTATGATACCCAAAACTCCCAAAAAAATGTATATTTTTTAGCCCATAAACATTGTCCTTGGAGGCCTGCTCCTTTCCCTTATACGTTTTTTGCCCGTCCCATTAAGATAGGTACCCGATTTTCTAATACAAAAAAGGTTTCCTTTGAATTATATATTTTTAGCTCACTGCCAAGCGGGAGCTTTTGATAAACAAAATAAGGAGCTTAAAAAAATCATTAATGAAAAAGGACACACATTTTTTTTTAAGACCTCCCTCTTTATTATGATGGAAATCTCAAAATTACTTGTCCTTCTATATAGGTAGAAAAATTAGCCTCATTTTGAAAGCCTATCTTTTTAACAAACTGTCCTTGTCGTTCTCGCCATTGTCTTCCACCGACCGTCACCACTTCATAGTCCTTTTCCTTTTTGTTGTGGAAGGGTTACAGCTGTGATGCTAATGGTGTACCGCAAATCTATTTCATGATTTTCGCTCGAGTCAATGGATCTAAGAGGATTATCTAGTTCATTGAGTCCAATTGTAAGTCAATCACATGGCTTTCACTCGAAAGAGCTATCTTTGGACTGGTTTTGTCTTTTTATAGAACTTTTAAACGCTAAATGGGAATACTTACATAAGCACAAATAAATGGACACAAACCTGGAAATATATAAATATCCGTGGATTTTAATCGTTGGGTCATTTGAATCACCTAACCTTAGAAACAAGAAACAGGAACGACAACTGGGCGGATTATTCTCTCTTCGCCAATAAACTCAAAACTACCCGTTCAGCGACATATGTGTGCCGGTGCCTGTAAATTTCTTATGTGACTATTAATACGTTTGCATTAGGCTGGGCACGAAAACTATGGCTGATTGGCTGCTTCTTACACGAATCTCACACGTATTCACAAACATTAAATAAAATTTCAGGGTATGCAGGGCATGGTCGGTACGAGTCACAGTTCTTTTTTTCTTTTTTCTATGTATCTAACTCTGTTCTAAACATTTTAACCACCACACACATTTGATGGCTACAGCCACAAAATTCTGAACACAATATCCAGAAGGACTTTTTTAAAACTGTCCAAATCCCTATTTCCACATGTAAAATGTGTGAACTGGAAAAAATACAGGAAAAGCCTTGGTATACAAAAGAGATGTTCAGATGTTCACATCGACTTCTTTGGCTTTTCTTAATTTCGTCCTTCGTCAATAATAACATCCGATTGACAAAAGCCAAAGAAAAACTATATTCTCTCCGATTGCAGACTTTTTTTTAAACTTGTCGTCGATGTCCTCCTAGTCGTCCTTTCAAAAAAGTCAACAAAGTAACAAGAAAAAATGGATACGACTGGGTCGCACGTAATTGCTCTTATGTGCCTAATTACATTGGACGGCAAGATATTTGACAAAAACAAATAACATTTACGTTGAAAATAACACAGTTTGAACTTATAAAAACTATCAAAACCACAAATCCTAACGGTTTTTAGTAAAAATGAAGTACGCCATCACACGTCTTAAATAACAAAGAATTTATGAAAAAAGTATTTCGAAAATTGTAGGACGGATTTTGATAAAATGTTTTTTTATTTTTAGTTTTTTGAAAACATTTTTTTTTTATTTATGTTTGCAGTTTCTTAGAGTTTATTAATATACATATATGATTAGAAATTATTTTTTTTGATTAGTTTCAAAAATATTGATTTTTCAAAAAAAAAAAATTAAAAATGAATTTTAATTAGAAAAAAAAGTTATTCAAAATTTTGATATGCAGAATTAATTTGGCTATTTAGATCTTTTTAAATATAAAATTTGACAGAAATACATAAAGCCGTTACCGAGCAAGCCAAAAATTAAAAAAACCGTTATATGAAAGGTCCCGTTAATAGACTTTACCCCTATATGTGGTTCTAATCAAATGATAGCTAATACCAACAAAAAATTCTCAAAAAATTTCATCAAAATCGTTTTAGCCGTTTTCGAGAAAAATAAGCTTTTCATAAACGGTCGTATGGCAAGTACCGTTATTTTTAGCCCTAAAAATAAAATTTCAATTTCCCCTCTGAGGAATGCCAAAAGATAAACACATACCAAATTTGAAGCAAACGCTTAACCCGTTTAGGCTGCAGCTCGATATACAATACACCCGGACAGACAGACAGACGGACATTTTTTGCCAATGACTTTTTTAAGCTTCTCTATGATCATAATGTCATGTTTAATTGTTATCTCAAATTTTTTTATATTCACGAATCCTAAACTTGCCTTATAGTTCCTATAATCGCAACTAAAAAGAGATATGACACTGACACACATTTAAAAATCCTTGCCAACAAACAGATGGGACCAGAGCAAGAAGGAGGCTGCAAAATTTGAACTTAAACTGGGAATGATATTTCAATTCCGATGGATATTTTTTTTAAAAATATATTTTCGTATTGGCTGATGGTGTTGTGGGTGGATGTTATTCAGGGGCAACTTTGTGTCCGGCTTCATTGTTCGAGCAGCAAGCAAAATGTCAAAAATATACCAAGCAAAGATGAAACGACATGGTGATTTAAATATATTAGAAAATTTTGATCAAAAATCGAATGAATCGAAAAAGAAAAATTGATTTCCAATGTAAGATAGAAAAAAAACTTTCATAGTTGGACCTTGGACCTGTGGGAGCGACAAAAAGACGAAAAGAAAATTAGTGTTTGTGTGTTCGAGCATCTCTGTAGGATTTAAGCTTGTTTTTTTCTTATATTTTACTAACCAGCTCGTTGTCCTTTTTGTTGGATAAAGTTATGTACTTGTTTTTTTTTAGTTTTCAATTCATTTTTTGTCAATGTGTTATTATGTGTCGAAAGGATGAGAAATTGGTATTCGAATTGACCATTTGACCAATTGTTCCAGTGTCGCAATAAAGCCTTAACCATACTCAGCTGGCAGAGTGAGATTATGGATTTAATGAAGATGGAAGATGTGCTTGAATTGTTTTTTGTCTTTCTGCCATTAGGATACAAATATTGTTTTTCTTTTATTTCATTTTTATTGATACATTCTAAAAACTTAAAATTATAATATTCCTTGTTATCAGTGGTGGTAAAAACTACATTAAAAATATTTTATAATCCGTTATCCTATTTTGATAACCAACATAATACAACAAAATCTTAAAACCCCTTAAAGATCTACTAGAATATGTAAGATGCCTGTTCGCAGACGATTGTGTTTGGCTCTTGGTTGTTAATCAATGGCTAAACTAGATCGTTATCGGATAGATTAATTGGTGTGCACTAAGAAATCCAGGGGCGGCTCAATTTAATTGTTATTAAGGCATAACACTAATAATAATTTAATTGAAAAACTCAAATTGGGCCTTAGTTGTGCATTAATTATAGTTTATTGTCTGATTAAGTTTTTTTTAAGTTTTGTTTTTTAAAATGGTGGGTACATTCAGGGTTGACTACGCAAATATTAATGGGTTGAGGAAGAATTTTTGTTCTGTATACGTCTACACTACCTTAAACAGACCAGCTGTTTTTGCACTAAGTGAAACCCAGGTAGGTGAAAATACCGACCACACGTAATTTAACCTGCATGGATATAATTTAGTGCCATTATTCCTTGCCCACCACGGCCTCGTCGTTTATGTTAGGAATGATGTTGCATACCAACTTCAACCAAAATATACGGTCTGTGTTCTAACTCAGATTTCAACTTCATGTGGTTCAAATTTACGGTCAACAAGCGCATCATCCACACTTGTTTTATATACAGGAGCCCAAATTTAGACAGTGTGTCAAACTTCAAATGAATTTGATGCTCTGTCTGACTCCATCCAGAGAATTGTTGCCCATTATCCTCACACTGATTACGGGTGATTTCAATGTACACAATTATAGTTGGCTCCGCTATTCTGGCCAGACAACACCCGAAGGAAGGTATGTTGAGATTTTTGCTGAGCTCAACCAACTAACTCAGCTCATTGACGAGCCAACCCGAGTCCCTGACATTGCAGGTCAAACTCCCAACACCCTAGACTTGTTTCTTACATCCGATCCGAATAAATACACTGTTCGTGTTTTTTCACCTCTAGGCACATCTGATCATTGCGTCATTTCTGCAAATTTCTCGTGTCAAGAAAACAAAGTTAATGGAAAAATCCCTAGGAGAACCGTCTAGAAATAAAGAAAGCCAACTGGGACGGTCTCAATAATTTTTTTAGGACCTTTAACTGGTCACTATGCTTCCTTGGTAGTGACGTAGACTCCAGTGTAGATCTGGTAATAAATATTATTCTTTTAGGAATGAGAAATTTTATACCAAAAGGTCAAAGAGTATCAAACCTAAAAATAACTCATGGTTCGATGCGAGCTGCAAAGACGTTATTAGGTTGAAAGATGTAAGTTTCCGTTGTTACAAAGCCAACACTACCGAGGAAAACCGGAAAAAGTTTCAACAAGCTAGGAAGGCTTGCAATGCTCACATTCGCAAGACGAAATTCTTACATGAGCAAAAAATTCGTCAATGTCCCAAAGGAAGTAAAAATGTTTGGTCTTTAGTGAAAAAAACATTCGGAATTGTTCGTCATCATCGGTTCCTACGCTCGTCTTTAACGATACACCTGTTGTTGATTCCCAAGAAAAAGCAAATCTGCTTGCAGCCCTATTTGCAGCAAATTCAATGCTTCCGGCAGGTGTTATCAATCCCCCTGTAATTGAGAACGTAAATGACATTATGGGACCAATTTTCTTCCGCACTCGTTCAGTTGCAAGGGTCTTAAAAGATCTTAACATTCACAAATCCGCTGGCCCGGATAGTATCCCCGCTATTGTTCTGAAGAGGGGTTCTTCAACGATGGCAAAACCATTGCGTAAGCTTTTCCATCTGTCCTATTTCTCTGGGCTCTTTCCGAGTGGATGGAAAACAGCATTTGTCCAGCCTGTCCCTAAAAAAGGCGAATCCTCCTCTCCCTCAAACTATCGACCAATTGCACTTACGTCCCTTCTTTCTAAGGTCATGGAAACGCTGATTAACCTTTCAGCTAAAGAAATATCTTGAGGACCGAAAGCTTCTTAATGACCGGCAATACGGCTTTCACAGCAATAGATCCACTGGTGATTGGATGGTTTATCTCACCGAAAAGTGGAATCAATTTCTTCACCGTTTTGGTGAAAGTAAGATCATTGCACTTGATATTTCAAAGGCATTTGATAGAGTTTGGCATCAAGCCCTTTTATCGAAAATGCGTGCATTTGGACTCGACGATTCTCTTCTTCGTTGGATTAGTAATTACCTTTCGAACCGGTCAATACAAGTTGTGTTGGACGGATTCAAGTCTGATACCCACAAAATAAATACTGGTGTGCCCCAGGGCTCTGTTTTATCTCCAACTCTCTTCCTGATTTTTATCAACGACTTATTATCTGAAATTACTAATCCAATTAATTGTTTCGCTGACGACAGCACTCTCAGCTTTTAATATTCGTTTCCAGACTCTCATCCATGTGCTTCGGATGTGGAGCTGCAACGGCAGCGTATAATTAGTTCATTAAATTCTGATCTTGACAGCATTCATTCAGCTTCAAAAACTCAATGTTGTCTTGTGTCGTTAAAGCGAAACATACCCCCATTCCCACTATCGATGAGTGGTACTTGTATCGAAGAAACAGAACACCTATCAGTTCTCGGTATGTGCATTACAGACCACCTTCTGTGGAACGACCACATATTCGAAGTCGCCAATAATGCTGCTAGGTGTCTAGGTTTCCTTCGAAGATGCAAGAAATTTTTTACCCCTTCTGATCTGGCTACGGTCTATAAAGCGTATATTCGTCCAAAACTTGAGTATAATTCCCATATTTGGGCAGGTCCACACTTGAGTTTCTTAGACAGAATACAAAAAAGAGCTTTCAAAATGATAAGCGACCGAACAATAACAGAAACATTTTCATCTCTTGAGCACCGTCGTAATGTTTCGTGCCTTTTGTTATTTTACCGTTATTTTTACAATCAATGCTCTAGCGAAATAGCCAGCTGCATTCCTCCCCTGAAACAATTCAACCGTAATACTCGCGCCGCTAGGAATGCCCATAAATTTACCCTTGAGCCCAACTTCGGACGTACAGTTAAATACAGAGATTCTTTCTTTAGCCGTACCACGCGAATGTGGAATGCCTTGCCAGACTCTGTTTTTCCCTCCCATTATGACTTGCCGAACTTCAAAACAAATGTGCATCGATATCTCTTTTTATACCCCCTCCCTATTTTCCTAACGCCCCCGCTGTGTTTAACATTATAAGGGTAGCCAAAATCCCTTTTGCGCGGGCCAATTATAAAAAAAACTAAATTTGAAAACGTCGATTAGTAGAAATTTTGTTTTATTAATAACATTTTGCACTTAGTTCACGGAATAAGACCTAAACTTTCCCTATTTATTAATTTGCCTTTTATAGTGAGAGGGTTGTCAAGTGTTGATTATTCAAACTATATATTTCGTTGTATAAAATTGAAATTGTTATCTAAGATTTAAATTCATAGACTTTCACTAGGTTATAAGATATCTATTATCTTACTGTGTAAGTTATATAAAGAAAGAAATAAACTAAACTAAACTAATAAACTATACTGTGGATTAAGGTTAACGATAAAAAAAAACACGAACACTCGTTTTGGGATAAAACTTATTTTTATTCTCTCGTCCAAACTCAACGGCGCGTCGCGGCATTACCTTTTCAGCTCATCGGCGTTCCTCGTTAAACTCATCGGAGTTCTTTTCCCAACTCATTGGTGTTACTGTTCATAACACATCAGCCTCTCTTTTGTCAACTGACTGTGACTGTAGGTACATTAATTAGTAAATGAACATAGAAATACTTAGTAAAATACTAAGATCGAATACGTGAATATATTAGATAATATGTTATAAATACATGCATGCACCCTCACCGACTGCTGCTTTTTGTAGTTATTCACAATTTGGTTACATTATTTACAATATGGTTACAATAGTTAAGGCATAATATTAAAAATAAACCTAAAAATCCAACTAGTTCCTATTTTGTCAGGAATGGGTAGAGGAGTTCAAAGCCACATAATAAAAAATTCCCGATGATATGGGTGCCACGCGACGCGGGGACACACGTCCCCGGGACAATAAGTCATAGTTTAACATCTTAGGATGTATATAATATGTCCCAACTGTGGAAGATTTTTTGTAAATACGGGATGAATGCCTTTCAGTAAAGTCCACCTAGAATCCAGAAATACCGTCAATTCCTGAATGGAAAGGTTTTGTACACATAGTGTGCAAACCGGTTTTTCGGAAAGAAACACAATTAACCCACTTCCATTCATCACAAGTCCAGCCAGCGATTTTGATACGCTACTCTGCTGAAGACAAATTCAAGGAAGAGTTCACCACTTGCTTTGTGACATTTATTAGGCTTTTATAGATGGTTAGAGAAATTGTTGCCCCTGAAAAGTGAGCTATCACAATAATAATTGGAAGCGAAGGTGTTTGTGGATCCAGTACATCTAACAATTTCCATTACGCCAAATGCACACATCTCTACGTTCAGAACATGAGGGCATTATGAAATCGCCATCTCGATATTGTTCCACAATTTGATCAAGGATACTTCACTATCAACAGAAGTGGATCGTAGTGGTCTGGTATGTCAATTGAAAAAAACGCTCATGGGTTCAATAAAAAGTGATGGCCTTGCAAGAGGGAGGGGGATGAGCGATTCCATGCTCGCAAAATGGTTATAGGGAACCTCAGGAACTACAGTCCTTTGTTCTTTACTGGAGTAGTTTCTTGGAGCTCAGTTCCTGGGCGGAAAGCAATACATGGATTTCCGATAGTCACAAAGACAAAAAGATGCCGAAGATGGTTTGCCCAATATATTCCTTTTGATAAAAACCACTTCCCTGATGTCACTTTCAACTAGAGCAATTGGGAGCAGCACCATCAGCTGTCACCTACCAGATGAAGTACAATGCAAACCTTCATAGGTACTACTTTTGCAGAAATGAAGCAATCAACGAAAAACAATGTAACACCATTGGCTACTATGGGCAATTTCATCAGAGTGAAGGATAGGATAAGCTATTGGTGGTTGACATGACAACAGCTATCTTCCAACTTACTGAATAATATGCATTTTTCAATATTGGGTATACCATCGACTCCCACACTGACTTCTTCTTTAGTAATTCGAGATCATTTGGAGCTTAACCTTCGAGATGAGCAGGGAACTTGGCCCATTTCGCTCGGCGATTAATTGCCAAGTTTTCTTCGGGCGAATGCACTACTCATTTACTTGCTGAAAAGCAGACGCTACTTAATATGGGGATCTTTATGTTTGCTTTTCTCATTTGGTGGGATCTTTTTCTTTAAAGGTCTGAACTTTTCATTTATTCATTCTGCAGTATAGAAGCTCCTTTTAGTATTGATCCAACAAATTTGAGCATCGTTTTCCCTATTTATTATTTAATTTTTGAAAAAGATAATTGCCTAAGCCAGCCCTGATAAAAGTAATTTTTTCTTGTTCACTAGATATTTCTATAACCAGCAATGAAACACAAGATATGCAATAAAATAAAGACTAAGCTTATAAATAAATGTTTGTTTAGTTCCGGTTTTTACTATTTAAATTAGGTATAAAAGTTCTATAAACCTTACGTGAACTTATTCATGCAATTAAACTGAACATTTAATTTCACTTGCTCTTGTCTAAGTTTAATTGTCCTAGCCGAGTATACGAATACCAAAATTAATATCCGTTTAATGCTCATCATTAAAATGAGAGTATATTAATCCTGCTTTCGTGTTTTTTGTTGTCAACTCCCATTGAAACGTTAGTGTTTCAAATTGTCTCCAATTAAGATAAATTAAAAAATAAAATAAAAAACAAAAAAAATCCCTTTTGACAATATGAAAAAGTCTGAGAGGCGGAATAAACAAAATATCCTGCCTAAGCCGTGAAGTCGGGGATTTAAGTGCACCGTCTGTATATTAAATAAAATAATGCAACTTCACCGAACAATGCAAGTGAAACAACTTCACATTTTCACAATGCTATTGTCAAAAATATTATTCATGTCGCCGTCGTCGTACTCATTGCATATACCTTCACACAAAGTCGGTGAGGGAAAATACACGACTCCTGCCAAGTGTGCTATTGCCATTTAGTTTTGTATACATTTTTTTGTCTGCTATTTTCTTTCGCGGTTGCTCAACATTTTTATTTGCGATTATAGGTATTATAAGGCAAGCTATGCATTCGTAAAAAAAATAGATAACAATCAAACAAATAACATTACGATAATAGAAAAGTCGAAAAAAGTGGGTCGGCCAATGCTGCCTGTCTGTCTGTCCGTATCGATTCCTGCAGCATAAACGGTTGAGCCGATTTGCTTCAAACTTGGTACTTTTAGAGTACCTATACTCTGCCCGACTGTTTCACGAATTAATATTCTAGCTCCAAAACTTTTATTTCTCTCGAAAACGGCTCCAACGATCTGAATTGTGTTTTCTATTCAAAATCTATCTTTTGGTTTGAATGGATTTTTCAGAAAGTCTTATAACGGTACCTCCCATATGACCGGTTTTTTTTAAATGCGATTTTCTTAACTAGTTGAGGGATTTTCATAAAATTCCTCTATGATTCAAATAATATTATTGCATATTAAAATTTTCAAAAACAATTTATTTGATTTTTTTATAATTTTTTGAATAATTTGAAAATGAATCGATAGATAATTTTTTTTTCTAGTACAAACTATAGATTTCTTCAAATTGACATACTCAAAGAAATTTCAAAATATGTTTTGGAAAAAAAATTGAAAAAAACTGGTAGAACGATTTAAAAAAATAGAAAACAGCAAAATAAATCAGATGGCTTACAGCATTTTTTTCCAAAAACCGTTTTGAATAGTGTTTTTTTTTATATCATATAAATTTCTTTGTTTAATATTTACCCCAAATTTTGTTTTATATTGCTCTGTTGCGCCCTAGCCACTAGTCAAATAAAAGCAAACTTCGTCGTGCATCTTCTGTTATTCCCTTGCCGGCTTAATCCTATATATATATGTGTTTGTATCTTTGTCGTGACGCATTTTCCTTTCACCCAGCTTCAAATCACAACGATTTCAAAGAAGTTGCACGTCAAAAAACGTTAAAATTAAATCTTTTTCAAAAATACGCCTGCACTTAAAAAAGGATTAGCACATAATAGCAAGTACGTGCGACCCAGTCGTGCCTTTTATTTGTCGTTGTTCAGTTGGTTCTTTGTAGTTTTAAAACTGTGTTGATAAAATAAAAGTGCACATCTGTGGTCGTTTTGTCCTGAATTTATGAGCTCAAGTAAGTTTTTAAAGTTTATAACGATCGTAAAAGCCATGAGAAAAAATACCCTAAATGGGAGCGTTGTTAATTTTAGTGCTTTTACTGGCAAACGGATTACTTCATAACTGTTCATGCAGAAAATTATAGTCGTTTTAATATTATTTAAGATCTGTTTGACGCTTTTAAGATTCAAAGAGGGCATTAAAATATATCTGGAGCTTATCTAGATACGGATATGATATTTCTTGACGGTGTCCCTGCACAAAATAACCAAGATGGTGATTTAATAATAATAATACAAACATCTAGAATGCCGAAGGACTTAGAATTAGCAGACTATTGAACTAACTCAACGAAAAATACGGTTGATGTATCAAAAGAAGTTTTAAGTTTTAGCATACAATTCAATTCGGCCATTTTATTTTTTATGGTATCTACCTTTCTTGTCAAAATGAATGCAAACGCCGCGCCGCCGAAAGGCGAAAGTCCTTAGATTCCTTGATTTTATTATTTTTTTTTGCGAAGTATTTGGACAGACCCGACCATTTGTTTTTTTGGCATCTGTTTTTTTTTTATAAAACAGAAAAAAAAAAACAATTAAATGTGTTTTCTTAAGGCGACTGCATAAAATAAAATGAAAAGAGTCTTAAGTTGTTCCCGGTGAGTTTTATCATGGGATAAGTGAATATCTCATTTACACAAAACATTTAAAAAACAGGAATGTTGCCCGAAGAAGATTTTGGAACGTTTGAACGTTTTTTTTTGTGTGGGTTTGAGGAGGAGGCGGCAACGGTTGTTGTTTTGTGCTTAGAAATATTTTCTCACATGAATACACATTAAATTCTTTCAAATAAAAATTAACTAACCAGGAACATTTTAAATGGCATAAAGGACTCGGATTAATTTGTATTATATTCTCCTGGTAGTATTATCTTAGGTGGTTAATAAATAAATAAATTTATTGGCGCGACAGTTCCATAAGGAGCCAAGGCCGACCGACTTAACCCAACCATCCATGTTTGTATGTGTTCTGAATCTGTAAGAATGGAAAGGACCTACAATTTACGATTTCGAGACAAATTTTACTCTTAGAGGTTTTGTCAGTTAATCACAGGAGGCACTACCCCGGAAAACATCTGTGGCTCTGACGGGAATTTGAAAACAGACCCTTCGCTTAGCAGTCCGACACTATAACCATCACAAAGCCACGGGGCACTACCAGCTTATTTTGTTCCCTAAATTGTTATTGGCCTTATTAAGGATCAATTTCTTATGCTTTTTGGCCTAAACATTTATGTTTTTATTCCTTTTATTCAAGAAAAGGGTATATAAAAACAAGTTTATCAAACAAGATACTGTTAGGATGATAAATATCATTTGTCTTGCATCTCGTGAAAATGCTGTCTTTCTGTACCTCGACGGAGAGTCTTAGTTGCTAAAACAATTTTCCACAAACCTCAGAATTGGTTTTTAAGCAACTAGCGCAAACTCAGAAGCAGGGAAATGTCGTAGTGCAGTAAATAACCTAGAGATTGTGGGATTAATCCTCAATCCTTGAAAGTTATTAGCATAAGGGATATAAGTCTTGGCAATTTGGAGCATAAGTATCAGTTTATGTCTTTTTGACGTTCTTAAATTAAATCAACAGACTAGAATCAAAATTCAATAAGAATATTTAAGAATACTATTGGTTTTATACTTCGCTGATATAATAAATATTGATGCTGCTATTATCTCATGTTCTACTGAGGTACTGACCAACTTGAATTCGTCTTCCGAAAATTAATGTCAGATGTTTAATTTCTTTATCGTTTTTCAAAGCGTTGCACGTGGTTGGTCGACGCTATACCTCGACGTTGCAAAGCTGTTCTTGAAAATCAAGGAATCCCAATAAAATACTAACGTAATATATTTTTAGCTATTAGTTCTTGACGTTGTTTTCAATTTCTAATTTATTGGATCTAAACCACTGCTATTCCTTCAAATACATATAGGTATTTTGGTTTTTACCTTTTAAGTAGCCGTACATGTAGACTTAATTTATCAGTTATTTAAGTACCTGCTTCAGCTTCGTCATATATTTTAGAAAGCCATTCCATTTTAGAATGACATTCAAATGTTGAAAACCAATAAATTTTATTTTATTCTACAAAACATATTTCCTATAAATGAAGATCATTTATTTTCATTTCAACTAATGACCGTAAGTAATAAGCCACTTTTTCAAAAAGCCGCAAGTTCATAGATTTTTTTTTCAATTAATTTCCCTTGCACAATTGGAAAGCACTTAGTGGCATAACAATAGCCATCGATTTCAGAGGAACTTGTAGCTTCTTTATGGCAACATAGTATGCCACAATCTGGGCCCGCATTAAACGAGCCACATACACATACCCTTGTATCATCAATCAATTAGGTCTACACCAGATATCCACACATTTTCGTCGACTACCACAACACTCTGTTGACGAAATTCTAACAAAATAAAAATAAATTTGTATATATATATAAGCATATAGCCATATAAAGCTGATTTTTTGAACACTTCCGCCATGCCTTAGTATCCTTAGAAAATACATTGCTCCAGAGCCATCAATAGAGTATAGCATTATGTAACTCTGGTGACACAGTAGCAACACTCCACTCTCTCCATACTGCTACCCTTTATCCTTTGGATATTATTTCATCCTCTGGATGCTTTGCTTCCATATTCAAACGAGCGGAAGAAGCTCTGCACCAGCACAGCATATCAGTCTACTTAGTTGACATGTTTCAAACAGAACTAACGGCCTCGTCTAACCGACTGCAGAAGTCGATTTACCGTCGATTTTACTACCGACACCGTCCAGGATTCCAGTTGTACCACCACAACAAGTGATATATGACGGTGGCACACATGGCACTTAATTTCTCTTCAGCGATGGGAACATCGTCGTCTCCTCGTATATTGAACAGATTTTGCTTGCTCAATAATATATTATCCTTCAATTTGGTGCATAACGACAACAAGTCAATTTTCTATGTCTATGCATCGCTGGATACTAGGTATAGCCTCTTTCTCCTCTCAACAGAATCGAGGAGGAGCAGAATGGGCACGAGTTAAAGACGCTTTTGAATGCAATCGCTTCTTTATTGCTGTGGAGCAGAGCAGGACAGGCGGCAGACAGATGGGCTTCGTGTTGTCATAAATGGAAATAATGGATGTCGACCCACACTTTATTTGGGCATTTACAACCAACGTCCATATAAGATGACAATCAACAACAGAAGGATATTACATGTACAACAATAAGGAAATAAAAGGTGACTTTATTGTGAGGCTTGGGCTGGGTGATGTTTGTCATAATAATAGAAAAATGCGTGCTGCTTGCGCGCCACTCCAGAGTTGTGGCAAAAAAGGAAAAAAACAATCTACATGAGGAGCAAGAGAAATGAAAAAAAAAATAGGGCCAGACTATGAAACTAATACGCCATTTGGATTACGGGTGACTAAGGACCTGCGCGACATCAGATTTGCTTCCTTAAAAAACAAACTAGGTACATGGTAGGTAAAACGAACAAAACCAAGCAACAACTGTAAATAAATAAAATATGTATAATATCAAGCAAACCATACATACATCATTCATCATTTAATATAATGTTTCTCCTACAAGAACCGTGTATTTTCCGGGATAAAAATAGCCTACCTATTTTATAATTCAGCACCTCATCCATAAAATCTATCTACAAAATTTCATCCAAGTCGGTTAAGTCGTTGAGGCATCCAAACATACAAACATTCTAATTTATAATATTTATTTATTTATTGAAAAAAGGCATGTATTGTATAACTTAAGGCTTTTATTTAAGAAATAATAACAAATTTAAATGAAAAATATATCGTTTAAAATCCAAAAATGATAGTAAACCGTTTTTATATTGCTTTTAATTTAATAAAATTTATATCCAAGTTTAGGCGTGGTATTTGAAAACTGTAAAGTTAATTCTACGATGTATCATGGTAAGATCAAATATAAAACGTTTTCATTTTAAAATCATTTCTATTAGAATCTAATGGTGTGTCCACACCAGAAAAAAAACATTTATTTTAAACATTTCAGAAACATTTGTTTAAAAAACATTTCTGAAATGTTTCCGATTTGTTTAAAAAAACATTTCAGAAACATTTAAGAAATGTCAAGACGTAAATAAACATTTCAGAAACATTTAATAAACATTTCACAAAGAAAAAAACATTTCTGAATTTCTGATTCTTTGGTGTGGACACACCTTTAGATGGAGTCACTTGAAACAACATTCTAACCTACATAAATTAATGTTTAAATATAGTAATATAAAACTTTGTGCGTAGTATTTTTAAGCTGGAACGCAATGCAATGAAGTTGCAGCATAATACTTTCAAAGTTGTATGTGCTTTAATCTAATGTAAGAATCGAAGTTCTTACACTTTTTTTTAAATGAATGTCATAGATTCAACTATGATTCCACCTTAATTCAAAAGAAAACGTAACGAAAACTGCAATGTCCCAAAGGCTATTGTTCTGAAGAGGTGTTCTTTAACGCTTACATTTCAATCGGCCCTGTTCTTTTGGGCTCTTTCCAAGTGAATGGAAAACAACATTTGTCCTTTCTTTTTAATGTCATGGAAACGCTGATTAATTGTCAGCTTAAGAAATATTTCAAAGAACGAAAGCAGATTGGTAGTACGGCTTTCGTACCCACAGGTCCACTGGTGATCTGATGGAATATCTCACCAAAAGTGGAACCAATCTCTCCTTCGTTTTGGCGAAACCAAAATTATTGCATTTGAAGAGTTTGGCATCAAGCCCTGAATTTGGAATCTATGAATCTCTTCTTTATTGCGTTAGTAATTATCTTTCGAACCGCTTAATACAAATGGTTTTGGATGGATTCAAGGCTGATATTCACAATATAAACGTTGGTGTTCCCCAGGGCTCAATTTTTTCTCCGACACTTTTTCTTGCATTTTTCATTTTTCAATAAATTGTTTTGCTGATTCTCATCCATTGTCTTCGGATGTGAAACTGCAACGGCGCCGTATGATAAATTCATTAAATTCTGATCTTGACAGCCTTGTACAATGGGGAATAAGAAATCGCGTAGAATTTAATGCGTCAAAAACTTAATGTTGTCTTTTGTCGTTTAAGCGAAATATACCCCGAACACCACTATCCATGATCGGAACTTGCATCGAGGAAACCGATCACCTCTCAGCTCTCGGCATGTGTATTACAGATCACCTTCTCTGGAATGACCACATATTTGACGTCGCCAAGAATGCTGCGAGGTGTTAGGGTCGCTTTCGAAGATGCAAGAAGTTCTTCAGGCATATATTCGACCGAAACTCCCACATTTGGGCTTCCATAACCTACTTAAGTTTTCTAGATATAATTTAAAAAAATGTTCACCACTAAGTCGCACGTACTTGCTTTTTAGTGCCTAATTACATTGGGAAGCAAGATCTTTGACAGAAACAATTAACATTTACGTTCAAAATAACACAGTTTGTACTTATAAAAAGTATCAAAACCACAATACTTAACGGTCTTGAGTAAAAATGAGGTATGCCATCATGCGTCTTAAATAACAAAGAATTTAAGAAAAAAGTATTTCGGAAAATGTACGCCCGGTTTTGATAAAATCCATTTTTTATTTTTAGGTTTAAAAAAAAAATAGTTTGTAATTTTGTTGTGCAGTGTTTTAGAATTCATTTATTTACATCTGAATTTAAAATTTAAAATATTTTTTTGATAAGTTTTAAAAATATTTAATTAAAAAAAAAAAACAAAAATTAATTAAAAATAGAAAAAAAATAATTATTCAAATTGTTTATATGTAGAAATAATTTAAATACTTAGATCTTTTCAAATATAAAATTTTATTGAAATCCATGGAGCCGTTACCGAGAAGGTAGAAAATTAAAAAAAAAAAAACGTTTTATGAAAGGTACCGTTAATAGACGCTTCCGGTAAATTTTGTTCTAATAGATGATAGCTACTATCAACTAAAAAAATATCAAAAAAACTCATCAAAATGGTTTAAGCCTTTTTCGAGAAAAATAAGCTTTTCCTTGATCGTTATATCGCAGGTACCATTATTTTTAGCCCTAAAAATAAAATTTCAATTTTCCCTCTGAGGAATGCCAAGAGATTCACAGTTTCAGTTTCAAAATGTCTTTATTTTTACAATAATTTCGGTTTTACATACCAAATTTGAACGCAATCGCTTAACACGTTTAGGCTGCAGATCGGTATACACCCAGACAGAGAGACAGACAGACAGACAGACAGACGGACATTTTTTTCAATGACTTTTTTTAGGCTTCTCTATTATCCTAATGTCATGTTTGAATGTTATCTCAATTTTTTTATATTCACGAATCTTAAACTTGTTTTATAGTCCCTATAATCGTAAGTAAAAAGAGGTTTGAAAATGATAGGTGAGCGAACAATAACAGAAATATTTACATTTCTTGAGCACCGCCGTAATGTTTCGTGCCTTTTGTTATTTTATCTTGAAACGATTCACCTTAAAACTCGCACCGCTAGGAATGCTGGGGCCCAACTTTGGACGTATTATTAGGTATAGAGATTTTTTCTTTAGTCGCACCACACCAATGTGGAACGCCTTGCCAGGCTCTGTTTTCCCTCCTATTTTAACATGCAGGACTTCAAAACTAATGTGCATGGGTATTTCCCATTTCATCCCTCCTCATCTCGCTAATACTCGTACCGTGTTCAAACTTTTTAGGGGAATACAAAAAACACTTTCGCGCGGGCAAATTATAAAAAAAATAATTTTCAAATTGCAGACTACGTCGAATTAATTATGTTCTACTTTGATTCTAAAACGTTCGCCCTTAACCCCGAATCATTCTTTAATGTCCTTTAATCAAAGTGGTATGTATTTGACTTTAAGTTGTTTTTTCTCTGGGTGACTTACGAATATTAGAATATAAGGGTCAGATTGAGTTTAAAGCATTTTTGTACTACACAGAGGTTTAGATATAGATTCTGTGAATATATAACAGAAACTATTTTTATGTTAAGAGGTGAATTCATCAACTGAAACTACGTGCCACATCGTCCTGACCTCCCAATACTGTGTGATCTCAGCAACCGTGAAGAGAGGGAGGATGTCTTTCATTTTATTGCGGTGTGCCCTATTTTAAATGAATTTCGAATGATGTACTTTGGAGTGAGAACACTTGGAAAGGAGGATCTCATGGCAGTTTTGAATGGTGACTGTGGCTGGATTAGTCTATATAGATACACTACAAGTGCTGTAAATTATAGAAATCGAGTCAGAGAAGGTGACTTTTGAAAATATATACATTGTTTGGAAAAAACAAAATTAATATCATACATTAATAATTAAATATCTTTTTTTCTTTTAAATTGAACTTATTTTAAACTATGTTAAACAATACAAAAATGTCAATCTGGTAGACGGCTTATAGCCAAACCTAAAGACTTTATGCTTATAAAATATTGTAAAATATTGTATTATTATATTATTATATATTGTAATAAAAAGTCATTAAAACTAAAAAAAACTAAAACTATAACAGAAACCAGTACCCATCTGCATATATGTTAGATTCTAGGAAAAATAAAAGCTAACAATCAACGAACAAATTCCATTCTAAAACATGGTGCTCGTTTCCATCAGCAAACACGATTTAATTTTAATTGGATTCAACTATGTTTTCCATGTACGTTTTTTTTTAATTTTTCAATTCAAAAATCTCATGTAGTCTTTTTATAATGCACCCAGTTTTCTAACAACAAAATAGTTCTTGCTAACAAATTTTAAGCTTTGTTTTGATTTTATCTGAAAGACTTAAAATGTTCGGCAGGTTTTAATTCCCCAGAGACGAGGTCCATGTGAGTAGACAACATTTTTGAAAGAACAACAATATTTTTGGAATAATTTAAGTGATTTTTTTAAAAATATTGAAAATGTTAGACCTCACATCAGAAATATAAAGTTAACTTACCAAGTGCGTTAACTTCTTGTATTTCAAATATAATACCCACTCTTTAGGAGCTCAGAATAATGAGCCAAAGGCAAATTTAACAACCATCTCATTAATCTAATGTTACAATCCTGGTAGGTACTTTAAATGTAAAAAAACACGTTCCAATCCATCAGATTTCACTGACTAAAGAGAATGTCATAAACCTCGATTTATTTTATTTTACTTTTTGTGTTAAATTGTCTACGCAAATGAGGGCCTTTTAAAAAATAACGAATTCTATCTTTTACTCTGACGAAGCAAAGCAAAAAAAAAAATACCGAATGGAAGAAATAATTGCAATTCCCACTTTGCTCGGCATATTAAGTATTTTTTTGTGACGTTTCCGGGTCAGACAACGGAGGTAAATTAAAATTTTGCTCGCATTGTTCAAATATAGAAGTCGATTAAGAGTCTTGCTATTTTCCATTCCTTTTCATCGATTTGGTGTGTCACGTTAGTGTTACCATGTCGCCTCAAACCCAACGCCCATACCAATGGCTTATAAGTTGGAGGAGGCGTTCATGCTGTGTCGATTGGATATTCCTGGCTAAGGATCTCACATCTATACTTTTTTTTTGTTGGAATATATGTAGATGTGTATATATGTACTTTTGTTTCTTCTATTATACGAATAAATCACTCAAAGTGGCATCAATTTTCTGATGAGGCAATGCCGACAAACGACACAGAAAGAATGTCTTCATTCGATGTGTGGCACATAAATAAAGAAATAGGAAAACGGTAGGGGAGTTGAAAGGAGATTTTCAAATTTTTGCTTGCGTTTCTGGGTACTATAAAGCAATTTATGGATTCGTGCAAAAAAATCTAACAATTAAACATGACATTACAATGATAGACAAAAGACAAGTTGAAAAAATAGGTCCGGAAATTCCGTCCGTATGTCTGTCTGTCTGTTCGCACGTCTACAGCCTAAACGGATGGGCCGATTTGCTTCAAACTTGGTATTTAGTATTAATTTGGTAGTAGTATCTCGGGGGAACGGTATTTGATTTTCTCGAAAACGGCTCTAAAGATTTTGATAAAACTTGCAGGGTGCTATTTTTAACAACAATACATCTTTCAGTTAGAATGAATTTTGCGAAATTTGTTCTATAACGTTACCTCTCATATAACCGGTTTTTTCAAATGCGGTTATATCGTAAACCATTATCCCTATTTCAATAAAATTTTGCACACAAGAAGTCATTTATAATTCAATTAATATTGAATTTGAAATTTAAAAATTTTTAAAATTTAAAAAAAAAAAAATTGGTTTTGATTTTTTATAATTTAAAAAAAAAAATTGGTTTTGAAATATTTTGAAAACGGGTTGATTGATTTTTTTTTCTTAGACGAAATTTTAAATATTTTTTTGAAAAGTTAAAAAAAAAAAACTGGTCGAACGATTTTCAATATCTTTTTTCTCGATAGACATTTATGTAGTATTTAAATTTTATTGCATACTTAGTTTTTCCGAAAAAACTCTTAAAAAATTAAATTAATTAAAAAGTGAAAGAATTTTATGCAGCCAGTAAGCAATTGTCTAGTATAAGAACAAGTTCGTGCGACCCAGTCGTACATCTTTTTTAATTTTGTTCCACGATGTGACCGCACATATGAGAAAGTACGTGCGATCTAGTAGTCCAATTTATTAAAAATGAATGTGACATTCACCCAAGTGTCATTCCCGGCACTCTTTTTCTGAAATTTTATTATTCACGGTAATCAATTTGCGTTTTTCTTAAATAAGTTGACATTTTGAAGTGTCGCACTACGTAGAGTTTTTCTGTCATCTTTTTTGTGTGTTGCATCGGAATTCAAATGAAAGGAATTAAATTTCATAAAGAGAATATCGATATGTGAAAGATGGATGTGAAGAGGTTTTATATAACTTTCATTCAATTTCGTAGAGCCTGAGCCGTTGTGAAAGTGATTGTTTGACGAATTATATTATGACCAATATACAGGGGATTGAATGAAATAATTCGATTCCAAAATATCTTGCTAATCGCAGAGATTGGTACGGTAATTAAATGCGACAAGAAAAATCAGTGAATACCATAGAGTAACTATACTATAAAGAGGGAAATCTACTGCCTTCATTTGACAAGACCTACAAGCTGGTCAAATAAGTATTGGTGTAGAACTGTCAAAAAATCGACGCCGATTGAGAGTGTAGTAGTGCTGAACTGTCAAAAAATAGACGCCGATTGAGAGTGTAGTAGTGCTGAACTGTCAAAAAATAGACGCCGATTGAGAGTGTAGTAGTCAAATAATTGACCTCTTCTTTTCAGTTCCCTTTTGTTTCTCACCACGAAATTGGGCGTGTTGGAAGATACTGCTAAAAAAAAGCGCCATCCCGAAATTTGACGTCATCAGTGACTCAAACTGACTAAATTAAATTACCATTTTTGGAAAGAATCCGAAGTGTTAGTGGACTTAAAATGTATATTAAATCAATCAATGTATATTTAATCAATCATTGGACCAAACCTGCATCAATTAAAACTTACTTTTCCGTTTTTTTTTCTAAAACGAAAATAAATTTATTCAACAAGGGTCACTAATGATGTAAAATACGTCGCTATCTTGTTTTCTTGTACCATGAGGAGCCACTAGCAAGTTACTCGAATGCAAGTTGTTATACTTTATTATTTTTCCCTGCCTTTTACATATTGTGTGCTTGAAAACTCTATATAAACGTTTAAAACTGGTTAAACAATATCCAAGAGTTTCAAACATTTTACCTGATACTGATGATAGTGTATTGATTATTCTAAGAATGAATTTAAACAAGCATTCGGTCAGAAGATTACGTACTATGTATATTTGCAAGATCGTATTATACAAAGTAGCGATAAAGGTCTACTTTTTTAAAGTTAAATTATCTTTCTTTACACCTATTGTATTCGTTTACACAGGAGTAGAAACCTAGTCAAACATAGCGCGTTCTGACGCCGCGTTGTAATATACAGTAAAACAAACATATCCCAAGTCACATAGAGCGCGTTTTGAACGCCGCGTCAAGTTCCACACGGCGTCAAAACGTCGCATTGTGATAATTTACAAATTGTTTTTTTTTAAGTCTTCGTTAAACAGAACGCATTTTTAATGCGGCGTAGAGATTATTTTACGCTGCGTTGAGATAACTTTGACGCGGCGTTCCAAAAAAAAATTTTGTTTTCATATTTTGTGTTTAGTAATTAAGTCATTTTGAATTTATTGTAGAAATTTATTTTATTAAATTATTTTGTGTCATTTAATAGTGTATTGTTTAAATGGAAAAAAATAACCTAATAGGCATTTAGTGAGAAAATGAAAATCAAGATTCAAATATTAAACGCGCTGCGGATAGCTCTCTGTCTGACGTTCTCTAACGCCGTGTTTAGAATGCCGTGTTAAAATAATCTCAACACAAGGTAAAATAATCTCAACAAATTATTAATCCTACAAACTTAAAAAGAAAAACACTGCATTATATTGGTTTATATTAGAAAATTGTAGACATTATATTTATCCGTACTAATTAGACCTTGTGTACATGATTTCTCTTTTCGGTTGTTTCTTCATTCTTCTTTTGGACAGGCACGTACGTTGGTGTGTACACTGATTTGGATTACCCCGAATATAACCAATGTTTTCCTACAAACTATACTATTTTATTCTAAAGAAATTTGCAAAATTAAAAAAAAACAATTAAAACCATCCATTACCACTAAAAAAACATAATTGGGAATTGTTTTCAATTTCAAAAGTTCTTATTTTTAGTCCGTGCATAGCATTTTCTTTCTCAAACAAGAAACTTCAAAGCTCAATCACAAAAATCCTTAAAATTTTCATTCGTCCATTCGTTAGTTCATTCCCCCTACTTTTTTACACCCCTTACCTAATTGCAAAAAGAACGAATGAAGAAACATCCGAAAAAAGGAATCATGTAAACAAGCTCTAAGACCTAAGTAGTGCCCCGTGGCTTAGTGGTTAGTGTGTCGGACTGCTAAGCGAAAGAACCTGGGTTCAAATCCAGCTCATAGCCACCTTTTTTTCTGGGGTACTGCCTCTTGTGAGGAACTGACAAAACCTCCAAGAGTAAAATTTGTCTCGAAAAAGTGAATCTCATGTAGCCGTTCGGACTCGGCGGTAAACTGTAGGTCCCTTCCATTCTTGCAGAGTAACAACACACACACAGGAATGGTTGAGAGTATAAGTCACTAGGCCTTGGCTCCTTAAGGAGCTGTCGCGCCAATAAATTTATTTATTTAAGACCTAAGAAAATCACCTTAACCCGTAAGGTATACATTCCGAACACATCCTTCTCGATATGTAGGAGTATGGTGGAGGTGAGTGTCTAAAACGTCAACATCAAATTGTTTAGTGAATATTGTATTGTGTTGTGTAGTGTACTGATAATAAGAACTGATCTTATTATCATCAATAAAACGAATAAGCAGTTTAATTTTGTTAAAAAGACACAATAATTCACAGAGTTCCTTTACTTCGAACAATTTGTGAGAATTACATAAAATACCACCATCGAAAGACGACGACGACGTGCCTGATGAGAATTGTATCTTGTATCAAGTATTCTCATCAGGCACGTCGTCGTCGTTGATGGTATTTTGTGAATTATTGTGTCCTATTTACAAAATTAAACTGCTTATCCGTTTTATTAATTAATTATTAGTGGTCAGCTACCAGACAATCTTCCACAAGTGCAAAATCTTATAAAACGTGATCCGGAATCATACAAGGATGAATTCTCCCAGCAATATCGCCATTTCTTGAGCAGCTTGGAAGTTTTCGAATTAAATCCCAGCAATGAAAATAAAAGTCTCGATGAATTGATTATGTTTATTGCGCAGGTAATAAAAAAAAAAGAAAGCAAGTGTTGCATTTAATGATGCTTTATAAATATGATGTTTGTTTTGTAGGTCGCTCCATGCTATCCTGATGTTTGCATCCAATTTCCACAGCATTTAGTCGATTTGCTGAAAAATCATGCCACAACTCTGGATCCTACTAGGCGCAACTGTTTTGTTAAGGCACTGATTCTGCTTCGAAATAAGAATCTTATTCCTGCATTGGACTTGTTGCAGCTGTTTTTTTAATTGCTCCGTTGTCCGGACAAGAATTTGAGGACTTTTTTTCAGAATAATAAGTTTGGCTACAAAGACGGCAGGAAGAATGAAAACTGTTCAACGACAAATAGAGAGAAACGCAAGGGCAAGAACTTTATTATGATGAGGCACAAGGCACGTGGCAAGGTCAAGAAGAGTTTTAAGGACAAACAGAAGGCTCTAAGGAATCATCTACTCAAACAGAAGACAATGAAGTACGATAGTATGATTTTTTTTAGATAGTCTAGGGTTTGTAAGTTTTTGAAAAATAAAAAAATATTTCTTAATACCGTTTGTGAAGACTTTGTTTTGTGTTGCTTTTATAAGAATTTGTTTGGGGGAAACAAGCTTGATCCTGAAGAGTCCGGTGAAGTTGTATAAGTTCAATATAAATGTTTATTAAAAAAATAAGCCACAGCTTTACAAGGAGATTATTAATTCTATTGATACATGAAGTCTTCTTCTGCGACATTTTTCTGGAACAAGTTTATTCAGAAGGATAGGTATTAGCTTTAGTTCCCATTCATTTATTTAGTACGGCGCCGTTAGAACTTTTTCTAGCGGATACATCTAAAAAGATTAAAATGAAAAAGAACGATAGTGGTGTCTGGGTATAACTGCAAACCTGCATAGAAGCAACCACACTGGTCACCAAGTTCTCTGGCAAATCCTTGTCCTTGAACCTAAAGTGAATTTGATTGATGTCACAACATTCGTCAAAAATCCATTTTTGAGGACCTTCTTCCCTCAGCGTCAGCATTCGAAAATACTAATAATAAATTTTATTTAAAAAAAATGTTTGCAATAATTTTTGTCAACAATTCACTGACAGTTGTTGTCAACAAGAACAAAATGAAATGTCAAAATTAACAAAACTCACCACATCGTTTTTTCTTTGTTTTTTAACGCCGACAATGAATGATATACAAAAGAGAACACGAAACACAATGAATGATATACCAAAGCAACAACGAAAATTGAGGGTTTTGAGGCGTGGAACGTACGAAAGTTTTTCCTCTATATAATATATTTACTCTATGGTGAATACTGATCTGATGATTTGATTTTTGACAAGTTTTTGAAGTATGTGATTGAACTCATATGCAGTAGAAATTGATGTGTGAATTAATGAAGACGTACAAGAAAAAAAAATTATTCCACAGCACATTTAATGGAAGACCATGTAAAGGCGCTACTTCGAAAAGTAAGTTAAGCACATCTAGGTTCTTGTTCAAGTTTTGTACATAACAGAGCGGACGGCAATGGTGCAGTAGATAAGATGTTTCCTTGTAAAGCGACATATCCTTAGTTCGACTCTCAGTTTGGGAAGCAATTTTTCTAACTCCTGGTGTAAGCTAGAGCCGTCCGTGGGTTTTAAGTGAGAAAATAGTCACCTAATTCTCGATCTAGTCGTTGTTACAAGATTAAAATATCGGAGAGAACGCTATACACGATGGCGGTTCTTGTTTGTATTGTGTATTGAAGCAATGTTTTCATTCTTAAAGTGTTAGGCTATACATTAATTTAGAAAACTGAGAAATATGGTATTTTTTTCTTAATCCAAGGTTGTGATCATTATACAGGAAATTCCGGGAAGTAGATGTTTTGAAATTAAGGACATTATTAAGGCTTCTTAGCAAAAGAGGTGTTAAACCTTCTTATTTTTTCTCTAATTTAGAAAAAGACGATGCAAAGGTGGAAATGTCCACAAATTTAAAAATATTGTAATTGTCTCACCAATCTTCCAAACTTTCCAATTTTTCTAACTAGTTTCGTGCAACTTCCAGTTGTAGTCTAAAAGATTCAAAATTGAACTGTCATTAAAAAAAACTTTATTAATTATTATGTAGGTATTGAGACAACAACCTTCCGTTCATTAATTCTTATCGCAGTGGCTCCCTTGCATCAGACAATATTGAAAAGGTTCTAATAAATAAATAAATTAATTATAACTAGAACTTGAGTCTTTTAGATAATATACACATAAACACTCTATTATCGAAAAAGTCGAAAATAAAAACCTGTTTTCAGTAAAATAATAGCCAAAACATACCAAAATTCTGTCAAGTTTTTTTTTATCAAAATCGTTAGAGCCGTTTTCCTAAAAAATAAGCATTTCGTTACGTTTATAGTGCAGGTACCATTACCTGTTTTAAGCTCTAAAATCGATATTTCAAAAATCACTAAGAAATCCAACCTCATAGAAGTTCAGCTCTACGGATTCTGGGGAGGGTCAATTATTTTTTTAATAAGGCCCATTCACGAAAAGTTCTGGAAAATCGCGATCACTGCATTTAGATCAAGTATTTCTGGTAAAAAGAGTTCTCCGATGCTAGCAACAGGATAAGAATTGCACCCAGATAAAATTAAATTAACCAAAGATGCTTTTTTGCACTTATAGCTTTTCCTCTTGGAATTTGGGCAAAATCATACTTTTTTGGTTTGAGGTTTTATTGGATACTGTCCTAACGTTTTACTTTACTTGAGATAAGACAAAATGTTTTCAATGTTCTTCTTAGTTGCAGTAATTTAGAGCAGGTGCCTCCAGTCTTTTCGTTACATTAGTATATTGATTAACATCACCAAGTAATTTTATCATGAACTATTTCTTTAGTTGCTTCTTTCGTTTACAGCGCATGAGTTTACCCTTACGAGTGAATGTTGAAGAGTAAAGACGTAAGTGCCAACAAAAACGCGAAAACGTTACGCGCCAAACTTTTGTTTTTACTCGTTTTGATATTTTTATATACGTAATGGGCAACGAAGTTGAGTTTGTTTACAATACGTGACTATGTAGGCGAAGTCTCAACACTGATTTTCTATCGCGATTATCAGCGGCTATGGTGAACGATATACACAGTGGGAATGATGAGCAAGGTGAAGAAGAAGACCCATTGATTGAAGATGATACGTGATATGTGCCTCCAGAGTATGCATCGGATATTGAAGACGATTTAGTGCCTGAGCCAAACGAAATATATGATAGTAACAAAGAAGAAGAAGAAGAAGGAGAATCGAGTGCTGAAGGTCGACAACAACGTGCTAACGAATGGCACGAAGTAGTGGATGAACTAGCTGCTAGTGTTCGATTGCGACAACATAACATCATGCGTTTTCATGTCGTCCTGAAGGAACAAAGTTCAATTCCACTCGAGGTATTCAAGAATTTTTTTACCCCAAACATTGCGCTCATCATACTTATCGAAACCAACCGTTGCATATCGATTGTGCTGTTCAAAAATGGAATATAAAACATCCTAACTCAAAGCCCAAGGGTTGGAATGATTTTACTAGTACAGAACTTGATGCGTTTCTTGGTATTCTTCTGGATGCTGGTGTTTCACATAACAATATGCAGGACTCATCCGTTTTGTGGCGCACTGATGCATTACCATACATAGAGCAGCTATGTCATACCGGCGGGTAGCGGCGTTTCCTTGCGATTTCACAATTCATTCGCTTTGATGATAGTCGTACTAGAGAATTTCGTCAAAGAACCGATAAAGCCGCTCACATTTGCGATATATGGAATTTTTTTAATCGAAAACTTTTGCAAAAATTACGAACCACGAAACGGCCTACAAGACGTTGAAAAATTGCGTTTTTCTTCAACATGCTGGATGTAATGGCATTGGCTACGTACTGTATTTGCAAGGAAGTCGATGGAAACAATAGAAAAGACGCCAGACGCATTTTTTGCCAATGTTAAGTTTGTCCGACCAGCAGATTCGTAATGTAGACGGTCTTAGCTTTCATTTGATACACCATTTGTTATTTGACTGGATGAGGTAGTAAAGCATTAAGCCGGAAATGGCCATTTTACCGCCAAAAGGACAAGAAAAAGTTTGTCCGACCAGCGGTTTTGTAAATTTTACGTAATTTGCATTTATTAATGGCTAAATTATCCATTTACTCAATAAGGTAGGTGTTCCTATGGCCGCCTCCAAGACTATTATGTATTCATGCAATTTTCCTTAATGATGGAAACTGTTTTTCATATTTTAATTCCATTAATAGATGATGATTTCCGAATTCTTATTTTCAATTAAGTTTGCAAAACTCTGACTGAAGCATTGTCAATTATTCCTCATTCCTATAAGATTATATCCATCAAATATACCTAAAGGCATAAATATCCGCCTACTCTAGAGACATCACTAATAACCCAAACAGGTAATCAATTATCTTAAACATATCAGATTTTGTAGCAAAGAACTTAAATAAATATCCGATTCATAATGACATCATCCTGAGTCCTGAGAAGGATAATGCCATCACATACATAATAACAGCATTACATGCATCTCCTAGATTCATTCATATAACAAATATCCTTTTGTATTAAGGCTCATTCGAAGGGATTTTTTAATAAAAAAATCATTACAGTCATGTATGTGCCACTGGACGAACACATATTTTCCCAAATGGACATCGACCATATTGAAACAATTCTTTATCTTAGCTTCGTCCTTCTAGTTTTTGTATACAAATCATCAGTATGCAAATCTTTTGATCATCTTCATCGGGAACGGGAAATGAGATGATGCACCATGTGGTCATTTCCCAACAAAATGCTATTTTTTTCTCTTTAGAAAACCAAGGAAGCGTAATGTCTAGGATACTTCTACTGCCTTATTTTTGTAAGATTAGTTTTGTCCGGATGTAGACCACGAAAATAATTCATCGTGCTTGCGCATTTTTTTAAGCTGAACATATATTCTCCTGGCGTGGAGGTGCGGTTTGGTGTGGTGTATAAAATAAATGTCTCTCTCTCTGTTTAACTTTAATCGGGCCATTTCATTTAATAAGAGGATGTCTGACGTCTTTGTTTTTATTTTTGTTCGTATTTTTTTTGTAGTCTGTTATACCCAAGCCTTTGTCAAAAGATGAATCACCATTCTCAGTAAAAGCGCAAAGTCCTTGCTAAGAGTTTTTTTTTCCTTACGTCCAATTTCCCTTCGTTTGTAAGCCCCTAAGAGTTTACCTCAGTGCTTCCGATTTTATTTCACCAGAAAAACGACAAAAACATTAGTAACGCCATACTAATAGTAATTAACACACAAAACTAAGCCCAAGAAACGCTAAAATTTTACGCCTTTTGAGTCTTCCTTATGCCAAATTTGTCTTCCTGTTTCTTTTTTCATACAAGAGAAGGGCGGGCTGTTTTGTGGTTCAAGCCACACGATGATGGATTGATCCATTCAAATTGATGTGCCTCATCGCCTCCAGCAAAAAGTATTTGTATCTGAGGAAAGCCCATTATTCGAGAGGGAGTTAAAAGATATAGTAAATTCGAAATTAATTGTTTGCTTTTCGCATTCATGCGGCACGTTACGAATGATAATATTCCTAGGGTTGGGAAGATAAGCTCCATATCTTTTCTACCCCTTCGCAAAAAAAAACTTTCTCCTGTCAAATGATATTCATCAATAATTGATAGACCTATAATATAAAAGGCGTATAAGTGTAGGAGAAGGTGGGTCCTCATCGCCATTACCCATCTGGGCTAGGGTGTAAACCGCGGAATGAACGTTGCCGGGTTTAGGGCAGATAATGTGAAAAACACGTTTGCTTTATGTATACCTAGAAAGCCCTAAAAACCTATTGAGATCCTTTTTTTTTTGGATGGGGAGGACGTAAGAGGAGCAGAGGATTACTAAACAAATAAATTATTCAGAGGATTTAGTGGAAATGACGAGATACACTTTGGTCTAATCCATTACGATTTGAATGGCCATGAGCACAAGAACGCAGAGAATTGCCGTCATAATTAGTGGCTCCCGAAATAAACAAAAGCCAAATAACAGTCATGTGTAAGCTGTAAGTTTGTATTGGTATATTTATGGTGATTTAAACGGCCGTGACCATTATACTGGAATAGTAAAAAAGGTATTCAAATGATAGTGGGATGGTAATTGACACACAAATTAATCAAGTATCACTTAGGAAGGACAGGACAAAAAAATAATGATAAGCTTTTCAAATTCTGAAAGGATACGGTTGGGCAGCTGCAGGGTTATGTTTGGGCTGTTTGTGCTGATTTGTGTTACATTGGGTCTTATAAAAAAAAAACATTTACCGAAGTGAATGCTTGGTTTGCCATTTTGCAAAAAAACTTTCTGTTTTAAGAAATATTCAACATTTGACAACCCAATTGATAATTTAGTTGATAGGTTCAATTATTTTCTCATGAAAGACATTCATAATTCTACAATACCTAAATATTATTATCATATAATGAAAATTAACGGGAGGAATTTATACCATCGAGAAATTTGATCTGCTTCTTCATTTTATGGTGAACAGATCAAATCTCTTTCGCACTTATGTGGTATCTTTACCTTCCAAAAGCTCAAAGCACGGAGGATCTTTATTTATGATTACTCCATTGTCAGCGACAAAAAAAATTATTCTTTTTTGGCTATGTCACTTTACCCTTTAGCAGAAAATCGAAAAACGATTGGAATAAAGACCAAAGGATTAATATGATGCTTCCCTGTACGTTACAAGCCTAAATCTAGATCAAATTTCGTGGTTGTATATCGAATACTCTTTAATAATGCTGGCTTCACTGGTGCAGGTAATAAGATGGTTGCATGCTAAACAAGTGATGGTAAGTTTAATTTTAGGCTGTGTAGCATTTTTTTCTAAACTTCTGGTGCAATCTAGATGTCAGGCGTTGGTTTTAAGTAAGAAAATAGTAAACTTAATTTTGATCTACTGAAGCAACATAAATTCTTTTCGGTCTAGCTATGTTAATTCATAATGAGGGTAACGATAATATTTTAAATTCCCGCCGACTATTTAAAAATATTTGAAGAATACCAAATATTTTCATTCGGAATTCTAAATTCTGGTAAGCGGTTGACTGAATTGACGAATAAATCCGCAATGGTCGTTGAAAATCCGTATTATTGCCAAACAGCCATCCCGAAACGGTAGCGCTCCTACAACTAAACGTTATCAAAATGGGCTTGGAGATCTGATGAATGAACTACTTCCAGATCGATCACATTGTTATCAACCCAATACACTGCTCCAGCATCATGGATAACCGAACTTTCGGAGGCTTTAACATTAATTTCGTTTTAGACAAGAAACGGCTGCGAATATCCCATCTAACTCCGGAAACAGGTTATATTGTGAGAAAGTTTGACGTCGCCTACAATCTCAAAAAACCGCCAGCTCCTTTTCCGATCAAGCCTATAATAAACACCGATTTGAGACGTTTATCACAAGCATCAAGTATTATGAAACTGTAGCAACATTGCCAAAATTGCATCAGAGAAACCGCCTCTGAAAGTCGGATTCTTAAACGGCCACCACTACGAAACTCCTGGTTTGAGATGAGTGCTGGTGAGCATATACAGGTAAACAGAAAGCTCACATGGCGACACTGCATAGAAGGACCACACCTGCACGCGAGAGGAAAGAGGAACACTGGCTCAGAGAGATATTAGAGTAGGAAGGAAGTTCGAAGATTTTAACAAAATGTTTAACAAATGTTTAATGTAAATGTTAAATCTCAAATCAAACAAACAAAAAATTTATTGGCGTGACAGCTCCTTAAGGAGCCAAGGCCTAGTGACTTATACTCTCAACCATTCCTGTGTGTGTGTTGATAATCTGCAAGAATGGAAGGTCTCTACAGTTTACCGCCGAGTAAGAACGGCTACATGAGATGCACTTTTTCGAGACAATTTTTACTCTTGGAGGTTTTGTCAGTTCCTCGCAAGAGGCAGTACCCCAGAAAAGAATATGGCTATGAGCTGGATTCGAACCCAGGCTCATTCGCTTAGCAGTCCGACACACTATCCACTAAGCCACGCGGCACTACTTAAATCAAACAGCGCTCAAAATAAAGCTTGCACAGAAGATCAAGGGAACATCAAAGTAAAATCATAGAGTCAATTCTATGAATATGGATAAACCACTTCTGCAGTCAGCAAAACAGCGATAACCAACAGAATTCCGTTGTCAGGCAGATGACGCATTCAATTGGGGCGAAGTAGAAGTGAAGCAAAAATAATGTCTGTATGTTTGTCTGTCTTCTTGTCAGTATGTATAGCGAGCTTCATCCAAAACGGCTTAAGCGATTATCTTCAAATTTAGTGTTTGTGATTCTTTTGGCATTCCCCAGGGGGGAAATGGAAATTTTATTTTTAAACCTAAGAATAACGGCACCTGCCATATGACGGTTTAGGAAAAACTTATTTTTCTCAAAAACGGTTGCAACGATTTTGAAGAAAATGTTTAAGAATTTTTTTGTTAGTATTGGCTATCATTTGATAACCAAATTTACTGGAAAAATATATTAACGGTACCTTTCATATAACGGTTTTTTTTTTAAATTTGTTTGCTTTCTCGGTAACGGCTCGTTGGATTTTTGTAAAATTATATATTTAAATAGACCTAGGTAGCAAAATTAATCCTTCATATAAAAAATTTGAATAACTTTTTTTTTAATTAAAATAAATTTAATTTTTTTTTTTGAACCGAGCGTGATCTGAGCGCTCAGATATAATTTTGAAATACGTTCTAGCACTTGGCTGTCACAAATCGACACTTCTCATATGGCTTGTTCACAGGCGGCAATATTATGCACATAATACTATTTTCTCTTTCGTATTGGCATCTATTTTTCGAAGAGTGGTGTAAGCAATGTGCATGGGATAGAGTGAAATAGCCTTTAACTCTAAAGTGACGTTAATTTCGTTCAGCATTTTCTCAGAATGCTCAGTCAATTTATTCTGAGCGCATACAATTTAAACCTATACTAATAACTATTTTATACAAAAACGAATGACATTTTTAAGATATTCAAGTAAAGGTTAACAAAGTTGACTAATAATATCAAAATAACACAAGCCACTACTTCCGGGTTACAATATTTCAAACCATAACTATATGTAAGATTACGAATAGCATATAAAACACCCATTCCCTAAAGTGAAACCTCAAGTATAAAAGGTTGTTTACTTTTAAGATTATCTCATTTCAGATTTAAAAAAAACCCCAAAGCATTTCAAAACATAAAAAACCAAACAAATGAATGCGTCAAGACTTTAGACATCCACACTAATGAGAAGTGAAAGGACTTTTGTGTCACACAATCTCCCGTATCTAAGTGGTTTCATTAAGTTAGATGTCCGGGTCACTTCATTACGAAATGATTACAATTATATGGCTTGCCAACACACCAAGCACAGGGGGAGTGTTTATCAAGGCGTGCCTGAAAGTATATAGCCTTAACACAGTACAATACCAAAAGGAACACCATAGCCCTAAACTAAACAATGAACTTGCTTCATTTAATGAAATTTGTCGGACCCCCTGAACAAGCTAATAGCTTTGTCCATTAAAAATATCTTAAGCAGAAGAATCGCCTTTTGCTTGAATCTTTGGCTTAAATCAATAACGGCCGAATCCGTATAATATGTATATATATAAAGTGATAACACCTATTGTGGGGCGGCTTAGTTATCACGTCGCATGTGATCCTTATTCTTTCGTGGGCTCTTCCATTTAAGGGATGCGAATGTTTCGTATTCCCTTGCCCGTGGTTCTGGTATTATCCAGCACGCATCTATTTGAGAACAGTGGGAGGCGATTAATGAGTTCTCGATCTGTGTTTTGGGGATAAAAAAGTTTTAAGTGCCTTTGCTTATTTTTTCCGGATGTGTCGGGTGGCCGGGAATTGGACGGGGTTTGGAAAAAAGCTTTTTTTTTGTTGTGTTTAGGTGTAATAGACTCAAGCGAACAAATTAACTAAGTGTCCATCCAATTAAGTGCCAAGCCTTATACTCAGCACTTCCATTAGCGTCGGTCATCGTGATCATTTGAAAAAGTTTAGCGTATTACATTTGGAGACATTTGGCAGTGTCTAAGGATTGGAAACTTTATTCCGAACCTACATACTTACATATCTGCTAGAACTATATAGAGCCTATCTATTTTTCTCGATAAAACATAATTTTTTTTAATGGAAGTTATATGTAGAGAATGAAATAAACAGTTTTGGGAAAACAAAAATTGTTGGAAGTTGTTTTTCCTTGGAGGGATAAAAGACAAGTAATAGTATTGAAATAGTTTGAGAAAGTGAAGTTCTGAAACACTGGAAAAACTATGCCATAGAATTTATTGCCTAGTGACAGTTGATTGCGAACTTATTGATATAAAGAGTGAGGGAACTTAGTGTCATACACACAGCGATCTCTGTGTGGGAAAAATAAGGAGGAAGATAGTTGTAATATATCCTTGAACTAGGGATATAATTTGACTTAACATAGCTAATTAAGTTCACTTTGAGTAAAAATGGAGCAACGTTAGAAAAAGGAAGGTCTTTAAAGTAAATTTCACTGGTAAAAGTGTTGCTGTTTGTACTTAATTTTTGTTTTCTGCTAAGAATAGGTTTTTGAAAGAACTTTGATTGTACTTATCAGAAGTAATTGTGTTAAATGCTCCATTACTTATATGTAGATTGATATCTCCCCTATAAATTTCAAGCATACAGACTTCATCTGAGCTCGAAATGTTTTGAAAATTACGTACAAGAATTGTCAAAACTCGAAACCACTATACGAAACGGTTTCTAGATCCAAATATTTAGTTTTTTTTTAAACCATTTTGGTCATGGTATCCAGTATTTCAGAGTTAATCAATATACAGCTTACGTTAAAATTAAAAAAAAAAGTTTAGGTTAGTTTTAAGAGTATTGAAAAAATAAAAAAAACATTTAAAAAATTATTATAAATAAAAAAAAAATTATTCTCGAAGTTGGTATGCATAATTTATTTGGCATCCTAGGTTTTTTAAACACAAAATTTGGTTAAAATCTAGCCTTGCGAGTTGCAATTAAAATAAATTACACGATTGGATCGCACGTACTTGCTCTTGTGTGCGGTCACAGCTTCAAATAAAATTTGATATGTATTTATAAGAAGAATTCCGATTTTTGTGACTTTGGATTGTAGGTTAAAGAGTTTTCATAGGAAAAATATAAATACCATTTTATTTCTATAAAAAAATGTAAAATGTAAATGATTTTTTTTTTTCAAAATCATAGGAACGGTTTTTATTCAACAACTTTTGTTAAAAATTAAGAAAAAATAACTGAAGAATGCAAACATCAATTTAAAAACAAAATTTAAAAAAAATTAACTTACGCGTTTTCAAATTTTCAAATATCGATTTTTTAAAATATATTTTTTTTAATTATTAAAAATGCAAACAAAAATTTACGGAAATATTTTAAATTGATATTACTAAGGATACTTACATCTTTCTTAATATCAATTTTGGTTCTAATCGGTAAACCAGAGGTACCGTTCTTAGGCCACCATCTTAATTTTGTTTTCATTAAAACATAATGCTTACCAACAATAGCATACTGATTTTTTTTAATAAAAAATCTTGAAGCCGTTCACGAGAAAAATAAGATTTTACATAACCGTTATAGGTATTGTTAATATTTTAGCTAAAAAAAACTAAAAACCTTTCTGTAGGGTGTCAAAATAACCTTATGTTCCAAATTTGCTCTTTGGTAGCCATTATATGTCAGTTACCTTTATATTAGTCCCTTTAAGAAATGCTTAAATAACATCACACATACAAATATTGAATGTACTTATATCAACAGTTTGGGCTACAGAGTTTTTTATAATTAGCGCGCCCACAAGTGATTATTTGTTCCCCTTTTTAATGTTGAAAGATAAGAAGGGAAAAGACAAGAGGTGTTGAATAACATTGGTTTTGAATGCTTGCAGATCAAAATGGCACGGGAAAATATCGCCGGGTAAACTATTTCAAATTCGTGTTGTTCGGCAAAAAAAAAGAATCACTATAATTCACGGTACGTCCTTAATTAAGCTCAAGGGTAATGCGAATGCAGCTGGCTACTTCGAGTGAACTTGTTTTATATAAGAACCGATAAAATAAGGAAAGACATTAAACATTACGTCGGTGTTCGAGAGGTGCAATAGTTTCAGAAGCAGTTCTATTTCCTATCAATCGTATTGCCCTATTTTGTATTATATCAAGCAGGTGAAGCGATGTTTGCGAAGCACCTACCCAGAGGTGGGAGTTATACTCGAGTTTAGGGAGTATAAACGCTTTGTAAATTGTAGCCAGATCAGAAGGAGAACAAAACTTCTTGCATCGATACAGAAAACCTAAGCACTTAGCAGCATTTTTGACGTTCTCAAATATATGGCCATTCCAACGGATGTCGTCGATGACACACATGTCGAGTATTGAGAGCTTTTCGGTTTTTTCGATGTAACTGCCATTCAAGGATAATGGCATTAGGGGTATGTTTAGATTTAACGACAACATTGAGTTTTCGAAGCATTAAACTCGACACGATTTCTATTACCCCATTTGATAATGCTGTAAAAATCGGATTTTAATGAGCTTATTATTCGGTACCATTGCGATTGTACGTCCGAAGCCGAAGAGCGAGAATCGTCGAACGAATATGAAAAACTGAGGGTAAAGTCGTCAGCAAAACGGTTAAGTGGATTAGAAGTAACAGACAGAAGATCATTTATAAAAATGAGGAAAAAAGCCGGAGATAGAACGGAGCCCTGTGTCCAGAAAATTGCTTCTAATCCAACGAACAAGAGTATCATCGATCCCTAAAGCCAAACTCTATCAAATGCCTTGGAGACAAATAATATTACTTTCACCAAAGCGATGCCGAGATTTGACCCACTGTTTGGTTAGATATGTCATCAGATCACCAGTGGAACGGTTGCTGCTGAAGCCATACTGACGGTCATGGAGAAGCTCTCGATCTTAGAAAGAAGGGATGGTAGTGCTATGGGTCGGTAGGAGGAAGGGGAGGATGGGTAACCTTTCTTAGGGACAGGCTGGACAAATGGTGGTTCCATCTTCTAGGAAAGATTTCAGAAGAGTAGGAGCGATGAAAAAGCTTACACAGTGGCTTTGCCAGTTTGGAAGAACACTTCTTCAGAAGAATCGGGGGGTATTCCATCCGGACCAGTCGATTTGTGTACTGTACAAGTGCGGAAAAAATCTGTTTAATGGAAAAATTTACATTCTGAAGTACAGGAAAGGCAACGATGCTGTAGGGCAGCTGATAGCAAAATGGGCTGCGAGCAAGTTTGCCTTCTCTGAAGAGTAGACAATAGGTTTGTCATAACCGATGAGCGTCGGAACCGAAGATGTTGAGGAGTTTTTAATATTTTTTACAAATGACCGAACATTTTTACTGCCTTTGTGTCATTGCTGATTTTTTTGCCGTAATTTTTGGTCATGCAAAAATTTAGTTCTTTGAATAACGAAGTTGCATGAATTCCTTTTTTGTTTGCGCTTTTTCCGATTTTCCCTCCATATGGTTGGTTTTGTAAGATCGGAAATTTACGTCTATTAGCCTAAAAGCTTTTTATTCTCAGAGTTAAACCGGGACTTTTCTTTAGGATTGATGCTTTTTACTCTATTAGGAATAATCACACTTGTGATCATTTCACCACTGGCATCAATGTCACTATCGAGGAAGCATATAGTAACGAGTTAAGGTCACTCAAAAAAATATTCAAGCCCTCCCAGTTGGCTTTTTCGTTTTGTGTTTCAGAAAAAATTAACAAAAACCAAACACTTAAAAATATTAGAGAAAAAACTTCTGCTTCGGCTTTTTTTAAAGTGAGTTTGACTTTCATTCCAAAAACTTAGATCAGAAGATTTGCGTAAATACAAAATATTCATTTGAGATTCTGCACAAATACATAGAAAAATGGGGTTTGTGTAAGCCATTAATATTTGTGGTTCAGAAGATTTGTGTATTTTGACAAAACAACATATATTTTATTTGTATCGGCATACATTCTGATGGCTTCAAGACTGTTATTCAAAAATTCCACTGTGGCGTATACGTAACATTCAAGATTGGACATCGTAGTTTTTGATGAGAGTTTGTTCCTTTCTATAGGATATTTTGTATATGTTGATAATAATTAAATTTTAATAGCACCGTCATCAAAAGGCTTTCAGATAGTATCATTAAGTAAAAATTAAAAATGATAGGTTTAAAAAAACAAAAACTCATTCAAAAGGCCGGGATTTCGCGAATTTATATGCGTAATAATAAATAAGATAATCCCATTTTGATTCAGTTAAAGTCTATAGATGAACAAAATTTTCTATGTAGAAGTTGAGCCAAAAGTAATACCCCATTGCTGGCCTGTTACCAGTTACCAGTGTTTGACAACAGTTTAAGATACGCCAACACAAACAAATTATTGCATTAATTCCACATTCTTCAGGAGTATATAGTTCCTTGGCTTATTGACGTACATATGCATTACATATTTTATGCATTTGCTTACTTTACATACAAATGTCAAAACAGAATTGAAATTTGCAAAAATATAGCTTTTTTCAATAGTGTGATTACTTTTACTCCACCTCGTATCTTGGTACTAAACTATCTTTCTTTCTGAAACTACCGTGGTTTCCAAACAAATAACGTTTTTTGTACCTGGTTTTTCTTTTAGTTTCAAGGACAAAAAATTGACACATTTTTTTCTATTTTTTATTTGCTCTCATTTAAAGCCCTAAAGAATTAGTTCTTTCGACCACGATTTTCATTGCTTTTGCATTGCCATTGAGACTGGCGAAAAGTCTTTTCGCCACTTAGTTAAAATTTGTTTTTTTTTTCTGCGATTTATCTTCTGATTTATCATGCAAAGAAGATAAACTGAATATTTATCCCTTAGTTCCGTTCGCCGGTGCTATTTTAAAGTCGCCCGCCCATATCGTACCGCCTGGGACTTTCCGCAACAATTATCTTCCAAAAGGATCAGCATGGTGTGATGGTATCGGTATGGCGTCGCCGCCGTTGTTGGTTGTAGTTATCGGGCTTTGGAATTAGAAGTTGCGCTTCGACGCTTCATGAAAGCGGGATTAAGATTTGCATTTTGCAACACGGATATTCCCTTAATAATACCTCCATTTCATCGCTATGTTCTCGTTAAAGTGAATGTTTATCCTGATGGTTCTTAAAACGTAAAAAAAAAATTAATATACCGTTTTCAATGGGAGATTTTTTTAATTTAACTTTTTATAACTCAGACCGTAAAGTTTAGTCCATTCAAGGGGATAAAGCCAGGAATCAACAACACCCAGGACATGAACTCTCATAGCGTTAAGTAAGTTATTTTTTATACATCACAAGCACCATTAGTGCAAGTTTATAACAAGGAATGCACTAGAGCATTTAACATGCGGTGTTGGGAGACTTGACAAAGGCTTCTCCAAACAAAGCCACACTAACCGTCATCATTTGTAGCTCGTGCTGTCTGTCTATCACTGTTGAATCCGAGTAAAGAAAACTACGCGACATGACACCGCATATGGGTAAGTTCATTTGTCAATACAAAACAGGCAACAGAGAGATAGGTAGACATAAGAGTGCACACCCTAGCCACACTGTATATTCGTTATAAGTAGATTAATCATATTTTTACAAATTCTCGAGATGTCATTGCAAACCGTATTGTATGCGAGGCAGGTGGCGCCAGGAGATTAAGGGGTTTTCTGCCCCTTTGTTCTAATAAATAACAAAAAAACAAGGTAAGGATTGCTTTTTGTCGGGATGACTTATGAAGGTCCTTTTGGGAGAACTCAAATTATTTGTTATTGTACGAAATGAGAATTAGGTTCCAATTGTTCTACAGAAAGGGTTCCCACGGTTTCAAAAAAATCGGCGAAGGGGCAACTGAAAATGATAAATTTCATTTTCAAGAATGATATATTATCGTAAGGTTAACAGAAATCGTGCTATGTGATATATCTTCCACTCCATCCCTCTAAGGGACCTGTCCTAATGAATCATTTGTATAGGTTTGACGTTGAGGGATTTTCGAGAAACAATATCGCAAAAGTTTCACCTTCGACAAGATATGGTTGAAAATCTGTATTGAATCTTCGACGATGAACCAGAACTATACTATACTGATTATCAATGGTTATTTATCCAAAATATATACAATAGTGTCCCAAACTTTGATCTACATTAACATCTCCAACTACTCCTATTATTTTTGTTTGTTAGGAAAAGCTTTCTGGTGTCTTGGTTAAAAGGTTTATTTTCATTGCAAACATATATACATTTTTTTTTCAAAGGGATATAGAGAGAAGCAAGCAGGATTGTTATTTTTAAATCCAACTCATTTTTTTTAATGCCGGAAAGAAAATACCGAAAAAGTTCAAAGAAGGGATTTCTTAATTTTTTTGTATTCAGTAGAAAAATATTGCCATAATATTCAACAAAGAGATTGGGTTTTGAGTATAGACTTTGTATAGCCTTTTAAGGCCGACTTGAAATCAAAGAATATAATGAAAATATTGCCAACCCTCTTGGTATAACAACAAGCTAAAGTATTTATGAAAGTATTTAAGAAAAACATAAAATTTAGCGGAAATATCTCAATTCAGACTGCGATCTTTTCCTTCTTTATTACCAGAACTCCAGCTCTCCTTTTTCAAAACTTTGTGAATCTCTTTAATATAAATATCTTAATGTCATGAGATTCAACATTATTTATTAGTTCTTAAGAGCCTTTTCTGCTTCATTTATGCCAAAATGACGCATTTGGTGTCAAAAAAATTCCATGAAGTAAATGTTAAAAAATGTCAAGCTGTAATAATACTTTCGTAATTTTGTTAAATAAACAACGAACCTGTTCTAAAATAGCATTATCTTTTTAAATTTGGGGTCCCTTGCGATAAAGAACTAAGCTTTCGTTCCTGTATTTACACAACTTTAAAGAGAGTTAATGCAGCTATATAATTTCCTAAGATGATTATCTATTAAAGTATTTTCCGATACCTGTCACTACCTTACATTTTCCGACCTTTTCTATAATATTCTATCCCTGGTCGGATAGATTTTTAATCACCCACCTTATGAAGACCGTCTTAAGGTTCTTAGCATCTCTAATTAGCTTTATTTACCAGCTTGTATATAACTAATAATATAGAATGAAAATGAACTTCGTTTCTTGAAAATAAAAAATGGTTCAGACTTCGTTTGGCTTTAAACCTGAGAGTGAACATGAATGTATTGGCGCGACAGCTCCTTAAGGAGCCAAGGCCTAGTGACTTACACTCTCAACCATTCCTCTGTGTGTGTTGTTAATCTGCAAGAATGGAAGGGACCTACAGTTTACCGTCGAGTCCAAACGGCTACATGAGATGCACTTTTTCGAAACAAATTTTACTCTTGGAGGTTTTGTCAGTTCCTTGCAAAAGAAGATGGCTATGAGCTGGGTTCGAACCCAGGCTCATTCGCTTAGCAGTCCGACACACTAACCACTAAGCCAGGGGGCACTACAAGCCTGAGAGTGATCTCACCCCATTAAACGGAGAAGCTGGCCGATATTATTGATTTAAGACAGTTGTGATCGAAGTTAACGCCTAAAAACACAAAGTATTCGCCAAAACTTAACTATATCGCAACGGAACAAAATAAAATTTTGAGATTCATCAAAATTATTGTAGTTCATTTTAAGTTCTTTAAATCGTGCTTATAGCAATTTCCTATTATCAGCTCTCAGGGGAAGAAACATTGTCAACTAAAGTGAAGGCCAAGCTGACGAGACATATCACATAAGTTCAGATAAGATCTAAAGACAAGAAACGTTTCCTTCTAACAGAGGAGAGTTGTAAAAAAAAGAGCTACGCAAAAAGCGAGGTACAAGAAGCTACTGCAAGTTTTGCAAATGTTATTTTGCAGTCTTTAATCAACCACACTTGGAAAACTTCATAAATATTGAATTGAATAAATCGAAACTTGCGTCTTGAAAATGTATTCACTGTCAACTGAAGAGTCCAAGTGAGCTACCGGGACGAAACACCGATACGATTTTGAAAAAAATACTCTTTTTCACATTGTTTTAAAGAAATAAAATGACGTTCAAATTATTCTTTGGAAACTATTCTTCGTACTCTTTTCAAACAATGAAATGTCAGAAAAATCGAATAAAAACTTTGAAGTTAGCTTAATATTTTTCAAATTTTATTCGGAGCTATGACCTCACAGAAGAGGAAGTCGCTCTTCACTCCCTTTTTAATTTGGCCTTTTCTTCTTCAGTTCATAGATTTTTTTTCATTATTACGATTACGAAGAGTTTACAATAATTTTTTATCGGATTATTAAATACATTTAAAAACGAAAGCATCCTTCATGTATTTATCGTCTTTTTTTTTAGAAAAAGTCAGTTCCCAGAACCCTAGCTCATTACTAGGTAATTAATTCCTTATAAGGTAGATTATATACCTTTGCAACAAACTTTATACCTCATCGTCCTAGTAACATACATATGTAAAATAAGCGCTTCGTTCCCTGTTTTTTTGTTCATACTTTAAGTTGTACCTCGTTTCAATTTTACTGACTTCCTTGAAATTCAAATTGAATTCCTATTCAAAAGTTTAACGAGAATCTCCTTATTGAACTTAGTTTCTCAATCTTTGTTGCTGATAGATTTTTTTTGTTTTCCTTTCGTTTCTACGCTTCTAATAGCATTTTACTCAGAAATAATGAAATATTCATACAAATCAGTTGCTACCTTTTCAAAGCAGTATGTTCTTTCACCATAAAACTCATAAATTCTTTTCCAGGTTCCCAAGGTATATCTGTGTATACTATAATCCCATCACTTTTTCCAAAAAAAATAAAATATATATATACAAATCCATATAGAAGCCTCAACTGAACAATTTTCGAAAAACTTATTAGCCAACTTTTCCAATGAGTTGTCGTTTTCCCCCCTTTTTGCTGCCATGTCCTACTACACGAAATAGGACAAGTTGTGTGGTTCTGCTAAGGGCTAAATCCTGCATGATGGTGGAAGGTGTTAAAGTTCAACGTATTCGGCAATGCCAACACATTCGAAACCTCGTCCTGGTACTGGTCGTTTCGTCGTCCTCACATCGCAGTTGTTTTATGTTTTTTTCCGTTTCGTGCTTTGCGTACATGTGTACTCACAATTCTAAAAATGGAGGCAGATAAAGGTTCAAAAGGAATTAGCATATCTGGAAGCACTCTCCGATTTTGTGCTAACTCCTATGCTGTGTGAAATTCAAGGGGGTGTCCCTTAGAACCAAGGATATCGTTTACCTATAGAACGACTGGGTCAAAATGACAACAAACAAAAATGTCCTTTTCGTTTCCTTTTTCTCACAGTATATCAGCCTAATAGATTTATCATAGAAAAGAAGTGTTGTTAAGAGATTTTTCTTTGTTTAGTATTTTTTTGTTGACACGTTGGGTTCTTTTAGATTGTCATTGGGAGACTGGCTAAAATTGATTTTTTGTTCCTTTTTAGATATTTATTTGCTTCATGGTTGGACTAAAAGGTTTTTCAATGACTTTTGTGTGATTCTGTAGTTTTTTTCTTTCTGTTTTTTTTTATGGGAACACTACCCTACACACTCCATTAAAAACGGTCATTTGTTGGCAATAAGTCTAGAATTTGATTGACCATTTTTATTGTTTGTTTGTATTGTTTGTAAACCGTTCTATCAGTTTTTTTCTTGGAGACCTTCTTCGTATTCTTTTATTAGGATATTTTTAAGTGACGTTTTTTTTTTCATTATGTCCGAAGTTAGTAACTAAGTAAGTAAGTACCTCAGCTTATTATTGTCCAAAACAAATATTGGAAAGATCAATGAAGAATCTCATAAAAACAAACAAACAGAGTGGCAGCAAAGCGCAGTTACCAGATATTTTTCTATAAACTTTTTCGATATGATTTTCACATAATTTCGCAGAAATGATAAGGGTAAGTTCGGGCATCGCACCTCGCCTTATACTTCCAGAACTCTTATTATTATTATTGTCTTAAGACTTAAAGTTCAAGACCAACAAGAACTAAAATGAAGCAGCACACATCGACGTACGGCGTCTTCCGACGAAGAAAATCTTGAGAACCAGCCGACGAGTTGGATGGGCCCGAAGATTTCGGCGAGAAATTTTGCGCGGGTTGTGGTGAAGAGTAGTGTACACTGCAAGTAAAAAAAAACATGTCCTGTGTAGACAGTATCACCACGAATCCTGTAATGCATTTAAGAACAGCTGCGATGGAGGTGGGCATTTAAAATTAAAATAAAAGCTACCGCCGTATTGCCATCAGGGGTGCGCCATATTTCCCACGTGAAAGACAATATGGTTTTTTTAAAACACTTTTGTCTTTTTAAATTATATTATTTTTTGTTAAAGGCCTTACATAATCATTTGTAATTAATTTATTTATATTACTTTTTTCTCAAATAAAAAAAAAATTAACTGAGTTATTAAACTTTGTGAGTAGTAAAGTTATTTCATATTGACGTTAGGTGCGCCATAATGCCCGAAGTAAACCTACGAAGTAAAGAAATTCATCATATCCGTCATTAGATAGAGAATATATAACACCTAGAACTGTTAGACTCTGGATTTGGTTATAAAATATCATTTAACTTTAATTTTTGTTAAAAAATTCAGCGTTATCTTGATATAAAATTAACTTACGACGCTATTGTTAGAGGAAGCAGTTTATATTGAAGAATGAACTTACCTGGAAAGAAAAAAATAATACAATCGATTAGAAATGGTCTAAGCAAAATTTTTTAAAAGAATTTACATTTCATTAGATTTTTTTACTTAAATTTAATATTTTTAATTATTGTAAATAACATTGCCTTTTTTTACATTGATAAGGGATGAGATAAGAGTTTCAATGGAAATAGAGAATTATTGTGCAGAAAATTCATATCAAAATCAAAACGAGAACCAAAAAAATAATCTCTCTATTTAGTCGGTTTTTTGTAGTGTTACTGTGGAATTGTTTTGAGGCAGCATGATAATTGTATTGAATTTTTTTTTATTGGTGCGACAGGAGCCGAGGCCTTGTGACTTATACTCTCAATTCATCGAATAATATTTTGGGTGAAATGTAATAAGTCATTTCATTTAACTAATAATGGATGTATAAGTTTAGCATTACCTGCTTCCTTCATAATCACCTAAAAGTATATCCTACTAACATTATAAATGTGATTGTTTGTATGTTTCCATGTTTGTTCCGCAATCACACATTAACGGCTTTACGGACTTGGATGAAATTAAGCAGATAGATGTATGATGTTCTGGAAGGAAAAATAGGCTACAGTTTATCCAGTGAAAACGCATAGTTTATATTGAACTTCACTCTGACAGAGTCCCGGATAGAACTTAATAGAAAAATAAAACTCACACGTCTTCCCGCTTATAACTACAATTACTCTTAAAAAGCTTTAGGAGTGCTCTATTTAATTATATATCTGCATAATATAACCCCTACCCTTGAGGCAATCCGTTTTAATGACTAAGTACACCTTCATCTACAAGCAATGATACTACATCTTGAGTGATTAACAGCGGGTGTAGCGGTGATCGATATTCATCGCAGTGCTAAATTATAATCCTCAAGGTGTTGACGGCTTATTCGGCATCGAGTGTGGCTTTTAGATGTTAGCTTTACTGTACTATAAAGGACCAAGTCTTAATAATAAAACAAAACGCATATCAGATGAAAGCCGAGACAACCGATTTAAGTTCCATTTATCTCATTTCTGATATCATGGGAAAAGTAATCTTAAAAGTAGGTTTATTGGTAAACCAAGCGTAACTAATTGACGACATGGCTTATGTCTAGAGTCTGTATGAAAAGTTTAAATTGTTGAGGTTTATAGCTTTCCTCCTCTCGAATACATGTAAACAAATAAATGTAAATTTTCTGCATTGATTTTTTACCAGTAAACAGATTTTTGGTTTGCCCTATACATATATGTAATGGTTTACTCTCATTTTGTATACCTGTGATTCCATTCTTTATATATTCTTTAAAAGGCGATCGATTGAAGAAGCAATTTTCTGCATCAATAGTCGGCTAAAACAAAAATCATTAAAAGCTAATATTTTATTATTGAAGCCGACCTTAATTTAAAAAAAAAACTTTTTTTATAAATTCTTTTTTCTTTAAAGCCTTGAAACGTGTACCAAGATAAGATTCATAAATAAATCGTGGCCTATCTATTTGATTTACAAGCATGCAATTTTTTTCGTCATACAAAGTTAAAGTTCATTGGAATCCATACCACCAACTTGCTCCGTAGAAAAAAAAGATCCATTATAACCTGGAATCTATCTATCTTCCTGGACAAAAAAAAAACCTTAACAAAATTTCTCGCTTCACAATACTGTCTTGTCTAAGGCAAATGATTTAGTACTTTCAACCTACTTTAACTTTATCCAACCAACCAGATGGGTTCTTGATGTTCCTTTCAGCAAACTCCAAAAGCCTTTTCCTTTCCCAACTGATTTAAATAACTTTCTCCAGGAGTTATATAGTGATGTCTTATTTTTGTTATTTAACTATTTTTAGAATTATCAACAACTAAATTAAGGAAGTTATGAAGTACTAAGGAACTTACCAAGGAAAACAACTAAAAATCCGACTGCCTTCAAGCAGTGCATGCATGAAAACAGAAGTTATTTTTCTGAGTAATTTCCATTAATAATAAACTCGAATCACTGCACTTAGGGCCATGGAGTCATCATTTTCATGGCCCAACATCCAATTAGGCATCCGACAACAGACCAACTATGTATCTGTGTTTCTGGTTATAGAACTCAGAAATTGTACATGAATGTCATCTTCAATATTGCCCATCCATCGTAAATGTCATTCCAAATCATCAGAGTAAAATTTCTTTGAATAACCACCATAGACCATATCCAAATATTATACAGAGCCTCATATATTATTTAGGCCTCATTCTCACTCATATGCTATTATGTTTTGTATCTGCTGTATGAATATATGTTTCCCTAAGCATTACAGATTACAATATGAAATGGAGAAATCTACTACGACTCTTTTTCGCATTTCATTTTACGTATTCAGAAAGCATAAATGTCGGATCTTCTGTGGTAGTTTGCCTAGGGCACAACAAAAAAAGAAGAAAAGAACAGTACAACAACAACAAAAACAACAAGAAATATGAAATTCACTTCCCTTAAGAATACAAATTCTCAAAGCATTGTATGAGACCTCGGGATCTAACATTGTCACAAATGGGGATACTGTAATAGAATATATACGTAATAGGTACATATTGTATAGTCTATTGCCTCATCTCGTCCTTGCTCATAGTATCTTGATGAGTAAACAAAATCTTGGTCAACAAAAGAACTATTATAGGATGACATAAACGAAGGAATATGGCAATATCCATAGCCCGGATGCAGTGTACAGCAATACAGTAACAGAACGTTCATTTGGGCTACCAGAGAGAATTTTCGTGGCCATGGTGTTCAGCTTCGGAAGGAACTGTAACAGTGAAAGTCAGGATATCCTCTGCTGCCTGCCTGTCCGTTTGCAATATCCTTTCAGAAGAACATTTTAAATACGCTTCGAATAGATTTTGAATGTGACTTCTTCCAGTAGTTGCCTTGAAATGTGCAAGAATTACAAAATGGCTGAGCCTTTTTGTGTTTACCTTAGGTTTGTTACGTTTATCCTTTATTGTAATGCACTCTTCATGTTACTGTTGGAGAAGAAACAAAATAAATGTGCTGATCAGCAACAGAGCTTTAAAAAGCGAAGTTTCTGCTTATTCGCATGTATCCCCATCGTCGTTGTCCTTTTTGTGACATCTCTTGTGACATCCGTTCTGTCACATGGAAGTAGGCGTTTTATTTTAAATGACAATTTCGTGTCCACTTGCAGCGGTAGTCTCAGACACGTTTCACATTATGCCTGGCACATGTTATTCTTTGCAATTGAAGGTTTAACTATACCACAATGGTTTACCCCTGTAGGTATGTTATATCTTTTCTAATCTCCGGCCCTGCCTTTTCGACCCAGATAACTTAATTTCGGTGTTAACCGATGTTTTCAATAGGATGTTGTTGGTTATCACACTCCATTTTCTTTTGTGGTATAGAGACCTTTGGCTCGTTCTCGGTGGGTTTGAGGGAAGCTCATTAAATATCAGGTTGATAATTAGATAGGATTAAATCATTCTAAGGCAATAATCTTAGGTCAGCCCATGATTCGGTTCGGTATCTGAAAGCCTATTCCGGGAAAAACGAAACAACTTTAACTTTGTTTACATCTGAAATATTAATTCGGAAGTTCTTTTTCAGTGCCAATAAATTTAAGTGAACATTAAAACATTTATACGATTTTTCGATTAAAGTACGTTAAATTGTATTCATTTCATTAAGTCTTTCCATTTTTAATTTTTTTCATTTATTGAAGGATGTTATACACAAAAGATATAAAGTTATAACTTAACGATTGTTAAAATTCAATACGGATGAATGAACAACTAGGAATTATATGTTGGCCAACAAACAATAGACTTAAAAGAGTAAAGGTAAAATTAAAAATTTAATTATTTTTATTATTTTTTTTCTTTTTTCTTTTTCTTTCTTTTTTTTCCTTGGTAAAAACTTTATTGCGGTGACAAAAAGATTTTTAATTTTTTTTTGACAAGATATTGAATTATCAAGATTTCTCAGATCTCTCAGATCAGAGAGTTCCAGAGTCGTAACGCGTTTATAAAGAATTGGCGCTCTGAATTAAGGCAAGTATGTCGGGAAATGATAAGAGTACACAGTCTGACTAAGTTTGAAAATTAAAGACGGTAGAAATGATATTGGGGTCGATGTAATTGTATGATATTGAAGAGGAAAAGAAGGGTTCGGTATTGTAGAAAATGTTTAAACTGCATATTGTATAAGCTGTGAGCGAATTCGGAAACATGATCATATGTGTTTAGACCGTAAACATATCTAATTGCGGGGTTAAAAACCACATTTAATTTTCGCAAGCTTACTGCGTCGCACTTGCAATAAATTCCACAGCCATAAGTAAGCATAGGTTTTAACCAACATTTTTCGAGTTTCCATTGGAGTTAAGCTTTGAGAATTTCGAAGTAATCTTAGGTCTCCATAGACTGTACCTACAACGGAATTTATGTGGTTACTCCATGATAATATTCTGTTAAAAAGTTCTTTGCTGTATCCACGAAGTCAATAATAAAATCATTTAGAATTAGGCGAGGAAAATATGAAGTGTCCAAAGGTTTCCTGGAAATAACCAAGCATTTAGTTTTGGAAGGGTTGAGAGATAGATCATTTCGCTGAGACCAAAGATGTATGTTTTGAAGGTCCTCGTTGATGTTAAGAGCACAATTTTCAATGAGTCCAAGAGGGCAATTTAAATAGAGTTGCACGTCGTCCGTATACATTTGTACAAGGGAGAATTTAAAAAAAGATGGCAGTTCGTTTATGTAAAGCGTGAAAAGCATAGGGCCAAAAATCGAACCTTGTGGTACACCTCTGGAGACTGGCAGTAAGGAGGAGACATTATTGGAAAAGGACACAGCCTGAGTTCTTTCAGAAAGGTAGGAAACCAATAGATTTGCTTAACGCAATGTTGATTTATCAATTTTCGTTTGAGAAGAGAATGGTTGATGGTGTCGATAGCTTTCGAAAAATCCAATAGTATTAGGAAGCTCACTTTGTCCTCGTCGATAGCACGTCTCAGATCTTCTGTTACATTAATTAGGGAAGTCATGCAGCTGTGCCTTGGACGACTGATTTGAAGTTAGTAAGTTAGTTTTTCTTAAATAAGAGTTAATCTGTTTTTGCATTATACGTTCAAGAACCTTCGAAAGAAATGGCAAAATGGCAATTGGTCGAAAGTCGTTACTGATATTATTTTTGGGAATTGGAACTATCTTGGCCTGCTTCCAGGCTTTAGGAAAGATACCTGTCATCAGAATTGTGTTGAACATGTGCGTTACATAAGGTAACACAAGTGGAAGTAAGGCTCTAATAAATACAGGATGTACACCATCAAGTCCAACAGCATTCGATTTAATTAGAGTAACGGCCGCTATTAACCACGTCAATGCGATTCTTAAAGACCCTCGCTTTTTCAGCTCTTATTTTACAAATAACCTTGTTTCGTAACATTCGAAAAATCGTGTGGAATTCTTCAAGCCTTAATCTTTTCCATCGAGAATAAGCCAGTTGGAGCATAAGCGAGGATATTTCTTGAGTTAACCGAACTGGAGTTTATTCGTAAGACTTTTTTCGCGAACAGGGACATGGCAATTAAAAAAAATTCTATGTTAGATTGAAAGAAATTAACTTGGTCATGCGGTGAAGACATAAAATAAATTCTATCCCATTCAATCAAGGAAACGTTTTGTTCCAGATCCGTATAGTTAACAGATTAAAAGTCTCGATACCTAAAACTAACGTCAGATGTCAGTGAAATTGTTTCTAAAAGATGCAGGAGTGGTGCAAAATCCGCATATCTGTTTGGTCTGTAGACTGTTCCTAGTAAAAGCTTATCTTCGCACTAACAATGTCCAGAAATATATATTCGATGTCACTCCCAGGGCTCGACATACAGTTTAACCTACACGATATACCATCTCTAACATAAACCGCAACACCACCACCTTTATTTTCTCTATCAGCTCTAAAAAGCCTGTAACCGCTTAAATTAAACAGAGTACTCGGAAATTCTGTAGGAAACCAAGTTTCAAAAACGCAAATAGCATCGACTCCAGAACTTCCGAACATTGGGTGAAATAATTAAAACGCCATTTTATTTCTTTAGGAAATGTAAAAAAGTGTGCATTTTTTCAAAATCGTAGCAGCCGTTTTTAAATAAAACGGTTTTTTTAACAACTTTTTTTTAAAATAAAAAAAATAATTCAAGAATACAAACTTAAGTACAAAAATAACGTACATTTAAAAACAAAATTTAAAAAAAAAATACTTACTCGTTTTCAAAATATTGATTTTTCAAAAAAAAAAATGTTATTATTAAAAATACAACAAAAAAGTTTTCGAAAAAAAATTAATGCAAAATTACTTTGAATACCTACATCTTCTTGAATATCATTTTTTATTGTAATCGGATCTCCAGTTTTCGAGAAATTCGAAGAAAAAAAACGGTCCTATGGGAGGTACCGTTTTTAGCCCACCATATACAATTTTTTTTTCACCAAAATATAATGCATACCTACATTGACATTTTGCAAAAATGGCGGATATATGAACATTTTTAAGAAAATATTTCCCTCAACTTCACTTCACCATCTTGTAATCATTATAGCCCTGGTGGTAAATTGTGGGAATTTGGTTTGGTGGGAAATCACAATTTAACTATCTTCCGAGATACAAAATACAAAATGACCCAAATTTACGGATGACAACGAAAGGTTTTGTTTAAAAGACGCACACACGTTCCGGTTGTAAATCACAACCAGAAATAGCTGCACGAGTCCCCAGTCCCCACCGAAGCTATATGCCTTTTAGGTCATGTCCCGGACTGGCTTGCGGTGTACTCACCTACAACAGCAGGGACGGTTTTGAGATTTAATTTGCATTTTTTTGGAATTTTGGTAAATCGTTATTCATTTTCGTTTTTTCAAAGAAAAAAAATACTCTCTACCTCCCCCCAGTATTGTCCACCTACATTTATATAAAGAAATGGGCCAAACACTTGAACAAATAGAAATAGGCCAGATCGGCCTTCCCAGGGCAGTTAATATTTTGTTGTCTTCGTCTACCAAAATGGAGACTCTTAAACGCGAAAATAATCTGAAAGAAAATTAAAATTTTAAGGAAAAGCCTTTCGTTTTCGTATTCAGGGGTTTTTTTTTTAATTGAGGTATAGTTAAATATGGACATACTTAATATGGACAAGGACGACGACAACAAAACGTGACAAGGGTTTTGGCCAGGTCGTTAAATGAAACTGGAATACCGCAAAAATGTAATTAAAGCTATAGTGACGCCGTCGTCGTCGTCGTCCGGCGTAAGAATCGAATTAATGCAAATTGTGTTTGGTGACAGTGTGGTTGGTTCTATATATTTTAGTGACAATATTTTATTGCTGTGGGTTGGTAAGGATAGATTTTTCTAGAATTTATGTTTTTGTTTCATTCGTTAAATTAGACCACAATTACAGGTATTTTTCTAAAACCGTATAGAGTTAATTCATGGTCGAGTGCACTCACTGTGGCAAAAGACATTTTTGTAAATTTAAATCTGCAAGCAACGTGCAGCTTTAAACAAACAAAAATAAATGGGCAGGGGCATTGAAGAAGGGTTGGGTTTGGTAAAGAGGTACGAAAATTACAAAAAAAAGCAAGCAAATCGACAGATTTCCATACAAAGAAAATCTTCAATCGACCAAGTTCGAGGTCGTAGAATGTGGTTTTCACAAAACGCTTGGAAACAAGTAGGGTCAGGGGCATGTTATAGCTTTAAACAGATTTGAAAAATGGAATTTTTCGGGAACAAAAACAGTCAGGATCTATCGATTTTGTGTGCTTCATTGGTAAACTGCAATTCAAGTTTTTCGCCAAATACAAGAGTATTCGTATTGTATGGAACCGCTAGTTAGGTTCCCGGCGAGCGTTAAATTTCTTTATTTTTTTATAATATTAGCGGCACCAAACCTTTACAGGAAACATCCCTGAACAAAACTATTTTTACACTGAAAATTTCATAAAAATCCGTTGCGCGGCTTAGAAGCCCATACCGGACTTATTAAGGTAAATACACGCATATATAAATCCATTTTTATATATGGGGTTTAGTTACGGTTGAAACCCATAAGTTTGTCGGGATCAAGCAAATGTTAGTTATACCCGAGCAACGCCGGGTGAGTCAGCAAAACCTTCACAGGAACTAAACTATATATAAGAGTCCATACCGGACATACATCTGTATGTACATCCATTTCTATTTGCGATTATAAAGAATGTAAGGAAAAAAATATTTACAATCAAACATGACATTACGATTAGAGAGAAGCTTAAAAAAGTTAGTACCAAAAAATGTCTGTTTGTCAGACTGTCTGTCTGTATGTATAACGAGCTGTAGGTATGTGTGATTTTTTTTGATATTCCTCAGAGGGGAAATTGAAATTTAATTTGTAGGGCTATAAATAACGGTACCACATAATAAACGTTTCCAACGATTTTGATGAAATTTTTTTAGAATTTTGTTGTTGGTACTAGCTATCATTTGATCAGAACCAAATTTACGGAAAGTCTATTAACGGTACCTTTCATATAACGGGTTTTTTAATTTGTGGCTTTCTCGTTAACGGCTCTTTGGTTTGCTGTCAAACTTTATATTTGAGAAGATCTAGGTAGCCAAATTAACCCTGCATATCGAACTTTTTAATAACCTTATATTAATAATTAAAATTATTTTTAATTTTTTTTTTGAAAAGTTAATATTAAAACTAATCAAAAAAAAATTTTCTTTATTATCGTTATCATTATTTTATTTTATTATTAATAAACTCTAAAAAAACTGCATACCAAAATTTCAAAAATAAAACAAAGGATTTTATCAAACTCCGTCCTACAATTTTCGAAGTACTCTCTTTTCATAAATTCTTTATTATATACATGACGTGTGATGGCGTACTCCGTGTTTACAAAAATGTTAAGTGTTGTGGTTTTGACACGTTTTTAAAGTTCAGATAGTGTTATTTTTCTCCGTTAATGCTACTTATTTTTTTAAATTTAATTCGACGATGTGATCGCACATAATGAGCAAGTATGTGCGATCCAGTCGTGTAATTTATTATCTATATATATATAGAGGAAACATAGTTTCTTAAATGGGATAAAAGAGAGGCTAAATAGATAAATTTAAGCGTTTTAAGATATAAATGTATTTTATCAAACCAAAACAATATAGTATTTTTTATAACTTTAGCTTTTAGCAGGTGTTTTGATCAGTGACTGTCAAAATATAAATCCCTCGACAAGGGACACGAATTCTAAGATTTGAGAAACAAATTGAGAAATTTTGAATCCACCAGGACCCGATGAATTAAAGACAATGAAATAGTGTATAAGCGCCTATCAGACCACCATGTTTTTGAGATTTGAGTTCCGTCCTTTGGAAGAATGCAACGAATACTCAGAAAAAACTGTTATTTTCTAGAAAAAGTGAACCTTAATAAGCGGAAGCTGTGATCATCCGTCAGTGGAATTGCGGAATTCGAAATAAGGAACTTGAACTTATACGATTGATGACGGCCGTTGGAAACAAACTTTTATCAAAACCCTTTTTAAAAGTTCAAATATTTATAGCGGACATCTCCCGTCAAAAAAACAGCAAAAATCAGAAATTAACAACAAGCGTTGAAGAACATCGAGACCGTCAAGGTCCACACCAGACTCCATAGATTATTTCAAATATAAGCCCCTCCTACATAGGAACCGTGCATTTTGACCTTAAAAGTAACCTATTTTTCAATACAGGCATTGCGTGGTTGCGGAACAAATATTCCAACATTCACATTTATAATATTAGAAGAATTTATGTATTGGATGGGGTAAGATATTTGTCCAGGAACCTCCTTGTCGTAAAAGGCGACTTTAAGAAATAGAGAAAAATTCAGATAACACCCAGGTGAGGATAGCGACTAGCGACACTTTAACCCCTAAAACAAATTCCACAGGCACGCTTGTAAATCTTTTAGGTTGAACTGATTGGAGATCACCGATGTTGTAAAGTTGTGATAAAAGGTTCTAGCACTATCGGAGAATCAAGATAGGCGCAAAACGCATCTGCAATTCCGCATTTATGAAATTGTTCATCCAGCAATTAGGGTAGTGGAGCATACATTTGAAGTAGAACAATCCCTTGGTCAAAAGCCGCATGCGATAATTTTATGTAGGCAGTTTCTAAACTCCAACAGAAGCTATTGTTATCTGTCAAAGCTCTACAAATCTAGAAACCTTATCAGAAAAACTAAGCTTATATTTAACGCCTTGCTAGTACTTGCATACGTATCAGAACTTGAATGACAACTAAAAGTCACTCTGATCTTTTAACTGCATTTGCGAGCAAAGGTGATAAATTTTTGGCCCGAATGGAGGACGATTCTGAACTGTTTGAATAATACTTCAAAGCAGAAAAAAAAAACCACCGAATTCTATTTGACCAAGCCAAGAGGAACCAGCTGGCAGCTCGCAAAGCTGGCGTCATCGAACAGCAATAGAGATGAATGAATCAACCGATGTTGAGCCGATTATTATGATTATACCGCCTCTATTCTAGTTACAAGCTCAATTAGCTTTGCAATTACTAAAACTTGGCTTAGAGCATCACTAAAAAATCTTCCAAAAAAACGAAATGTACGGAAACATGTGGTTTTAATTTGGAGTTTATTACCGATTTTTCTGTATAGAATAGCAAAAAATTATACAACATAAATCCTGAACCAGCAGTTTGTTGCCTTTGGTCAAGACAAGCTTATTACGGTATTTTTGTCCTTATATAATTTATTTTCACTCTGGCACTTATTCTCAGTGAAAATTCTTCAGAACTCGAATTGCTTTTTTGAAAATCCGGCTCTTCATCTTTTCTTGTTTTTTGTCAACTTGTGGACAAAAATAAAAATAAATAAGTGGGTGTTGCCGCAACAACATCTACATTTTCATATTAACTGCTCCAATTCCTCGGAAAAGAAACACAAAATATTAGCGTGGGTCACTTCTTTTTCGGATCAATTTCCCTCCCTTCATGTTGAAAATGGTTTTATTGTACCAATTCTTTGAAGAGCAAACAATAAAGGACGACAATTTTTTTCCAAGCTTGTTGTAAAAACCACGTGCAGGGAATAAATTGTTGAGGTACTCAACTTTTGGCCACCCTAAAGGCTGAAGATTTAAACAAAATTAAATTAATTCAGTTATGCGTAAAAAAAAATAAGATGATTCACAAAAACCACAATATTTATTGAGGAGGCCCAAGAAAGAAATTCACTTACCTCAAGGCTGAGGACAAAAAATAGCTTTGATATCGACCTTTACCCAGCTCAAGGGATAAATAATATCAAACAGGTATGCTTTACGTGTTGTGTATTGTGTATTTGTGTTATAATTCAATAACCTCAAGCTTTACCCCATAATCATCAAATGCGTTCACAATTTCATGGAGCATGGTATGGAGTCCCGAGCACACAACACAAAATTGTTACCAATCTTTTTAATTTTTTTTTTTAAGGAAAGTGCGTACATGTGTTCACATTAAGATTTGTGTTCAGAGAAATGTGTAGTGAACATACAAATAATTGAGTTTATTAATCGAAGAAAAAGTAAGATGACATTCATTTTCTGAATTCGAAGAGTAGGGGAATAAAGCAATAAAACAGGTGGTGGAACCAAAAAAAGTTTTTTTTTTTAGCGTCGCTTCGTCGTCGGTTGAAATTGAGTCATAGAAGCAATTCTCTGTTGGAACTTGGATGTAGATGATCTGTGATAAAGAAGAAGATGTAAAGAAGTTTATTAAAATTGAGGGAGATGATACACCTTTTCTTCTTTCGAAAATATGTTTCAAAATAAATGAGGGAAACTAGGGCCACAATCGCTCCACATTCGTGTGGTTAGGCTAACGAAAGAATCCCTGTATAGTAAACTGTAAAGTGATGGGTATTCCTTGCAGTGCAAATATTTCTGTTAAATCGTTTCAGCGGAGGAACTCAGCTGGATAGAGCATTACTTTCAGAAAAAGCGAAAAAATAACGAAAAGCAAGAAACATTAATATGGTGCTCAAGAGATGTAAATGTTTCCGCAATTGTCCGATCAGCTGTCATTTTAAGGTGCCAGTTATAGATATCATTGAAAGTCAGTGGTAATTTTAATGTTTGATTTTGAGGCATTCAAAAACTCAAATCAGTGATTATGTTGATGCCAAATTAAGGCTTATATGACTTAAATTATTATTTAACCTTACCTTGCCGCTATAGTTCGGGGTGGATCTGGGCCGCAACCAACAAGCTTCTCCAGCAAGCTTGCTCCCTAGCTAGCTTCCTTCAGTTTCACACGTGGAGTCTGTTAAAGTCCTCTTCCACTTGTGTGCGCCACCTGAGTCCCTTTGGGGTGGATTTGAAGATTTTCGGTGCCGGAGCATTGATGACCATCTGCTCTATAGGACCCAGCCATCTGAGACGTTCAATACTTACTCTCATGGCTAGGTCTGTCTCGCTGTACAGCCGGTACTGTTCTTCATTGTATCTTCTTCTCCATACTCTTCGTTAATGCACACGGGCCCAAAAATCAACCGGAGAATCTTTCTCTCGAAGCAGCCTAAAGCGTCCTCATCTGCTTTTGGCAGGACCCATTCGTCTGCGCCATAAAGCAAGACTGGGATGATGAGGGTCGTATAAAGGGACAATTTAGTTGGCCGAGTGAGGGCTTTGCTACTCAATTGAATTCTAAGCCCGAAGAAGCAGCGATTGGCAAGAGTTATTTTTTTAATTTCAGCGCTGGTGTTGTTATCTGAGTTAATAGCGGAGCCCAGTTTGACAAAGTCCCTAACTACCTAAAAGTTATAGCTATCTATGGTGATGTTTTGTCCAAGACGTCAATATTGGGTGTCTCTTCTTGATGACAGCATATACTTGGTTTTGCCCTCATTGACTGCTAAACCAACCCATCTTCGGCGCTTCCATCTCAATACTCACAAAAACGCTACTGATATCAGGCTGTGTTTTTCCGATTATGTCAATATCGTCGGCGTAAGCGAGTAATTGGACGGACTTTTGAAAGATCGTCCCTCTGGTGTTGGTGTGAAAGCTCTGCACTATTCTTTCAAGTATGATGTTGAAAAAGTCGCATTACAGCGCATCGCCTTGTCTAAATCTTTTTGACTTCAAAGGTGTTGGTTAAGACTTTACCGAACTTGAGGAAACAGCGTGCATTATCCATCGTCATTTTACAGAGGCGGACGAGTTTGACAGGGATGTTAAAACTGCATATTGCTCTATATAACCATTCTCTATAAATGCTGTCGTACGCGGCTTTAAAATCGATCAAAAGGTGGTGGGTATCGATTTGAAGTTCTTGGTTTTTTTTAAGATCTGCCGTAATGTGAATATTTGATCAATAGGGGATTTTCCTGGCCTTAAACCGCATTGATATGAACCTATCAAGTATGTTCACAATATGGCCGAAAAGATAATGTAGGCGATGTTGAGGAGATTCATACCCCTGTAGTTGGTGCAGTTCACAGCGCTCTTTTTTTAAGGATCGGGCAAATTATGCTGAGATTCCATTCATCGGGCATGCTTTCTTCTAACCGTATCTCAGCACCGACTGCGATTCCACTACAATTTCCCTTGGTCGTCTTTGCAAGTTTCAGATCGAACTCTGTAACTTTGACATATTCTTGAGAACGTCAAATACGTGGTCATTTCATCGAGAATCGTCTGTAATAAACATTCCGAAAAATGAAAGGTGTACGGAATCTTCGATGCGAATACCACTCCATGGATAATGGCATGAGGGGTAAGTTTCGCTTTAACGACAAAAAACTATTTTTCAAGCATTAAATCGTACGCTATTTCTTATTCCCCTTTGAACAATGTGCTCAAGATCAGAATTTAATAAACTGTTGCCGTTGCCGAAGAACACGTATGAAAGTCTAGAAACGAATATAAAAAGTAAAGATGTAAGCAAATCTATTTATTGGATTAGTTGTTTCAGATAATAAGTCGTTGATAATTATCAGGAAAAGAGCCGTGCACAAAACAGAGCCGTGGGTCACGCTAGCATATATTTTCTGAATATCAGACTTGAATCCGTCCAAAATAACTTATATTGAGCCATTCAAAAGGCAGTTAGCTACTAATGTATCTAGATTATAGAATTTCATCGACTTCAAAAATGCTTTCGAATAAAGGATAATAAAAATAATAATATTTAACTATGTAAGGTACATTGCATTTTAGAGACACTAAATAGAAGGATTAGAATGATAGAAAGATTTTTTTTTCGGCGCAGTAGATAAAGAATTAGTTGACTATTCTTTCACTGAAAACCCACGGATGGCGTCTAGCTTGCACTAGGAGTTTTGACAAATTGCGACTCACCTGATATTCGAACTCAAGATCTCTGGGTTCACAAAGATCACATCTTACCTACTGCATCACTGCCGCAATGAACTATTAAATGTTTTAGAAATATGAAGTGCAATAATCTATTTTTTTCCAAAATGGTGGAGATTTGTTCCCTTTTCGGTGAGATATACGATATACGATTTACGATCTACGAGATATTTCTTATGCTGGAAATTATTCTTTGTTTCCATGGCCTTGGAAAAAAATGAAAATTAGTGCAATTGAACCATAGTTTGAGAGGGTGGAGAAGATTCGCCTGTTGTGGGAAAAGGCTGAAGGAATTCTAGAATGATAAATGGAAAAGTTTAATTAGTGGTTTTATTAGCATTTAAGAACACCTCTTCAGACAATAGGGGCACTATCCTGGCCTGCGCATTTGTTGTATATTAAGATCCTTGAAAACTCTAGCGACTAAACAGGTGCGACAGATGATTAGTCCCATAAAATCATTTACGCTTGCTAGTACAGGATGAACGATAACTATTGCCAGCTTCATTGAGCTTGACGTATATTGATCTTTAAGCAGATCTGTTTTTTTTTTTTATTTTAACTGACAGCATGAGTATCGTTGAAGTTTAGAGTAGGAAATGCGGAATTCTGAATGTTTCTCACCAATGACCAAATGTTCTTCGCATTTGGTACATTGCAGCATTTTTAGTCGAATTTCATGTAAAATATGGTCTTAAGAATACCTATGAGTATTGTAGGTCTTTATGGCTTCTTGAAACTTTTACCGGGTTTCTTCGATAGAGTTGGATTTAAAACAACGTAAACTTACCACTCTTAACTTAATAACTTTCTCGTATTGCCAAACGGTTTTCACAGGGGTTCTTTGTTAACTGGAATTTGTTGACACGAAATGAAACAATGATTAAACAATGCCTAGAGGCAATAAAACTGCAAATAGTTTTTTTCCGGATCGGAAGTAAGAAATAAGTAAAGATTACTGGTAGTTTTACCCGCATTGTAAGAAATGCGGGTATCTCATCAATAAACTGAACGAGTTAGTTCAACTCAGGAAAAATCACTACATACTTCTTTCGGGTGTTTTCTCCGACCAGAATATCGAATAATGATTATTGGCTGTTTCAAGACCTCTGGTTCATATTTTAATGATTGATAAGGCTTGATTATGGCAAATCATCATAGTTGCATGTTAAAGAAATCACACGATACAGACTATGGGGTTTATCAAGATAATTGTTTTGTGAAAACACAATTGAAGGTCGTTCCTTGTGTTTTAGTTACCTAAATGAAAAATCGATGATGTTTATGAAGTTTAATTCTCTCTCAGCCAAGGTTAAAACCAACAACAACAAATTCCAGCCTACTGATGCAAAATGTGTGGTGAATTTCTCCAGTAAAATAATTGATGAAAATATGATTTAAATTTTGTCAAAAGGTATGAATTTTGCCCCATCACTTTTAAGTGACCCTATTGAAAATATTATAAGAAATATTGAAGAATCAATACGCAGAAACAAAATAAATAGGATTTCAGCTGAAACTATAAGACAGTATTTATCGGTGTTCATTAGGAAACGCAAAAAGATTAAACAAAACATTGCTCCCCTTAAAAGAAAAGCCCTTGAAAACTTAGAAAGGACAAAGAAATTCTTGTTTTACCTGCAGATAAAGGACAGTTATTCTTAACTCCAAAGAATATAATATAAAAATCCTTTCTCGGCTAAGTGAAGAACTTACATACTTAAAAAGGAATTAGTAACGTATGATCCAACAGCAAGAGTGCTTAAAAAAGTTCGACAAATTGTAAATGAATTTAATAAACAAGATGAAATAATGGTTAGTTTTGATGTTACCTCCTTATTCACCAATGTTCCAATCGCAGAAACCCTTGAAATGTTATAAAATCGAAATTGTCTGATTCTCGAAACAACTCTAAGTTATTAGAGTTTTAAATGAGAAAATAGTCATTCATAATTCTCGATCTACTGCGCCGAAAAAAGAATTCTTTCCTATCTTTCTAATTCATCTAACTAGTGTCGTGCAACGTCATGTTGGATTCTAAACTTAGTTAATAATATTATATATTATATCTAGAGTTAATCGACATATGCCTTACATCAGGATATTACTTATACAATGGTAAATATCATTCACACATTTATGGTGTTGTTATGGGTTCACATCATCACCCAGCCAACTTGGCATCGGTTGTATCGGCTCTTGTGAACCGTGCTCAGAAAATTTGTGACCCCGAACACCTCAAGCAAGAGTTGAAGGATATAGACATTGCACTTAAAAAGATTGGCTACAACTCCAAACCGAGAACCTGGAAACCCAAACCCAGCTCACAGAAACATTCGCTACCTCCAGCATTGGAAAAAAGGGCCTTTTTACCCTATATCAAAGGCATAACGGATGGAATTGGGCGAATCTTACGAAAATATGATGTTAAAACCATCTTTGAACCACCTACCAAGGTTCGTCAAGTTTTAAGATCCCAAAAGGACAAAATTCTACTCCAAAATCCTGGTATGTACTCTGTTCCCTCTAGCTGTGGGTCTTCTTATATTGGTGAAACGAGAAGAGGTATTAAAACGCGCTTAAACGAAAATATCAAAGCTATCCAAAAGAACGCTGCCACAAAACCGGCAATATGGGAACATCTGGCCTACAACGAAGATCACTTTATACGTTTTGATCAAGCTAGATCAATCGCAAATAAAAGATTTTATGTACCAAGAATCGTCAGAGAAGCAATTGAAATTAAGAAACATAATTTTTTTTTTTGAACTATGTGTCTATAAGGCACAAACATGCCTTTTAAGAATACAACTGGATGTTGCACGACACTAGTTAGAAGAATTAGAGAGATAGGAAAGAATTTTTTTCGGCGCAGTAGATCGGGAATTATTAAAAAATTATTTTCTAACTTAAAATGCACGGACGGCTCTAGCTTGCACTAGGAGTTAGAAAAAATTCTTCCCAAACTGAGAGTCGAACTAAGGATCTCTCGCTTTAACAAGTAAACATCTTATCGCCAACTTGGGATCCTCTCATAAGCAAAACCAAAGCAAAGCAAAGCAAAAAACTTATAGCCAATGTCGTGAGCTTTGCATGTGTCCAAAAATACATCGACTCAATGCAAACAACAACCTAGAACAACTACAAAAATAAAACTTTATCTTATATGCAAAGCGTCCAATCAAAAAAAAAAAATCAAAAATAAAAACCTTAAATCTCAAATAACATGCATGTTTTGAGGAAAAGCCGATGCAGTAGTCGTGACAAGAAAAAAAGGCCAACGTCTAACGTCTATATTAATATCATTCCTAATTTAAATCACTAACAAATTGTGCTTTGGTATGTGTGTGTTCAAGAAACAAAGAAACTTAAAAATATTTCAAAATTTAAGTGTTTTGCTTTTCCAACTTTGAAAGAAGACATAATAGCGACTTAACGTAACTCACACAAAACTTTCACGAAAAAAAGTTTCAATTTCTTTGTTGCATTTTCCTTTTGCAGTAAAATATTCAAATAAACTGCAAATAGATATTTTTTTTTTAAATTTCAAAGAGAAAATATAAAAGGAACAACCCTTATGTATAAATGTATGTATATTGAAAAAGCAAATTCTTTCTCAAATATATCAACATTACATAATGTAACTGCATGTGTGTTTAAAAACTTAATGTTGCTGTTGTTAAAGTTATTTGTTTCAAATTCCAAAGAAAATTCTGCTATCGGGTGGGATTCATTTTTAATATTGGAATTCTTTATGGTGATTTTTCATGAGAGCTAACTTGTCTTCACAATATTTCATCTTTATTTTCATAACTGCTTTTTCAGTGGGATACTTATAAAATCTACATATACTGGTATGGAAAAACATAGAAAATTACTGCTAGAGGTTGATAGTCATGTCATTTATTAGGAAACCTCTAAACACAATAGGTATAAAATGAAAATGAAAAATTCCTACTGAGAACAAAGGTATTACATTCTTAGCTTTTGAAGGTGAATAATTTAAGACAAATAATCAATACAGAATGAAAAATATCGGAAGCAATCAACTGGGAGTTTCTGATTTTGTCAATGAAAAAATTACCCGCGAATCACGGGGTAAAATGTTTTTTCTTCGCAACTAACTTACTGGCCCTATGTGGGCGCTCTCAATTATTCAGTATCTTATTTCACTGCCTTTCGGACGTTAGCCTAGCTTATATTTAAAAATTCAAATTTAATATACTGTAATGACCCAGAATAGTGTAAAATAAAAGGACGACTGGGTCGCACGTACTTGCTCCCCTGTGCTAATCCTTTTAAAGTGCAGGTGTCTTTTTGACAAAGATTTAATTTTAATGTTTTTTTGACGTGCAACTTCTTTAGAATCGTGTGGGTAGGTATTAATGGAAATTATTAAGGATATTAGGTACCTGTAATAAGGTTGGAAGGAAGGTAGGTACTAAAATTAAGATACACATTCCAACTACTGTTAAGTGAGTGGGTATAGAGACAAAAAGTTAACACAGTGGCTTTGTTTATTTATAGGCAGGTGTAAACTTCTGTTTTCTCGATTGAAATTTTGGCATTCAGTAGTAATCGAATAGTTTTTTCATTTGTTAGTTGTTTTTGTGTGTTTATCATAGGCTCCTTATTATATTCTGTGTGCTTTTATGATGATGAAATGCTTTAAAATACGTAAGTATGTATGTAGGTTGTCACCTTCTTTTATTTGACTAATGGCTAGGGCTTAGCCGAGCAATACGAAATAAAATGTTGGGAAATTTTTTTTATGAAATCAAAAAACACAATTCATAACGCTTTTTGGAAAATATGTTGTAGGCCATCTTATTTCTTTTACTGTTTTCTATTTTATGAATTTTTCATTTCAAAATCGTTCGACCAGTTTTTTTCAAAAAAATGTTTTTTTTGAAAAACTTTTCGAAAACATATTTTAAAACTTTTTTGAGTATGCCAATTTTAAGAAATCTATCCTAGTTTATACTAGGAGAAAAATTTAAAAAAAAATCTGTAGATCCGTTTTCAAAATATAAAAAAAATATTAAAAATTAAAAAAAAAATGTTTTTCAAAATTTTAATATACAATATTATTTAAATCATAAAACACTCCATATTTTGAAAATTTCAGCAAAATCCGTTTATTAGTTAACAAGAAAGTGTGATTTTTAAAAACCGGTCATATGGGAGGTACCGTTATAAAACTTTTTCTGAAAAATCCATTAAAACTGAAAGATAGATTTTGCATAGAAAACACCATTCAGAAAGTTTTATCAAAATCGTAGCAGTCGTTTTCGAGAAAAATAAGTTTTTCATTAAAAGTTATATGGCAGGTACCGTTAGTTTTGGAGCTAGAATGTCAATTCCAAAAACTGTCGGGTGGAGGACTCTAAAAATACTATATACCAAGTTTGAATCAAATCGGCCCCACCGTTTAGGCTGTAGATATCGATACGGACAGACAGACAGACAGACAGACAGACAGACGGACGGATTTTCCGGACCCACTTTTTTCGACTTCTCTATCATCGTTATGTCATGTTTGATTGTTAGAATTTTTTTTTTACGAATGCATAACTTGCCTTATAGTCCCTATGAATCGCAAGAAAAAATCTGTTTTGCTGATCAATTTTTCTTTTTATTTAAACTTAAAAACAACCTTATAGCTAACTAAAACTACGTACAACTACTTAAAACTAAAACAGCCCCATAGTAAACAATATTTTTTTTTTTACCACCGCAGCTGCCCTACGCTACCTAACTTAAAAACTACCTTTAACCTTAAAAGTCGTACCAAACTGGGGATTTGAATGCACAATTGTGGGAAAGTTTTAGGTGTCGCTAGGTTCACCTTGATGTTCATGGCCCACACGTTATTTCTCCTTAAGTCGCCTTTTACGACAAGTTGGAATGCACTGCATAAATATTCTACCCGTCCCTACACAGAAACTTTAAACTAACCTACTATTTTATTAAATAATTCTTTATATCTTATCTGCACAAACCAACAATTAGAAAACATTCCCAACAATCTATTACAAAATCATTGAATTACAGACGATAGTTCAAATATTCAATCTTGAATTGCCCACAGTGATGCAAAATATCGATAAATAACTTATCCACTTATAAGAAGCCATTTATTATTTCAAATCCCTCACAGAAAGCATGTGTGTGTTTATAAAACAATACAATATACGTATACACAATATGCCTAACTGTATTGTAGGCTCTACAACCTCCGTTTTGTTATAAAAATGTAAGATCCCTAACAATCTCTTAAAATACAAAATAAATACGATTTATCTGTGACATTTCAATTGATATTCCTAAAAAAAATCCACTTGCCACACGTGCGACGCGAGTGCCACCTTAAGAACAGTATTCTTTACCTCAAATAAAGTAGATACCAATGTAGGTACTGGTATTTTATTTATTTTTTTTCTCTGAATATTGAATTACATATTATTGATGCAGTCAAATTGTGTATATAATTATTCTATCAGCTGTGGCAAAAAATCACTAATACAATTCCAATGAAACTGCGTAGATCCGCAAACTGCCCTTCTCTTTTTGCGAGGAAGCCTTTCGGTGTGGCAACGTCTTATTACATTCTTCATTACTTGCTCAACTTTAGGAAATAAAAAAAGGAAATGAAAAATTGAAACTTAGACACTGCAATCATCCAATCGTTCCTCTCCTTCAACCCAAACCACTTTATTCCCATTTTAAATTTGAAAGGCTTTGTAACTTTTATTAAAATTTTCCTTCCATTTTTTTACGGAAAAGTAAAGAAAAAAAAGAAGAGAAAAAAAATTAAAAAAAACCCTACAAACAATTATGGGAAAACAATAACTCGTCCATAGAACAATAAACCGTAAAAGGACCACCACGACAAACAACTGCCAACCCTATAAAAGAGCCACGAAAAAGCTAGAATATAAACCGTTAAACGGGTTGTTCCCATAAAGACACAAGAAAAAGAATGACAATATGCTTTGAAATGTTTCCGCGTGACGTAAAAAAGATTCAAAAAAGGGGATTTACATTCCACCCATCAGGTACCTTCCTTGGCTCAAAAAAAACCCGTCGTCCAAAGTAAGGACCAAGCTGATTTTTAAAGAAAAAAAAAACAGGGATCCCATTCCGTAAAAAATCGTAACCAACTTGATAACCACAACTTTTAACCAACACAACCTCCGATTCGGATAGAATTTCCGTATATTTATAGGTGAGTATTGAGGAAGTTCTGATACCACTGGTGGCGCCAAAGATATTTAGATGCCGTCAATAAAAATAAATCGGCAGCAATTTTTGAATGAAAGATGGAAGCGGTTCTAAGTGAATAAACAATTCATATACTCTACCCTTAGATCCCAACCATATACGCTGTTCTACGTTCATTAGAAGAATGTATTTGAAATTCTTCCTTTTTTTAATTGTATTTCCGGAATATCCACCTTTTCTTTTTTGCCAATAGAATGACATGATAGGATTCATGAAATATTCGATGTGAATCTAAAATATGTCCTACCATAACCTCTACTGGAACTGAAAGATAGCGTACAGTACTGTGAGTAACTATTTTATTTATTGAGTTTTTTTTCCGGAAATGCAGCTATAGGAGTGTTTGAATCAACATCTAAAATCTTTGAGAACATAATTGAGAAGTAAATTTTAGGACACTTATCAAACCACAATTTGTTGTATGAAAAACAGTTAGGCTTTAGAGCAAACCATAGCTGTTCCAGTGCTTTGACAAATCTTCTCGATGATATCAGAGTTATATGAATCTTGTCCGCTTATCGGATTTCTCTAAAGCTTTTGACAAAATCAACCATCTGAACCTTCAGTGGAAATTGAAACTTTGGCTTTAGTGATCGGTCAAGCAAACTTATAAAAGACTCCCGGTCTGGTGGATCACAGAGTTTTTTTCTGCTGGAGAATACTCTGATCGAAGACGCCACGTACAAGGAGTTCCCTTAGGGCTCGATTCTCGGCCCAATACTTGCAGGGGTGCAGCACACAAGCAGCACAACATTACTTTAAGAAGGATTTAGGAATTCTAAAACGCTACCTGCATTCAAAGGCGCAAGTGGGCGGTCCGATAGAAGGAATTAAGAAGATAAATTGATTCTCAAAAACTTCTTTAAACGGAATAACATTCTTCTTAAATCATTCTTTACTCCTTCTTAAACCGGTTTCAAATTTACTTTGCCCTTCAAAGTTTCTTTCCATCTTCTTAAATAGGTATTAACTCCTTCTTAACTCCGTCTTAGAACAAAAAAAAATATTCATAACAATTAAAAAATTAAAAAAAAAATTATTTATTTTATTTTTTTGGATTTTGTTTTTTTTGTCTTTTTTCTCCTTTTCTTTATTTATATTTTTTGCTGCCCATATTTGTATTCTGTTCTGTAGTCACATTAGTATTTAATTTTTAAATTATAAATGAATATTTGTATTTATCTGTTTTTCTTCCGCCACCCAGATTCGAACTCGTGTTCTTTCGCATGCCGGAAGTGCGCGCTACTGACACAACCAATTTGGATCATGTCAATGTTTGTTTTAAAGGCGATAGAACAAACAAATTTTGGAATCGAACATTTTTTTTTAATAACTTCATCATACAACAATTTGCAGACGTAACAATGGATATATTTCAGTCACATCACTGGAAGGTTCAATAAGAAATGTATCTTAGGTCTCAATTTAACATTTTTCAGCAATTTGAATTGCTTTATGTCTGCAATAATGGCCTGATCTCTTTTTCTTTTTGCCACAAATTAAATAAATTCGGTTCACTTATTTTTATTTTGATTATAGGGATTATAAGGCAAGTTTAGAATTCGTGAATATAAAAAAAAATGAGATAACAATCAAACATGACATTACGATCATAGAGAAGTCTAAAAAAAGTTAGTTGCAAAAAATATCTGTCTATCAGTAAGTATAACGAGCTGCAGACTAAACGGCTTAAGCTGTTATTTTCAAATTTGGTGTGTGTGATTCTAAAAATAATGGTACCTGCGATATTATCGTTTAGGAAAAGCTTATTTTTCTCGAAAAGGGCTCCAACGATTTTAATAAAAAAAATTTGAGAATTTTTTTGTTGGTATTGGCATTGTTTTTATATACATGCTGTATATACACACATTGTTTATGTGTCTCATTGTGTCATTTTTCCTCTGGTCACCTTCCTGGTTGTTCCGTTACTAGCTCAAGCTCTAGCGTGCAGACGAGAACATTTACCGATATTTTACAAGAATTTATTACACTTTTGTTGTTTGTTCTTATTCTATATCCACACCAACTGGTGATTGAAGCGCCACTCATTGCGTCTTGATTCACCGTTAAGAAATGATGCTTCATGATAGTACTATAGGCAGTGTATAGTTATACAAAGATATTGGCTAACATTTGATCAGAACCAAATTTACGGGAAAAGTCTATTAACGGTATCTTAAATATGACGTTAATAAAAATACATAAATAAAATAAAAAACATAATTTTATTAAAATTCGTCCTACAATTTTCGAAATATTTTTTTCATAAATTCATTAATATACAAGATATGTTATGGCGTACTCAATTTTTACTAAAAATATTACCAACTAGCTACCTGCTTTTAAGTCCACACAAAAGAATAATATAACGCAAGCTACTCGAATCTCACTGAACTATCTGTAGTCACAGGTACTTTGCTCTAAGCTTTGGTGAGCAAAATATATACTGACCCAGGCATTGCTCTACAGATCATTCTGTGGTAGCATACAGTTTGCTCTGAAATAATTCTGAATTTGTAAAGCAGTATGTAGCTCAGCACAGAATATGGAAATCTGTGCTTACTGCTGATATACAGTTTGGCAATACGCACACTAAATGCGCTCAGGCTCAACCAGGATGTTAATAAAAGGTTTCAGTAAATCCGTTCCTATTACAGGCTGTTTGTTTAGCTTTATAACTACACAACCTCTAACCAACATTTTTGGAGGATGGTTGACATGCACAAAGATTGAACTCCGCAATGTTTCAAAAATAGAATATCGCACAGCACTGTTATATATCCATGTATGTTAGTGCATACTGCATAACTCAAAAGGCCAGAACTAACCAACATATAGAGGACCGTAAGTTCTAGAACACACAAATCCACTATAAGAGAATAGATTGCCATAATAAAGATCATAGTTGCGTATATCCAACGTGGAAAAAGACAAAGAATATCCAAGCTCAGGACAAAAGAAGACGACAAGGACATAAAACTGAATCATCAACCATCTACAAAAAAAAAAAAAAAAAACAGAATTGACATATTGAAACATAAAAACGCAATCCAATAAAATTTAAAACGATGCTGGCACCGAAAACGGAACAAAAGTATATGGGCGGGGGTGTATTTTCAGTTTCCCTTAAAAGCACAACCCTAGAGCATAGTAAACATGGCATCTGTTCTTGGCCCTCTAGTTGCCGACAAAGAACATCCATCAAATCGAGTTATGACGAAAGTATCTCTACACTTGAATACACAGGTCGTATAAAATGTCATTGAACGTATATAGTTCTAATCCCATTGGATCAAGAACAACGAGATTCAGTTCAGTTCGGGATTCATAGCTCGATATCGTGTTCGTGTTGTTTCTTTTTCCCTACTCTTTAATCCGTCTTTTTTCATTGTCGTTGGTACGTCTGCTTATTTAACTGTCAATTGAGTTCCCAGCAACTGGCTTGCCCTCTTCATTTACTTGAGCACACTCTTTCTCTCGTATTTGCTATTCCTTAGTTAAACTTTCGATGTGCCCTATATGTATGTAGTTTAATCTACCAACAGGGTATCTACTACATATGCGAACTATGCAGCGCGAAAATCATTCAATTTGCGACAATTTGTTGAATTGAAATTGTGACGTGTCATCATAAATTCTAATGTGGCATCACTGGTTCGTGTCGTACACTTGATGCATTTCCGTGTTGTTGCTAAGGCTGTGTGAATGTATCCGCATAATCTGCTTTAAGTAGCGTCAGTTGCCAGTTAATCGTAAATCTATCTTAATGTTCTAATTACATGCATGACATAATATCCCCACATTCAGGAACTCACACACACCCAAATAAATAAACACCGCGTGCTTAGAGCGTAGTGGATGGAAAATTTGAATGCTTGATGAAAGGATAGGCCATGCATAAATTATTCAAAAGGGTTTGGGGTTTTTTGGACACACGAATCGTGGAGCAATGTGCAGAGTGCAGGATACAGCAGACAGACATGACACACTGAACCGTTCCCCACAAGCACGTTGGTTGGAAAATCCTGATGAAAAGGGCTTCAAGGCCAATTCCTGCAATAACGAAGCTCTTTCTAAAGGCCTGACAATTAATCATTCTACTAATGGTATCCTGCAGTGATTTAAATATTAAAGATGAAGTGTGGAAGATGTTGCGAGTTGTTTTAAAAAATGTCCTGCAGATAGCAATTATTAGCAATTTGGTTTAGCTAGTTGGTTGGTGGATAGACAATCGAAAAAATTATGTCATAATAAAATGCAGATTAGTTAAATTACAAATGAATTAAGTTATATTAAACTCCTACCATTACTGTATTGAAAATATCGGGGTTTTCAACAGGGACGCTACAAAAGTAGAGCGACAGGGACAGCAAACAAAGCCATATTTCTTGCCGCTATTTTGACATTTCCTTCAGTAATGTTTGCCATTTCATGATGGAAAGATATACGAGGCAACAACGAATTGAAATTATTAAAATTTACTACCGAAATTCGGAGTCAGTGGCCTCAACGTTAAGAGCGCTACGTCCAATTTATGGTCGTCATAATCGTCCTAGCAGATCAACAATTAAGCGTCTAGTGGAAAGATTTTAATCCACAGGCACAATACAAAATGTTCCCGTGCCAGTGAGACAAAGAAGTGCCCGTAGTGTCGAGAATATTGCTGCCGCTGAGGCTTCAGTTGCAGAAAGCCCAAATGTGTCTCTCACACGTCGTTCTTAAGCGTTGGGCATTTCTGTGACGTCGTTGTGGCGAATTTTGCGAAAAGATTTTGGCCTACATCCTTACAAGATTAAATTGACGCAAGAACTGAAGCCACTTGACCACCAGAGGCGTCGTATGTTCGTGAAATGGGCTGAGAAACAACTTGAAAATGATTCGGATTTTCATCGAAAAATCATCCTCAGCGATGAGGCTCATTTCTGGCTGAATGGCTTCGTCAATAAATAAAATATGCGGTATTAGTCAGGCAGCAATACACACGTAATCCATGAGTCATCATTGCATCCCGAAAAAAAAACGGTTTGGTGTGGTTTATGGGCCGGCGGCGTCATTCGTGATACTTCTTCCGTGATGATCAAGACCGGCACGTTACTGTGAACGGGGATCGCTACCGTTCAATGATAAGCGAATTGGATGATATGGACTTGGAGGACATGTGGTTCCAACAGGACGGCGCCACAAACCACACAGCGAATGTCACAATCAATTTATTGGAAACCAAGTTTGGAGAACGTGTTATCTCACGAAATGGTCCAGTCGCTTGGCCGCCTCGGTTGTGCGATTTGACTATTTCCTGTGGGGTTACGTCAAGCCAGCGACGATTGATGAACTTCGTACGAATATCGAACGCGAAATTGCAGCAGTATCGATCGATTTATGCTTGAAAACCGTCGAAAATTGGGTTCAGCGTGCTCGTGGTGGCCATGCAAAACAAATCGAGTTCCATACATAATGGCATCAAACGTTCTTTCTCAGAAATACAGAACTTCATTGATATCCAAAATCGTTTTTGTTTTATTAAAAAAAAAACTTTTATAGCGCTCTTATTGAAAAACCCATTATAAAGCTTTAGGTAAACTTCAAGAAAATTACTTCGAAAAACAACAACTATTGAAACCATTTTTTTCTGTTAATAGATATAAGGCCTTTAACCATTTGAATAATTTCACATACATATATGTAAACACCCTTTCCCCAACTCCCATGATTTTTTGAACAATCAGATAATACTTATGTTATTTTACCTAAATAAAATACTCAAAAAGGAGTACATCCGTTAAATCCATTTTCAAACATCTCTCATCGTATATCCATTTTATGAAAATTTCAATTTTGAATCCAAGGAATTTCGGGTGAGAAGAAAATGCTTTTTTTATGTACCTTGTTTGCTTGCATACATTTTATGAACGAGTTGTGCACACATCATAGTCCCAGAACCAAGACCCAATTATAAAAAAAAAAAACAAAAAATATTTGTTTAGACAAAAAAAGAAAAATGGAAGTGGTTAGGAAAACATTTCCGCCTTAACATAAACACAAGAAATCATCTCTTTTTCTAACCAATTCAATATTTTGCCGCGAGAACTATAGCAGTAATTCTGTAGAGTTTATTGTAGGTACAAGAATTCAAGACAATTTCAAAGTGAACGGTCCCCCAGAAGACCACTTAAATCCCAAAGCAATCTTTACGAGGTATTATTGTGTCTCAAGTATAAAATATTATTATGTCCGGTCTAATCGTTGTTTAAACCGGAGATGTGATTTATCCAAAATAAAAGGAAAAAATATCTTTTTTTCTATTAGCAGCAAGGATTTCAATGGTTTTGCAAGAGACTGGAAAATAATAAAATTGGACAAAAATGGGGCAGGTCTAATGTGAACGTAAAATCCTAAAGGCAAAGTATCCCATTGGGAATAAATTTAGATAGAATTAAATATTTACAGTTCCTGTCTACTGTCCTTTTATTTAGCTGACTTAATAGATAATTTGTTTTATACCTGTTTTCAATTTAAATAATAAAACCAAAAATACTATACAACTTATTTTTACTTGCGATTAAGGTACTAATATGCCAGTTATGGATTCGTGCAAAAAAAAATCTAACAATCAGACATGACATTACGATAAAAGAGAAGTTGAAAAAAGTGGGTCCGGAAATTCCTTCTGTCTGTCTGCCTGTCTGTCTGTCTGTCTGTGTTGGTCTTTTTGACAGCTGTCTCTTGATTTATGCTCGAAATGGCCACCGATCCCAATTTTCACACAATTGGAAAAAAAAATCTTTTTTTTGGAACAACTGATTTTTGTCCTTGTGTAATGCATGTTTGTTGAACAGAGAAAAGTTGTTTGTAATATAGAAGGACTGGGAAAATCCTGAATGCAACAGAACTTATCAATTAGGAAATAGGGAGATATAAGATTTTTTCAGGTCCTTTTTTATGGACAAGAATAATTAAAGAAGTTTTTTCTAAACACAATTGAAATTTTTTTATATGGTTTATTTTTAAAGTATAAAAGAATTTTCAATAAAAAATAACCCACTGATTACGATAAGATTGCAATAAAAATTTATATTCAGGAAGATGCTGGCAGAGTCTTTGTAACTTCAAAATAAAATATTTTCAAAAACTTTTTTTTTTGTATTTTTAAAATAATTTAAAAACAATTTTTTTTTAAATCAATATTTTGAAAACGGTTAAGTGATTTTTTTTTCAATTTTGTTTTTAAGTGTAAGTTATTTTTGTGTTTAAGTTTTCATTTTTGAATATTTTTTTTTAATTTTTCTAAAAAAAGAAGTTTAAAAAAAAACTTTTTTATTTAATAACCGTTCCTACAGTTTAAAAAAAAATTACACTTTTTCACATTTTTTAAAGAAATAAAATGGCGTTTATATTATTCTGCTCAATACAATTTTACGTACTTTTTTTAAACAGTCAAGTCACAAAAACCGAAAAAATACTTTGATGTTCCCTTAATGTTTTTTATAAAATTTATTGGACTATGTGACCGCACATATGAGCAAAAACGTGCGCTCTATTTGTGCAATTAATTTTATTACGGCTAGCGCCTCCCGCCTTCGTCACCACAATGGATTCTACCCTTATTTTTTTTACTGAAATACAAAAGTGCAATACCCGAGAATGAATAAAAGGCTTGGAATTTTTAATAAATAACTGTTTCCAATTTGAAGAAGCTAAAAAGCAATTCGGCTACGGTTTAACTGATGGCTAAGATCGTGAAGCCCAAAGATTTTATGCTGAAAGATATGCTGAGATCTTCGAGATCACGGAGTGCTGAGTATCGAAGTAGAGAAAGAGCATCTAGGTACTGATTAATATAAATATAATATATAGGTATACAATATAATGATAGGATTAAGTAAAAGCTTATTTTTCTCGAAAACGGCTCGATGAATTTTTAATAAAAAGAGATCAGTGTACTTTTGTAGGTATGGTATATATTTTGGTGGACAAAAATTAAGTTGGTTGAAAAAAGTTATAGCATCTTATTTTTATTATTTTATTTTTATATTTTTGTATATCTTATTTTTAGTGATCAGGAATTAATAGAAGTAACAAATACTAAAATAAAATTTAGTCACTATTTTTTAAAAAAAAATTTTCTGAAATTCTGAGTTTGAAATACCTAAGTTTTTTTTTACAAATTTTTCTATAGATATTTAAAGGTTTAAAAAATAATGTAAAAAGTAATGTCAGGTATGATTGTTATCTCAATCCACGTTCAACGTCAAAAACGTTCTCTGTAGAATGTGTTTAAAATTTGAATACGATTGGCCCAACCGTTTAGGCTACAGTCCAAAATACATCCATACAGACAGACGGACAGAATTTTGCCAGTAACTCAAATGTGTTTCTCTATCATCGTAATGTCATGTCTGATTGTTATCTCAATTTTTTTTTTGCACGAATGCATAACTTGCATTATACTTATAGTACTTATAATATGTATATAGATATTAATAGCAGGTAGGCCGATTTTTTTCCATAAAATTTCTTGGAGTCGTTTTAGATGTTTAATTAGCGGTTATAATGACAGGTACTGTTGAGCTAAAAAAATAATAAAAGAAGTCCTCGAACATCAAAATAAACAAATGGTAAATCATATAGTTCAGAAAATATACGTCTGGAAACTCTATATTTAACGGCGCAGGGTCAATAATCCGCAGGTTCATAATTCAATTATGGAATTATAAGAACCCACTCATTTTGGGTAAAAAATACAAAGACAATTCCTATAAACTTCAGACCCATCGATTGTGAATTCCATAATGGACTTTTAACTCACTTGGATGGGTTATAAGGTCAAAATTATTGATTTATAGGGGAAGGCATTAATTTATTGAAATATTTTAAAATGTTCTGTATATTTCAAAAGCCAAGTAAGTAATGAAAAATAATTATTCAATATCAACAAACTCAACTCGACAATCAAAAATAATTTTAGGTTTTATATTAATCATAAAGGTATTCAAAAGCATAGTGAAACTAAGCAACTAGGAAATAGGTCACGACATATCTATCATACAACTTTAAATACATATTTGTTTTTTTCTTTTTTGATAATTTAGCAAAAACCAACCCTCTCTGTTTTTTGCTTTTTAAGATATTATTTAATTAACATGTTTTGTTTTATTAAAACAGTATTTTGAATTTACTGTCAATCAATTTGTGTAGTTAAAAAGTTGTTTTGTTATAAACATATAAAAAAATCAACAAACTACTACATTAGATCCAGTCGGTTAGTTAAGTTATTGTTTTCATTTTTTTTTTTAATATCACTTGCTAATTACTTATGTTAAATAATTTGAGCTTGTTTTTGTATTCAAAATTAAATTTTATTGTTATTTTTTGTTTTGTTTTATACTGTTCGCTTTGTAGGTTCAAATTAACATTTGCCTCCACCAATCATTAAGTATAGACAGTAGGCGTTACAAAAGTCAATAAAGTTAGTTAAACCAACCCAGGACATATTTTTTTTGGAAAACAGTATATTGTTTTATTGCTACATGAACGCTTAAAGTGTGAATTAAATATTTACAGTTCCTGTCTACTGTCCTTTTATTCAGCTGGCTTAATAGATAATTTGTTTTATACCTGTTTTCAATTTAGTTATAAAACTAAAAATACTGTACAATTTATTTTTACTTGCGATTTAGGTACTAATATGCAAGTTATGGATTCGTGCAAAAAAAAAATCTAACAATCAGACATGACATTACGATAATAGAGAAGTTGAAAAAAGTGGGTCCGGAAATTCCGTCCGTCTGTCTGTATGTCTGTCTGTCTGTCTGTCTGTCTGTTCGCGCCTATACAGCCTAAACGGATGGGTCGATTTGCTTCAAACTTGGTATTTAGTATTTATTAGGTAGTATCTCGGGGGGTGTTTTTCTATTTTGCTCTAGGTCGAAAAATAACAGTACCTGCCATACAATTTTGAACAAAAAGTTTGATTTTCTCGAAAACAGCTCTAACGATTTTGATAAAACTTTCAGGATGCTACATTTTTACCATAATACATCTTTCAGTTAGAATAAATTTTTCATAATTTGTTCTACAACCGCTTTTTTCAAATGCGGTTTTATGGTAAACTATTATCCCGATTTCAATAGGAAGTCATTTATAATTCAATTAATATCGCATTCCAAAATTTTCAAAAACTTTTCTTCGATTTTTAAATTTTTTTTTTGAAATATCTTGAAAATGGGTGGATTGAATTTTTTAAATAATTTTCCCAGATGAAAACTACAGATTGCCTTATATTACTAGAAAAAAAATTATAATAATATTTTTTTCGAAAAGTTTTTCAAAAAACCACTTTAAAAAAAAACTGGTCAAACGATTTTCAAAAGTTTTTTTTCTTCAATAGACATTTAGTTTTTAAATTTGTTTGCATACTTAGTTTTTCCAAGAAAACTCTGCAACTAAATAAAAAAAAATAAAGAATTTTCTAAGAAAAAAATATTTTTTTATTTTAATAGACGTGTAGCTTTCAATCTGGCAATACTTTTTTCGGAGTTGGTCTTTTTGACAGCTGCCTCTTGATTTATGCTCGAAATGCCCACCGATCCCAATTTTCACACAATTGGGAAAATTAGGCCACCCTTTATATACATACAGTGCCGTTCGAAAAATGTTGGTCAAACTTTTTTTTCGAATTTTGTCAAACTTGTTGCAATAACTACATATATTTTAATGAGGTTTCGTTTTCTTATGCGTTTTCAATCGTTTCATGATACATTTAGAGTAATAAATTTTTTTACACGCGGTCACGGGAGTAAAATGTTGTTAGACCGAAAAATGGATTTTTTGAGTACCTGTCCCATTTGTAGGGATTAAAGAAAAATGCTTTATTTGTGCACTTTTTTTGTTTTTTTATTGCTTCTCAGAAATATTCTCTATCTTTTTAGTACTTTGTTGGACCTCCTCTTGCTTTTATTACAGCTGCACACCGGCGCGCGAGACATTGACTCAGATAGGTTTTTCCATATGGGTGCAGGTATGGTGTTCCAGGTCCGAATAAGTAAATTTTTTAGGTTTCAAATTGACACTGGACGCTTCTTCGCAACCTTGAGTTTCATTATTGTACAGATATTCTCAATTTGATTGAGATCTGGACTGTAGGGAGGCCAACTTAATACATCGACATTATTTTTTTCGAAGTACTTTTTAACCTAAAAAAAATGCAAATATTATTTTTAGTCAAAGAAGTTCTAGCTTATTTAAAAGCCTGATATTAATCTTTAATGTTAAAAAAAAAACAAGTTCATACTTACAATTTTGGCTGTATGGCAAGGAGCATTGTCCTGTTGAAAAATGAATCTGCAGGTGTCACCAAAAAACTCCAGCGCAGAGGGCTCAAATTCATTTTTCAGAATCCGTAGTTAAACTTCTGAAGTAACTTTCGATTCTAGAAAGACCATTCTACCTTTTTCATCTCCAGAGAAGCATCCCCAGACGATCACACCTTCAGTTTTGGGGGCATCCGTATGATGCATTCAGAGCTTAGTCTTTCCTTTGGTTCTCTTCGCGCAAGAATCCTCCCATCTCCAACATGCAGCTTAAACTTTGATTCGTTGTTCCACATGTCTTGAGTCCAGTTAAGATGCTCCTGACCCAGGCCAATCGTTTTTCTCTGACTCTTATTGGAAAATCTGGCTTCAGTACTGGCTTGTGTGCTCTAAGTCCAGCTTTTACGAGCCTTTTCCTCACTGCGCTTGACGAAATAACGTTTCCTGTAGCTCGAAAAAGATCGTTTTTAAGATCCACTGAAGTCTTGAACCGATGCCGACGGCTTTGCAGCACCAAAAAACGATCTTCCACTGGGGTCGTCTTTTTTGGCCTCCCTGAGCTCTTGTTCCTGCTGGTTGTCCACGATATTTTTTTCAAATTCCATGCCACAGTTTGTTGAGCCACTAGCATATGAACTAGTTCATGCGACCCAGTCGTGCATTTTATTTAAATTTTATTCGACGATGTGACCGCACATATGAGCAAGTACGTGCGATGCAGTCGTGCAATTTATTTAAATGCTAAATTAAGGCGCACAAATTGCATAATGTATGTGTTTTAATGTGCCTCAATTTTCCCAAGAATATACCTATTTGGTTCTGGTCAAATAATCAGATATCTCATGTGTACTAAGGTATAGTTAATTTTTGACAAGAACTTATTTCGCAACAGAAACAGTAAAACACCTACGGTATAGGTAGGTAGATAATAATGAATTAAACCATATCATTAAGTAACCCTTTCATACCTTGCATATTTATAACGCAATGTAAATTTAAATAATTTAAAATTTTTGTTTAATTAAAAAATAAAATAAAAACCAAAATGACGATTCAAGCTTCGGAACCATATTTCCCTTCGTTAAAAAATCTCGTACCCTTTTTTCTTTTTCCAGGCTATGCCCACGCAGTTCGCATTAGGGAGCCATTCATATAATTCATTAAATACTTTGAATTTTCAGAATCACAAATCACAATCCTTCGGCATCATTCAACCCAGGATGCTTGAATTACAAAACAATTCCCAAAAATAACTGTAAAAAAACAACAAAAGTAGAAATACAAATTAAGGATAAAAATAGCAGTCAGCTAGGGCGCAACTTTAATTTATTCATAAAAGATTGTTTCGTGGAATACTTTTTTTTCTCAGGAAAACGTGTCCTTTTCATTAAAAAAAAACACTGTGCCACCCAATTAGTAACCATAATTACACAACGAAATCGACGATCAAGAAGACGAAAAGACGAAAGTAAACCCAGCATGAATTAAGAACTAAAAAAATAAATTGCACGACTGACTGGATCGCACGTACTTGCTCATATGGGCGGTCACATCGTCGAATTAATTTAAAAAAATGCACGACTGGGTCGCACTAACTTGTTATTATGTTAGATAATTGCTTAGTGGCTGGATATGTATATGTAGATATAAAGGGTGTTTTTTTAGACGTGTGGTTTTCAAGAAGAAATAAAATGCACATTGTTTACTGTTATGGCCAAGATTGATTATAAAGATTCGGGTCTTCTTCGATACTCTGATCCACCGAAACAAACCATTATTTTGGATAAATTTGCACAATTTGCAATCTTGTTCAGGAGTAAGTTTATTCATTATGAAATGGCAAACCAAACTCAGCATAAACCAAGTGATAGCTATCAAAAAGAACAACTCTGAAAGAAGTATTTCTAGGTTGAAAACCACACGTCTATTAAAACAAAAAAATATTTTTTTTTAGAAAATTCTTTCATTTTTTTAATTAGTTTAATATTTTTCTCGGAAAAACTAAGTATACAATTTGAAAACTAAATGTCTATCGAAGAAAAAAAAATTTTAAAATCGTTCGACAAGTTTTTTTAAAAGTCGTTTTTTTTAAACTTTTCGAAAAATATTTAAATTTTTTTCCAGTATGTCATTATAAGGCAATCTGTGGTTTTCATCTGGGAAAATAATTTAAAAAAAATCAATCAACATTTTTAAAATATTTCGAAAACCAATTTTTTTTTTAGAAAATTTTAAAAAATCGAAAAAAAAATTTGTGCAAAATTTTACTGGCATCGGGATAATGGTTTGCGATAATACCGCATTTGAAAAAACCCGGTTCTATGAGAGGTACCTTTATAAAACAAATTTCGAAAAATTTATTCTAACTGAAATATGTATTGTTGTAAGAAAATAGCACCCTGCGAGTTTTATCAAAATCGTTAGAGTAGTTTTCGAGAAAATCAAACTTTTTGTTAAAAATTGTATGGCAGGTATCTTTACTTTTCGACCTAGAGCAAAAATGATTTATTAGATTCTACCTAATAAATACTAAATACCAAGTTTGAAGCAAATCGACCCATCCGTTTAGGCTGTAGAGGCGAATAGACAGACGGACGGAATTTCCGGACCCACTTTTTATCGTAATTTCATGTTTGATTGTTAGATTTTTTTTGCACGAATCCATAATTGTAATATTGTAATATTTATATTTTCGTGTGCAACCATATTTTTAGGAAATATAAATCGCACGATTTATATGTATATTTAAATATTTTATTTTTGCTGTATTGAACAATAGAAGAATAAAATTAAGGGTCGTTTCAAAGATAGGAATTGGAATCGTTTTTTCGATAGTTTGACAAAAAAAATACGTTAGTTATCACGATAAAAAACGAAATTAAAAAAAATTAATCCTATCATTTTAAAATAATGATTTTAAAGGAATTGTCATTTTTAAGTTATTGAACTTCAGATTAAATTAAATTATAAAACTTATTCAAATTCCTCAGCTAGAAATGTGCATATTTTCGAGATAAAAATAGCACATTTTTTAATCAGGCACCTCATTCATCTGCTTACTAAATTTCATCCAAATCTGTTAAGCCGTTAAGGCGTGATAGTGAAGCAAACATCTAAGCATTTTCACAAAAACCTTTTCACAACCACCACAGAGAAACCCCAGATTTGACTCCCAATGCGTGCTGAGGTCGTGGGTCGTGGCTCCGCAAAACACATAATCACTTCATTGAGTATTGAGAAAAGCATACTCAGTAGAAGGAAAAAAGATCACCAGTTCACCAGTAAAGAACTATGTAGTCAGTAAATAAAATTTTATATAAAGTCTATTCACTGCATTCAAGATTAGAATTTGTCTCGAAAAAGTTTATCTCATGAGTGAGACTAATGGAGCCATTTTTGTACTTAGAAAAATTATGTTTCAGTGATTTCCTACAGGATCCGCGCATTTTGCCGCCTAAACATACAGAAAATAAGTAACTCGTCCTGCATATCAAAAACCAAACTTATTAAATCCGTTTTATAGCATAAAAATAAAAGCGGAAAAAAACAAACATCCGGTTATACAACATTTAAAATTCTCCCAGATGAACCGCGCGTTTTAACAGCTTAAAAATTTGCCTATTTTTCAATTCGAATAGTTCATACCAAATTTCAATCCGTTATTGTGATACTTTTAAATTATATTTATATAAAAATATAAATTATATTTACCTATGTTTTAAGTAAATAACCTTGTAACATCAGCATGTGTTGAATAATAACTATATGTAGATATTCTTTTTTTTTTGAAACAATTTAATTAAATCCCCCCCTCCCACAATCTATGTGACAGAAAAATATCCTTCTATTGTAACATATTTAATTTGGAGGAATTTGTTGACACATGATGTCCGGCACTTTTAACTTGACATTTAATTTAATTTATTTTTAATGTGACTTTGAAAAGTCTGTCCAACTTTATGGAATTATTTGGACAGAACGCGGTCCATCATTAGAAAACCATTAAGACCGGTCGAAGGCCAACGCAAGACAAGGACACAAAAGACGAACTTCCTGATGTTACTTCTGTTTTGTGACTCTTTTCAATTGTCCCCTTCAAGCGAATGCAGATTTATGTTAAATAAATAAAGACGTTATGCTTTCGTATCTACCTCCTTACCGACAACGGAGTGTCACATGCACAACTCGAACTTGAATTTGGATAGAAACATTAAGGACATGTATGTATTGTAGTATAACATAATAGCTATGTATGTATTACTCGTAGCAGATGAGTAGTTTGTCTTTATATTAGTATAAGGTGTAGTTAAGCTAGCAATGCTAATGTTGTGATATCCATTATGGTGTTTCATTAAGTGGGTGTGGTAGGGTTGAGAGGACGTTGCGACATACTATAATATATCTTGTTTAAAATTAGTTGTGGGTATTTAGATACTAAGTGGGTAATTCTTTAATCGCTGATATATGAAGATACAGAGTTTGTGGTGGTAATAAAGGCGACAAGATTTAAGGGACTGTTAGGAGTTCGATAAGAAATAAGTACTTCAAACTGTGAATAATGTGATTCAATGAGGTCGACGTCTTCTCCCACTACCATCACGACTACGACTGGTTTACTTCCACTCTACAGCGCATCTTATTATCAGCGTCTCTTGAAGCTAGACAGTGCTCTAGCATGTTTATAAATTTGATCTGTGAATCAATCATCCAATTCATCCTCCTTCCTGATTACACTTCTTTGCGAAACATCCAGGGGTCAACCAATACTTTCATTACTCATTGCCTTACATTGTTTTTCTTTGAATGCTTCAAATCTGAAAAAGTAGTACCGAAGAATGTTGGACGAATATCAATTATTTCAGCTGCTAGATGACAGTTAATATTGTTGTTCCCAATATCCCAATTGCTCATGTTGGGCATGGAGGAACCTTTTGTCTTTCTTAGTGGCTTGGTGGAAATCCACGTGTGCGTGTCAGACCACACTGCTGTCCTGGGAGCAACGTTCTCCTTTAGTCGTTATTACGACAAGCCGGGAATTTTTTTTTCGGAATTCACCTTGAAAAACTTGGAAATGTGTGATGGAAAGAGTTATGGCCGAACAAAGAACCAAAGTTGTTAACTTTATTTTGAAAATCGATATTTAATTATACAGCCACAAAGATCATATTGAAATTTCTTTCATGAATGAAATACAGCCAGCGTTCCAAGAATTTACCGATTGGTCCAGCAACGAGCGGCTGTCTTTGATCTTTCGGGTGGAAAAAAAAAGTTTTTCAAAAAACTTAAAATAAAAAACAGCATTTTATCAAAATCCGTCTTTTCCATTCGATGTCGATGTGATGTCTATTCGGTCCTTGCAGGAAACTTTATGGCAGTAAAACCTTAACTGGCCACCGAGTTCAACCGATTTAACCGATTTAAATGCCAAAATTAGATAAAATCAGAAAGGAATAAATTGCACGACTGGACTACAAAAATAAACTTTTTTCTATTCTGTTTGCAAACCTTACAAGTTGAAAATAACGTCATTCTTGATATAGATACTTAAAAAGAATATTAAAACATTGCTTAAGTTAACCTCTTTAATACATCCGGCATGGTCCTCTTTAATATAAAAAAAAAATACAAAATCTCCTTGGCAGTTTCAATGAAGAATTTTTCTTATTTACAAATCTAGTCCATGAATAAATTAATTATCCGACTTAAGAAAAAAGCTTTAACTTGATTAAAGTCCTTAGGAAATGGGATAGATTAAGGTATGATTATTTTTCTCTCCCGCCTTCGCATTTATTTTTTTTTACTTTTTTTTTACTGCAAATGTAGTTAGTTTTATATAATTAAGATTCACCTTTCTTCATGTCCATCACTATGTTCATTTGAAGTCCGGACTTTTTTTTTATATAATATCTATATTTATTGGTTTAAAATGAAATAAATTGCACGACTGGAACGCACGTACTTGCTCATATGTGCGGTCACACTGTTGAATAAAATTTAAGAAAATTAAAGTTAACCTCAAAGCAGTTATTCGATTTTGTGACTTTTGATTATTCGAATAAAGTACGTAAAAATGTATTGAGTGAAATAATTTAAACGCCATTTTGTTTCTTTAAAAAATGTTAACAAGTTTGAATTTTTTTTTCAAAATCGTAAGATTAATTTTTAAATAAAACGGTTTTTAGTAAACAACTTAAAAAAAAATAATTTAAGAAATAATTAAGTACAAAAATAACATACATTTAAAAACAAAATCTAAAAACAAATTCATCTACCCGTTTTCAAAATATTGATTAAAAAAAAATATATATATATTATTAAAAATACAAAAAAAAATTAATGCGAGATTATTTAAGATACCTACATCTTCTTGGAAACCAATTTTGATAGTAATCGGATAACCAGTTTTCGAGAAAGTCGAAGAAAAAAACCGGTCCTATGGGAGGTACTCCATATTAATTTTTTTTATCAAAATATAATGCTTACCTTTAATAGTACACTGATTTTTTTCATTAAAATTGTTCGAGAAGTTTTCGAGAAAAATAAGCTCTTACATACCGGTTATATCACAGGTACCGTTAATTTATGAGCTAAAAAAAAACTTGAATGAACTCCTCTGTCAAAATGTCAAAATAACTTTAAGTTCTAAATTTGAAGACGACTGGCCCAACCGTTTAGGCTACAGTCCAAAATATATCCGTAAGAGACAGACAGACAGAAAGACAGACAGACGGACAGAATTTCGCCAGTAACTCAAATATGTTTCTCTATAATCGCAATTTCATGTTTGATTTTTATCTAATTTTTTTTTAGCACAAATGCATAACTTGCATTATAGTACGTATAATCGCAAGTAAAAAGAGAGGTAAAATTTAATAAAAAAAAAATATAAATACGAAGTTTATTGTTTAAAATAATACAGGTTGAACCTTCCTTTTTGAATTCCATTTTTAAATTTAACGCTTTCAACGTCCAAGGGAAGATTTTTTTTTGTTTTGATGGTATAAAACTTAAAATGAGTATGAATTATGCGGAGGAGTAATATAGAAATTCGTGTTCAGGAAGTGCTTGAGAAAATGCGGTTGGGACAGTGAATGGAAATTTGTTGTTTTTTTTTCTACGAAAAAGATTCGAGTTGGAAAAACAGATTGCTAATTTGTAAATTGTCGAAGTTGAATAATGATCCCGAACTACACGATCATTGTTAAATTAGTGAGGAAGGGATAAAAGCAGAAGGTGTATTAACATTGGTTTTGAACACTTTAATATTGAAATAGCAAAGGAAAACCTAGCCGGCTAAAAAAACATATATAAATATATATATTTTACGGTACATCCAAAATTGGGCTCAAGGGCGAACTGATGAGTATTCGTTGCGGAACGGCATGAATATATATAGCTAACTCGGGTAAAAATGTATTACTTGCGATTTTACGTACTATAAGGAAAGTTAAGGATTCGTTAATATAAAAAAGTTGAGATAACAATAAATTATGACTTTACAATTATAAAGAAGCCTAAAAAAGTTATTGAAAAATGTCTGTCTGTCAGTCTAAGTGTATAAGGAGCTGCAGCCTAAATAGCTTAAGCGATTACTTTCAAATTTGGCATGTGCGAATCTTTTGAAATTCCTCAGAAAGGATTTTGAAATTTTATTTTTAGGGAAAAGCTCATTTTCTCGAAAACCATCCAAACAATTTTGATGAAATTTTTTGGTCAAAACCAAATTTCTCACAAAAGCCTATTTACCTTTCATATAACGGTTTTTTTCTAATTTTCGAATTTTTTCAGTAACGGCTCATTGGATGTGTTTAAATCTAGGTAGACGAATTAATTCTGCATACCAATATTTTGAATAGGTAATTATTTTTTTTCTATTTATAATTAGTTTTTGATTTTTTTTTCGAAATTCAATATTTTTAAAACTACTCAAAAAATATTTTGCAATTTTATATAAATAAATAAATTCATTGGCGCGACAGCTCCTTCAGGAGCCAAGGCCTAGTGACTTATACTCTCAACCATTCCGGTGTGTGTGATGTTAATCTGCAAGAATGGAAGGGATCTACAGTTTACCGCCGGGTCGGAACGGCTACATGAGATGCACTTTTTCGAGACAAATTTTACTCTCGAAGGTTTTGTCAGTTCCTCGCAAGGGGCAGTACCCCAGAAAGAAAAGTGGCTATGAGCTGGATTTTAGGTTCTTTCGCTTAGCAGTCCGACACACTAACCACTAAGCCACGGTGCACTACAATTTGTAATTCTATAATCAGCTCTAAAAAGCATTTTATCAAAATCCGTCTTATTATTTTCGAAATACTTTTTTCATAACTTAATTATAAGACGTGTGGTTTTGACACTTTTTATAGATTCAGATGGTGTGAAATTTCTACGTAAATTTTATTTATTTCTGTCAAAGATCTTGCCTACCAATGTAAACAGTCACTGGGCACATAGGAGCAAGTACGATCGATCCTAATTAAAAAATAAAACGATAAAATAGGGAGAGACATAAAGAGGTGGGAGATAAACTCAGGTTTTGGGCACATAAATGCTTTATAAATGTTAGCCAGATCAGAAGGTAAGCAACATTTCTTGCATCGATACCGAAAACCTTAGCACTTAGCAGCATTTTTGGCGGTCTCAAATATATAATCGTTAGAAGGGAAGTTGTATTTGCCATTCATACCGTGTACTGAAAGCTTTTCGGTTGCCATTCAAGGACAATTGCCTGAAAGGTATGTTTAGCTTTAACGACAGAAGACAGCATTGAGTTTCCAAAGCATTAAACTTTACACGATTCCTATTACCCAATTTAACAATCCTGTATAAATCGGAGTTTAACTCACGGTAACGTTGCAATTATACGTTCAAAGGCGAAGAACGGGAATCATAAATCGAATATAAGAAGTTGAAGTCTCATCGCAAGCTCCGCTTGAATTAGAATAAGATTTCGAAAATTTTATTTAAGTGGTTGAAAACAATTAACTCAAAAATGCAATGAGATATAAAAAATATCCTGAAATTTCTACTTATTTCGAAAGTCTTTTCGTAACTTCCAACTTCGAAATGCCACTACTTCAGGTCAGAATCAAAACTTTTTATAAATCGCATTCGACACGCAAGCTTGAGCCTAAACCTCTTTATTATCAAGTAGGAAGTTCTACTGGAAAATTAGATGATAAAAGTACATCAGTTAGAGCCATAAGAATAGGACAATTGAAGTACCAAAATCGATAATACAGTGAGTGCACTCTCTCAAAGCGTATTTCAAAAAGAACATCCTTTTTAACAACGCGTAGCTTACAAGCCTTTGGGTTCGTAGCAGGGAAGCATTTTCATTCATTATTTTGAATTTTTCTAGGTCTGTTGTTAAATAATAATTCAATATTCAAAAAATATTTTCTAAAGTGGAAAGTTATATATTCGTATTTTATAATAAGCGGTTGACATATTAATTTTTTTCTTAGCTTATATAGAACTTTAGTTTTTTCTTCTATTTAATTAAGTGTAACATTTGCTTTGTTGGCATAATTTTGTGGGCTAACCTCTAAATTAACAAACCACAAATTTTGCTAAACTGGTTTTGCTATCAAACATTCATTAACAAAATTAATGATTTTTGGGATCAGGTTGATATATACATTCATGTGTATATGTATATTTATTTTTAAATGATAAAAAAAACTTGTCAAACTTTTTTTTTTAATTAATTGCTTCCGTACACTTGATTGCATTGACATATCTATTGACTTCATAAAAAATTAACAAAACACAACTGAAACAAAACCTTTTTGTTTAAATGACCATAGCCATTAAAAATTTGATAGACAACATATTTTGTGGGCTTTTATTTATTGCAGATGGCACACAATCAAATAAATCAAAATAATCTTTTCAACATGAATTTATTTTGATGGGTCGAGATATAAAAGTATCTGCCTGCATTTACATTTTGTATTTATAATCAGCCAAAAGGACTACGTATATTTTAAAAATAGGCTGATCTTTTCACCCGTAAATATTTTTTGTTGGTTCCGGTTTTTTACCCCAACATAGTTGAATGAAGAGCAGATTGTGGGGGATTTTGTAAATTAAGGTCAATTCAGACAATAAGTCCATGTAATCGATTGACCAAATAATATAGAAATTGTGTTTTATTTTTAATTATTCATATTAAATATATGGCTGTGTTCCAATGCAGATTAAAAATTAATGTATAAATATTTTTTTAAGCATTCTCTATGAAGGAAAAGGATTAGGGAATTTTTTCATCAAAAATAGCATGTTTTCTTTAAACAAGGCTTTTCCGACAAACGCCTGTAGAGGTTTACGGATCGTATATTTTGCAAAAGGTAACTGAGAACAAGGACGCTTCTCTATATGAAATAAATGGTCATTGAGATCGTATGTCAATATTACCTTATAATAATTGATATTAAATAAACATTTGAAAATATTCAATTTCGAAAGGTCAGCCTGACAGAACTTTACCACACAATAAGAGAGACACACAAATAAAAGTTTTTGGTTGTATACTTTATGAATTCACTTCTTAAAGGAAGAGACTATTCAATGAGCGTAATAAGGCGTACATGCTGTTGCGAAACGCGAATAGAAGAAGAAGAAGAAGAATATACATTACAGCACGCAGTTGGTTTTCGGACGGTCCCCCATCTTTCTACTAATATAAAATACTCCATAAGCATGGAACTCTAGAGCCCTGGGGATTAGTGGTTAGTGTACTGGACTCCGATGCCAAAGCGTCAGAGTTAGATTCCCCGTCAGAGCCCACAGTTTTTTCGGGGCACTGCCTCTTGCGAGTAAATGACAAATCCTCCAAGAATAAAATTTGTCACGAAAAGTGCATAAATATTATGTAGCCTTTCGGACTCGGAGAAATTGTACGTTCCTTTCCCTCTTGCAGATTCACAACAAACACCCAGGAATGGATGAAAGTTTGACAGTATAAGTTATTGGGCCTTGGCTCAACATTTTGTCTAGGTCGATATGGTTAATTTTGGGCAACACAAAATTTCTATCATCGTTCTGTAGCGTTCGCAGTTGACAGTGAACGCTTCTCAAAAAAGTCAGCACTAATTACGCTGACTGCTCAAAATCCACACCAAACCTTAACTTTTGAGAATGCATTAGCACCTGTTGAGCCTTGTGTTGTGTATCGTCCCATATACGGCAATTTTGCTTATTAACATAGCCATTCATCCAAAAGTGAGCCTCGTCACTGAAGTTTATTTTTCGTCCATAATTGAGGTACTCTTCCAAAGTCACCGAAGCCCAGTTAGCTAACAAGCAGCGTTGTCTATGGTCAGGAGGTCAGGAGTTCTGCTGGTTCAATTGGAACTAGGACGGGTGTAGGCCCAAGTCCCTACGCAAATTTGCCAAGTTGAAGTCTGGGAAAGGCCGGGTTCTTGTGCAAGGTTTGTTTATTACAAAAATTAATTTGGATTTTCACTGCATGGTTCGACTTAGTCATAATTGTGTTTTGTGTGTAAGTATTTTTTAAATGGTAAGTGATTTTTGTGTCGTGTATTCTAATGTTCGCGGCCTGACAAAAGTTCGACTTGTAACGAGATTGATGCACTGTCTGATTCCATCTCAAAATTGTTTCCCTTTGTCTTCGCACAGTAATCGTTATTGCGGGCGATTTCAATGTACACAATTCCAATTGGCTCCGCTATTCTGGTCAGACAACACCCGAAGGAAGGTATATCGAGCTCTTTGCCGGGTTACATCACCTTACTCAACTGATCGATGTGCCACCGCGTACACCGGATGTTGCTGGGCAAGCCGCCCATACTCTTGACTTGTTTCTTAATTCTCACCCCGATAAATATAACATTGGTTTTACTTCTCCACTTGGCACTTCAGACCATTGTGTCATTTCAGCTAATTTCTCATCTTCCACCCATCCAGTTAAAGAAAAACTTCCCACTACTGGTCACTATGCTGCCTCGATAGTGACATTGATGCCAGTGCATGTGATGAAAGAACCAAATTTTTGCATGACCAAAAATTACGTCAAATTACGGCGCTCATTTCGCTGCCAGCTCCACGCTGCCGCATAGCAACTTTGTCCCTCCTGTACTTGAGAATGTAATTTTTTCCATGGGACAGATTTTTTTCCGCACTCGTACAGTAGCAAGAGTTCTCAAAGATCTCGATATACACAAATCCGCTGGCTCGGATGGTATACCCCCGATTCTTCTGAAGAGGTGTTCTCTCACAGCCACTGCGTAAGCTTTTCTATCGCTCCTACTCTTCTGGAATCTTTCCTAGAAGATGGAAAACAGCATTGGTCCAGCCTGTCCCTAAGAAAGGTGACCCATCCTCCCCCTCTTCCTACCGACCCATGGCACTGACATCCCTTCTTTCTAAGGTCATGGAAACACTGATTAACCGTCAGCTTAAGGAATATCTCGAAGATCGAAAGCTTCTCCATGACCGTCACTATGGCTTCCGCATCACCCCGTTCCACTGGTGATCTTATGGCATATCTCACCGAACAGTGGAACAAATCTTTACATCACTTTGGTGAAAGTAAGATTATTGCTCTTGATATCTTCAAGGCATTTGATAGAGTTTGGCATGAAGCTCTTTTCGAAAATGCGTGCTTCAGGGATCGATAATACTCTTGTTCGTTGGAATAGAAGCTATCTTCTGGACCGTTCAATACAAGATGTATTGGACGGATTCAAGTCTGATTCCCACAAAATAAATACTGGTGTGCCCCAGGGCTCTGTTCTGTCTCCGACTCTTTTCCTCATTTTCATAAATGATCTCCTGTCTGTTACTTCTAATCCACTTAGCTGTTTTGCTGACGACTCTACCCTCAGCTTTTCATATTCGTTCGATAATTCACGTCCTTCGCCTTCGGACGTACAATTGCAACGGTGCCGTATGTCAAGCTCATTAAACTCCGATTTATACAGCATTGTCAAATGGGGTAATAGGAATCGTGTGGAGTTTAATGCTTAGAAAACTCAATGCTGTCTTCTGTCGTTAAAGCTATACATTTGGGTATGCCATTGTCCATGAATGGCACTTACATCGAAGAAACCGAAAAGCTCTCAGTACTCGGTATGTGTGTCAACGACGACCTCTTTTGGAACGACCATATATTTGAAATCGCTAAGAATGCTGCTGGGTGCTTAGGTTTTCTGTATCGGTGTAAGAAGTATTTTCCCCATCTCATCTGGCTACAACCTATAAAGCGTTTATATGCCCTAAACTCGAGTATAACTCCCACCTCTTTTCTTAAATCTACGGAAGCATAAAACAACTATTCTGATAAAATCCACATCCGAATAGTACGATGAAGACATAAAGATGACTTTGATTGTGTGTTAAATTTTGATTTCCTTTGGTCAAAATAGTAAAGACTCCTGGCTTCAAGCCAAATACGAAGACGGTCGTAAAACCTTTGCTCGCAAATCGCAATAGCTGGTTTAACATGTTCATTAAGTTGTGAACATTTACCATTTTATGTGTATAGATTGTTGTTGGCGAATAGATAGATATTAAAGAAGACCAAACAGTTATTGTACGTACTGTAAATCTATTACACATTGTAAGGACATAGATTTATGTTTTGCGATAAAAATATACAAATTAAATACTATTCATGATAATAATGTCCAACATAAAATTTCAGGCACACATTGTAGAAAACTTCACTCATTAGCACTTAAAAGGACTTTATTTAAGTCATGATTTTAGTTGGCCGAACATCCTTAAGGATATTTTGTCTACTACTATGTAAGGAAAAACCATAATATAGATAATATCGTGATTGATGTCAAAAGGCAAAGGATACATTCTATTGGGTTAGACTTTTGGTTCTGCGATAAAAATGAAATAAAGATATGTGGAAGAGTATCAAAGGTCTTGGTTTTGGATAGAAACATTAGGAGCTTATCTAAAGGACGTAAAATAAAAGTTTAAAAACGAAAAGCTAAACGTATTCTTTTCTAATACACTCAACCACTTATCCTTTTTGTACTTTTTCACATGCATAACATGTTAGGTTTATCAGAGGGTAAGACAGTGAACGAATTGGTGTACATTTGAGATCAGATTAAGGCAGTAATGGTGTTTGGATGTTTGAATGTTTAATGTTTCTTCCCGATTACACCTAAACGGCTTAACAGACTTGGATGAAATTTGGTAGGTGGATGAATAATGTGCTGGATTGAGACATTAGCTACTTATTATCCAGAAAAAATGCACGGTTCCTGTGCGAGAGGTTTTATTGTGAAATACTTCATTGCTGGAGGTTTGTTTGATATGCTTCCATACCCATGCACGAATTTGTGAAAAAAGTGCACCGTTTCTGCGGAAGAAATCTGGGTAATGTTTTTTTGGCGCGAGTTTTGATTTAAGTAATAATAGTTACAAATATTTCAAGCAGACGAAGTCGCGAGTAGAAGCTAGTTATATAATAAATGTATAATAACATAGAAGTTAAAAGAAAAATCAGCGAAATCGTTGCACGTGGTTAGTGGAAAGATGTTGGACCGTTCGAAAACCAACTGCATGCTGTTACATGTGTTATGTGTTTTCTGTTTTTCCTTCCTCTTTCTATCTTCTGTTCTGTCCTATATCAAAGTCGTCTTGTGTGTTGTCTTGTAATTGTCTGAGCCGATGGCCTCAGTAGCCAGTGCTCATAAGTGTCTCTACTTCGTAGATTTATATACGGAGCAGATCAATGTAATGTAATGTAAAAGAAAAAACCGGTTGTATTAATTTAGCCTTGTTTCTTAAAATATAATAAAGGGCTTTGCAATCGGCGCCGGTAGATATTGGCAGCCTGTGGTGTACATTCGTACGCCAAAGAACAGCGAAATCATCCGAGAACACCCCTGGGTCCGTGAAAGTGTTCAGGAGAACCTGAGGCAGGCGATTCTTTCCCGGTGAACAAGAACTCGGCCTTTTACAGATTTCAACTTGGAGTCGCAAAATCAAACTGACCCAAAGCTCAAAGTCAATGAACAAAGACAACGCCGTTTCTTTACCCATTTGGTTTTGGTCAACCAATCATGCACAAGGTGCATTTTTATTAAAAGCAAAATCGACGTATATGGGACGACACCAAACCACATGTGGTGGCTATTCATCAGAAAAAGTTATCTTTTGATGTAGAATTTAGATTGGTGGCGTCATTATAGGGACTATAAGGCAAGTTTAGGATTCGTGAATATAAAAAAAATTAGATAACAATCAAACATGACATTACGATCATAGAGAAGCCTACAAAAGTCATTGGCAAAAAATGTCCGTCTGTCTGTCTGTCTGGGTGTATATCGAGCTGCAGCCTAAACGGGTTAAGCGATTGCCTTCAAATTTGGTATGTGTTTATCTTTTGGTACTCCTTAGAGGGGAAATTGAAATTTTATTTTTAGGGCTAAGAATAACGGTACTTGCCACACGACCGTTTAGGAAAAGCTTAATTTTCTCGAAAACGGCTCCAACGATTTTGATGAAAATTTTTGAGAATTTTTTGTTGGTATTGGCTGTCATTTGGTTAGAACCACATATACGGGAAAAGTCTTAACGAGACCTTTCATATAACGTTTTTTTTTTTAATTTTTGGCTTGTTCGGTAACGGCTCTATGGATTTCTGTCAAATATTATATTTGAGAAGATCTAAGTAGCCAAATTAATTCTGCATATAAATATTTTGAATAACTTTTTTGTTCTATTAAAAATTAATTTTTGAATTTTAAAACTAATTAAAAAAATATTTTTTTTAATTTTATAATCACACGTATACTAATAAACTCTAAAAAACTGCATACCAAAATTTAAAAACGATTTTTTTTCAAAAAACTAAAAATAAAAAACAGGATTTTATCAAAATCCGTCCTACAACTTTCAAAATACTTTTTTTCATAAATTCTTAGTTATTTAAGACGTTTGATGACGTACCTCATTTTTACTAAAAGCTATTGAGTATTATGGTTTTGATAGTTTTTATAAATTTAAACTGTGTTATTTTGAACGTAAATGTTATTTGTTTTGTCAAAGATCTTGCCGTCTAATGTTATTAGGCACATAAGAGCAAGTACGTGCGACCCAGTCGTGCCCATTTTGTATTACGTTTTTTTTTTAAACGACTATGGTGAGGCTGCTACCGTCAATGGTGGGCGGTAGAAAAAGATTATAACCAATTTCTTATTGCCAAAGCGAACGATATGGTCGACATGTGGTTCTAGCAGGACGATGGCACAAAGCGGACGTAACGATTGACGTTCTCATTATCACCCGCCCCTATTAAAAATCCAATATTTGTAATAATTAAACTTGACAAAAAAAAAATAAAAGCGTATGATTTCAGTCTTGAAGCACATCGATGTCCACTCAAAGTTATCACTATAGAATGTATGTGCCTAATGACGGATTTTGTGAAGGGCAGCCGGGGCTAGATCCACGGGTCTCTACAATAGACTTCAAAAAAAAATATTTAAAATAACGAATATATTTAAACATCACAGTAAAAATCACGAAACCGTTAATCGATTCTGGCTTTGCTTTTCTCTAAAAATGAGAAATAATAAATATTATTATTGGTAAAGGTTAATGTCCACTGAAAACACCAACCTCATCGGAGAAATCTTCACTGACTGCTGACTGGAAGAATGGATTTGATATCGTCTATATATACTCTATGTCGATACGATTCGAACATGAGATTTCAAAGACTCATAAGGGATCAGTTATGACTTATGAGTTAAGTGCGACGGGGAAAAGTTACAGGACGCATCGCTCAAGAGGCTAGCGATACAAGGGGCACAAAAGATCTAGTAGATATTGACAAAAAATCCTCAGAATTTCCGTTTTTGTTAGTAGGTACAATCATCAATTCATAGCTTAACGCGGATTAGCCTATCGAAATGACAATGAAATTATTGGTTCACCCATATTTTAATTTGTTTTACCTACCTACCCTTCGTTCAGAATTTACGAAGAACTGATCAATAAGGGTGAGAAAATGTTAACTGAAACAGTACAGAATAAAAAATATTCAAATACTATTCTGTGTCAGGAGTGTCAGTTGACTTTACTCCTAACGAAAATCGATCAACTACAATAAATGTTCTACATGAAAGCACAAGACGCAAATATGTCACCAAAAGGAAAATCTAAGTGTAGCTTGAACTTGAACCAATTTACTTGGCCATTCTACTGGGCAGCTCTCTTTAAATTTCACTACTCATCTCATTAATTTTGAAAGATACACGTAATCACATTCCAGCTTTCTTCACATGAGGTATCATGGCTTATAATCCAGTTTTCAAAAAAAGGATTTCATCTCTGGCATTGTAACCATTAAATCTCTTGCGCACCATTTTTGTTCTCTTGAATCCTTGAACCTCCACTACTTTGTTGCTCCAGGGTCTCCAGAGTCCCGACCTCTAAATGTGACCCTGATGGTTGTGCCGGTGTGCCCATCATTTCCTATTTCAAGACTTCATTATCATTTTTAAGATCTTGTAGAGCTCGGTTTTCGAAGCAGAGAGAGGTTATCTGCTAATAAGTCAACAACAATATAAGTGGCAAACAACTGTTCTTTAAGTGTCCAAAGTGGAGTAAGAGAAGTGATTCTGCACACTTCAACCGGCTATAAGAAACCGGTTCGATAGTTATTTCAACGACCGATATATCGAAGGGAGAAGTCAAACTAAAAGGCCGTTTAGAGCAAAAACAATAATAAAATAGACAATCCACTCATTTAATAACTAACATAAGTGTCCAATTTTAAAGAAAAGCAAAAACAAGTGTTTTATTTTACATTTTTTGCTTGCGATTATAGGGGCTATAAGGCAAGTTAAGGATTCGTGAATATACAAAAAAATTGAGAAGGCAATCAAACATGGCATTACGATCATAGAGAAGTCTAAAAAAAGTGAGTAGCAAAAATTCCTCCTGTCTGTCTGTATGTATGTCTGTCAGTATGTATAACGAGCTGCAGCCTAAACGGTTTAAGGCATTATCTTCAAATTTGGCGTGGGTGATTATTTTGGTACTCCCAGAGGCGAAATTGTAATTTTATTTTTAGGCCTACAAATAACGGTACCTGCCATATGATCATTTAGGAAAATCGGTTTCAACGATTTTGGTGAACATTTTTGAGAATTTTTTTGTTGGTATTGGCTATCATTTGATCAGAACGATATTTACGGGAAAAGTCTTCTAACGGTACCTTTCATATAACGTTTTTTTTTAATTTTTGGCTTTCTCGGTAACGGCTCTATGGATTTCTTTTAAATATTATATTTAAGAAGATCTCCGCACCCAAATTAATTCTGAATATCAAAATTTTAAAAAAACTTTTTTTTCTAATTAAAATTAATTTTTGATTTTTTTTTTGGAAAATCAATGGGCCACATTCATAAACATTTACTAAAGTCGATACTTCTAATTCTACAGTTTTAGGATATTTAGTTAAGTAAACACAGCTGCTATTCATAGACAATTTTCTTGCTGTGACTAACTAAACTGGAGATTAGTGAATACATCTACTACAATTATACTTCACTTGATGACAATTTTGACATCACAGATGTCACATAAAGAAAAAAAAATATTCAAACTAATTTTTCCGTGCTGCTGCTGTGCCATCCAATTTGTTTAAGCCAAGAAAGGTTCTTTAAAAAATGTTTATTTAAATTTTACAAAATAAAAAAAAACAAATTTTCTGTATCTTTAGTAGCTGTAGTGCAATTTTGTTTGCCATTTTAGCAATAATTCTGCTAACTGTTGGTTGAGAAATTCCATGAAGGTCAGCTATAAAAAGGATTTGAACGTACTTAAATGTTGCAAACAATTTTTTTTGTAGGTACCTACCTATATCACTCTGGTGGACATTTCTTCCAAAAAATCTCAACACCGTAAGAACTTGCACGCTTCCAGAAATCGGCAGTCCTCTTTTATTAGGAAGCTCTTCAATCCCTAACAAATTTATTAAATAAATGGTAGTTTCCTTGTCGAATCGATATCGTTCGTAAGATTGTTTGTTATTCAAAAGGATCAAAATGTGGCTTATATATTTAACGCCGTTTTGCTACTGCTTCCAGTATATCAAGATCTTCTTCTATATTGATATCAATTGACATTTTTTAATAATAAAATACTTGCAGAATCAGTTATTTATCTAAGAATTATTAAAAACGTATTTGGATTACAATAAAATGAGAGAATGTGAAATGATATGCTTTCATTTGACATTTGGTAGCCCTAATAGCAACTTAAACATAGCATCACTCACAATTAAAATTAAACTCCAGTTTAATTCTTAATCTTAAGTTTAAATTTGATTATTAAACTGCAGGTTTGCTTAGTTATAACTTAGCAGCAGACTAAAGTTGTCTATGAATATGCCCCAATATCTTTAAAACTAATAAAAAAAATTATTTTAAATTTTATAATCACATGTTTATTAGATAAACTCTAAAAAACTGCATACCGAATTTAAAAAAAAAAATCAACAAACTAAATAAAAACAGGATTTTATCAAAATCCGTACTACAATTTTCAAATACTTATTTCATAAATTCGTTATTATACAAGACATGTGATGGCATTTTTACTAAAAACCGTTAAGTCGTTTTGACACTTTTTACTTGCGATTATAGGGACTATAAGGCAAGTTATGCATTCGTAAAAAAAAAAAAATTCTAACAATCAAACATGATATTACGATGATAGAGAAGTCAAAAAAATTGGGTCCGGAAATTCCGTCCGTCTGTCTGTCTGTCTGTCTGTCCGTATCGATATCTACAGCCTAAACGGTTGGGCCGATTTGATTCAAACTTGGTATATAGTATTTTTAGAGTGTTCTACCCGACAGTTTTTGGAATTGGCATTCTAGCTCCAAAACTAACGGTACCTGCCATATAACTTTTATTAAAAAACTTATTTTTCTCGAAAACAGCTCCTACAATTTTGATTAAACTTTCAGAATGATGTTTCTGTGCAAAATCTATCTTTTAATTTTAATGGATTTTTCAGAAAAAGTTTTATAACGGTACCTCTCATATGACCGGTTTTTTTAAAATCAGACTTTCTCGTTAACTAATTGACGGATTTTGATGAATTTTTCAAAATATGTAGTGTTTTATGATTTAAATAATATTGCTTATCAAAATTTTCAAAAACATTTTTTTTTAAATTTTAACAAAATATTTTTTGTTTTTTGAATATTTTGAAAACGGATCTATGGATTTTTTTTTAAATTTTTCTCCTAGTATAAACTATAGATTTCTTAAAATTGACATACTAAAAAAAATTTTAAAATATGTTTTCGAAAAGTTTTTCAAAAAAAACATTTTTTTGAAAAAACTGGTCGAACGATTTTGAAATGAAAAAATCATAAAATAGAAAACAGCAAAAGAAATAAGATGGCTTACAACATTTTTTCCAAAAAACGTTATGAGTAGTGTTTTTTTGAATTCATAAATTTTTTTCCCCAACATTTTATTTCATATTGCTCGGCTAAGCCCTAGCCAAGCCATTAGTCAAATAAAAGAAAGTGACAACCTACATTACATACATACTTACGTATTTTAAAGTATTTTTCATCATCATAAAAGCACAGAATAAATAAGGAAGCCTTTGATAAACACACAAAAACAACTAACAAATAAAAAAAACTATTCGATTACTACTGAATGCAAAAATTTCAATCGAGAAAACAAAAGTTTACACCTTCCTATAAATAAACAAAACCACTGTGTTAACTTTTAATATTCTCTCTATACCTACTGGCTTAACAGTAGTTGGAACACGTATCTTAATTTTAGTACCTACCTTCCTTCCAACCTTATTATAGGTACCTAAATCCTTTATAAATTCCATTGGTCCCATATTGGGACGTATAAAATTCCCTTTACCTAGCATTATTGCCATACTGCTGATTCCGACGAATCTTTATGCCAGTTGTTCAAATTTTTCCATACCAAAATTAAAATTTAACTGAAAACAGTCCTTTGTATCTCTCTATTAGCAAATTATATTATAAACAGTAAGCAGCAAGTGGAAAGATAATAATACACTAAAAAACTGCAAAAGCTAACAATCCTATATATTTATGTGTTTATCCCTTTGTCGTGACGCATGTTCGTTCGAGCTTCACCCCAAAACGATTCTAAGGACGTTGCACGTCATACAAAAAATATTAAAATAAAATCTTTGTCAAAAAGACGCCTGCACTTAAGAGCAAGCACGTGCGACCCAGTCGTACCTTTTATTTTTAAGTACAAATAGTGTTATTTTTCTTAATGTTATTTTTATTTTTTTTTTTATTCGACAATGTTACCGCACATATGAGCAAGAACGTGGGATCCAATCGTGCAATTTATTTTATTTATCAAAAATGGAGAAACTTTTAAGTCCCTTTTTTTTGCTTTTGACTTCACATATTAAGTTATTGAATATTGACAAAAATATACGTAGTTGCACCTAATAACTCAAAATTTTGGAAAAAAACTCTTGTCTTAACCTCAATTCCTCACTCTAGTCTTTTGTGAGTTAGCTATCTACGTTGCCAAATCAGAAAAAAATCTTAGTGGTGAACCGACGGAACACAGAAAAACTATAGAATTTACACCAAAACAATTTTACATGTGCCTATGAGAGCGAAACTAATTTAATTGGAAAAAATCCTACTTCAAACAAGAAAGTTCCTCATTCAACTTAAGTGTAATCACTTCGAATGCCTGTTCAAGAATCTTCTTATTTGATTTATCACCCCATAACTTGAAAGTTAAAGTTGAAAAAAGAAAATTTAAACGAATATGCAATCACAATAAAAAAAATACCATGTCTTAAGTTTATTTCAATAAATTTCTGGTATCCTAGCCTGGCGGAATGAAATGAAGACTTTTTTGAAGACGCACACAAAACATCACAATCGACACACAGATGGGTTAATCTTTTTCATATTACAAAAAAGAAGACGTTGCTATATATTTACATACCTAGGTCTTTGCCGGCAGCCGGCTTACATGTATTTCCTACTGCAGGACGACCTGGTAGATTCTTAAAATCCCAGAGGTCGAGTATCTTTATTTTCTTTTTTTATCGCACACAAATGGAATTTAAAGAACGGAAGTTGCGTTATTTTATTTTTCTATTACGTTTATTAGGTAAGGATGGATTTCTGTTTGCTTTTTCTACCGTCCAGTAACCATTTTTAAACAACAAAAAAAAACATACCCAAGCATGATGTTATGAACTGGTTGAAGGACAACAGCAGCATTTGTCTTGATCGTTTTTATATCGTATAATCCTTGTCGTGTTTTTTTGTTCTCCCTATTTCATTTGTCTATGTTGCGCATCTTTACTTTTCACTCTACCTATACAAAATCCAAATGATATACCTACCAACCTACCTACATTATTTTTCTTCACCCTGGAACATCATCCGGAATTCCATGACAGAAAAGGGTTAAGACTTTTGCCTACAATGTGTTTGCTAGAGAAAACGGTACGAGTCAAATTGGGATAATGGTGGTTGTGGCGGTGGAACGCCACTCATCATTTCAAATTTATGCTAATGAAAGTTTTCCAGAAAATTGAAGATGTGAATATGTATGTATGTATATTAATTTATATACACCAACATTGTTTGTATAACACTTTATCCTTAAAGATAAAGCATCAAAAGGAATGTCTAAAGAAGAAAATTTTCCATACATAGTACATAAATAGTGCCAAGAAACTAGGGTGTTAAAATATTTTAACCCAAAGAAGGAGCAATGCGTTTAATCCTGTAGCACCCTAATGTAAATAAGTTTATGATTTGGCCGTATGTAAACGCATAAGAACGGATTTTTTCCTCTGCTCTTCTCATCTCCTCTCCACCCATTATAAAATTGGAAGTTTGTTTTGGCTTTCTGCTTGGGTCATCATTAAATGTTATGGTCCTTCTCAAAATGAATTTGTTTCAATTTTAGTCCCCGATGTCGATGCTGTTAGTTAAAGATAAGTAATTTTGTTTAAGGAAACTAGGTAAACCTTAGAATTATTGTTTTAGAATATGGATGGGTATTCCTTAATGGATATTACTTCAGGTCACTTCTTTGTTAAAATTGCGCATTTCAAATTTGAACAACAATAATTTAATATTATCTATCAAAAACAGAAAAAATAGAATATTGAGCAACGCTTGTAATCGCTAATCACTTGGGGTAACTTTTTTGTATCCTAACCTTTGTAACCAAATGCGGTTTTACTGTCACAGGAAGTCTTTGACAAAGTTTCTTAAGCCTTCGGGAAATCAGAGAGAGAATAAGGACTATCCGTATTTAGCCCAGCTTCCATCATTTAAGCCTTATTAGCACCCAAGACACTACAGAAGAGAAAGATGACACTAGCCAAGAAAGTTTCTACGAGCTCCTTGCCAAAACGTACGAGCAGTGGCCCCCATATCCTATTTGAGAATTTCAAATCAAAAATTGGGAAGGAGAACACTTTGGCTAATAAAATAGAAAAGAACAGTCTACCATTGAAACAAATTCCGAAAACGGTCCCAAGCTAATCGATTTTGCGCGGTAAAAAACACAGACACATGGAGATCAACAGATTGTCAAACCTGCAACAAAATCGATCAAGTCCCGATTACCCGAACAATTCGAGGAGCAAACATTGACTCGTATCACTATCTAGTTGGTGCCTTGTTTCATGCACGGATATCAGTATTAGCGATCACTTATCATGAAAAGGCTATTTAATGTTGAACTGCTGAAGTCAGAAGCAACAGCCACAGCAGTCTGACGCAGTGTCGGTCGTCGGAAAAAACTGAGGCAAGCAAGTCAGGTCGGCGTGGCTCTGCAAAAGAATTAGAGGACAGCATCTAATAATCTCTATGTTGAGCGAACAAAGGTGAGAAACGATTGCTGAAGAGAAAGAAAAAAAGATCACCAGCAAGGTGAAGTCATGGAGATGCACAGGTTTTTTTTAGCAGGAAATAGATGCGAAACTTCTACAGAGAAGTGAAACAGTTAATATCAGATTTCACTATTCATCCTTGACTCATCAAAAATGGAGATAGAAAAACAGTAGTAGATACGAAGTCGATGTTAGCTATCTGGATGGCGATGATGGCCTATATCGCCGATCTATGAGACCACCAAGAAGTCTATCCACCTTAACAAAATAAGATCAAAGTAACCATTTCCAGACTAAAATCTGACCAAACAGCTATTAACTATGGCCTACATGCGGTCTTAGACCTGCTAAATCTACGATAGACCAAATCTTCACACTTTTTCAGATCCTGGAGAAAAGCAAAGAATTTAACATCGAGACCCACCATTTCTTCATCGATGTTAAGGCAACTTACGACAGTGTTAACATGGATGGAGAATAATTACTTGTCGGTCAAAATTGGCAGGGATACTACTGAGATCTTCGACACCAACAGGTGGTTACGAAATGGTGACTTACTGTCATGAAGCAGTTTAAAAATCGCGCTTGAAAAGATAGTACGGAACACCCTCGCCAGCACATCAGAAGCATGGATCCTTCCCAGTCGGATGAAAGCTATTTCGGGATATTTGAAAGAAAAGTACTACGCACAATTGATGGCCTTGCTTACGTTCCAGTTCGTGTATACAGGGACATAAGTAAAGAGCGGATGAACATCGAAGCTCCATTGCGCAGTCTTCGAAGACGTATCCAAGTAAACCTCATCTCCGATGTAGCGTCCAGGTAAAGGGAGAACTTCGAATGCTTGGAGTACGAAATAGGCAGCCTAGAGAACAAGCTGGCTAGAGGGGCATATTAAACCAGGCCCTAGAGAACCTCGCTATAAATGTTAGTAAAATGAGTGGCGCCCAACGTGGAACTTTTTTTTCCCAAAAACATGTGTTTGTCTTAGTAAAATTCGAAAATTCGACTTTAATTAAATTTTAAGATTTGAATATAATCAATAATAAAAAATAACATGTAAATAATTCGTTTAATTTAACTACAATATAATTTTTTTAGAAATTCTACGCTATTTATAGACACTGTTATTAAACATCTAAAGATTCAGACAGGAAACTTTAGTCAAAACCACTTTTGAAAACTGCTTTCAAAAGTTTTCAAAAACACGATTCATTAGAAAGTTTTTTAGAAAGGTGTTTATACAGCTCATAACTAATATATTTGAACTGATTAGTGTAAAAGTAAAAGTAAAAGTAAAAGTAAAAGTCCAAGTCGCAAAATTAATACTTGAATCATAAAATATTAGATCGTTCAAAATAAATAAATGCAATCTACATTAAAAACCATGTAACTTATGTTTTTTTTTTGTTCTTGAAAAACGTGTTCAATAAAATTACTAATCGTAAGGACAAACAAACTGGAGCTGTGACAAAAAAAAACCAAATCTCCCAATAAAAGTCCCCATAACAAAGCAGTTAAGGAAATCTCTAAAAGTTATATTTTTGTATTTTATGATATCATAAAAACGCGCTGCGATTGCGGAAGCCTTGGGGCAGAAAATCAGTTCTTCCTTATGATCCTTACATTTCTCCGTATAGGTGCGTACGATGTAATCACATAAATGCTTGGGCATGTAGAGCAGGTGGATGGAATTTAACGTCCTTAGAGAGGTTAAAATAAATAAATAAAAAGCTATTTCATTATTCCCAGCAGCAAGTAAAAAAGTAAATGTTTGTAATAAAAAAACTCAATCAAAAAAGATTATTTTTCTTTTGTTCTAATAAGAGGTATGAGGGCTTCAATAAGTTCAATGAATTTCAGGAATTTAAGTTTTATAAAGCTATATCTTTATATATTGGATTTGTTGGGGTTTTACGTTATATGCAAGATAATTTAATAATTAATAAAATAATTTTCTCTGCAAAAATTACTTATTTTTTTTTTTTATTTCGTTTTAAAGTCTAATATTATTATGAGTCTGCGCGTACAGAGATGCGACAAAGCGATGCGATACGAGAACCGATGCGACAAAAGATTCGAGATGGTCAGAATAGAAGAAGAAGTTGTAAGAATATTTTTGTAAGTTAGGTGACAACTATTGATTTGAATTCGTTTATAACAATGGGATTTCTTTATCCAGTTTTTTTTTATTAAGCGTTTTCTGTAGCTTTTCGGTTGCGTAAAGATTGAGCAGGGTTACAAAGTAAGAACAACACTGATCGACCAAGGAAACTTCCAAACAGTTATTTCTTTAAATTTAGAATATTATGTTCTTTTTTCAACTCGGAAAAGACTATTTTCCAGATAGCATTCAAGAATGTATTATATTTGTTCTGGAAAAAACCTGTCTTAGTTTTAATATAAAGCCGATGAAAATTAGAGAATAATAATTGATTATATTGAAAAATGTGGATATTCTAAAGCTCTTAAAAAAAATTAACTATACATTGAAAAAAATATATTTTTCTAGATTTTAATAAACAGTATTTATAAAAGGTATTTTTTTTAAGGTATAGATCTTCCAAAAGGGGTAAGTGTCGAAGTAGCACCTTTCGAAGACTTACGCTAGAAGACATTTTACAAATCGTGGAATTTTATTTCCGAAATTCGCGCTCTGTTCGCCGAATTTATAGAGCCTTTGGTCATGTTCATCTTAGCAGCTAATACGCAATATTATGGATCGGTTCATAACTACATTAACTCTTTTGTATAATATTCATCCAAATCGAGCCCGTAACGTGCGTACAGAAGAAGACATTCCCGTTGTAGACGTGAGTGTGATAGAGGACCCGAATTTATCGACCTGATGCCGATGTCAGCAACTCGGTCTGTCTCAATCTCAATTCTCATGAGACTCTTGAGACTCCAATACACCCTGAAATAAATTGCCCGACTGAGTCGCAATGGTATGTGATTTTTGTGTCGTGTATTCAAATGTTCGTGGTTTAAGAAAAAAATTCTTTCACGTGTACGTCTACACTGTTCAACACAGGCCAGCTGTTTTGGCATTAAGTGAAACTCAGGTTGGAGTAAATACTGATTTATCAGAATTTGCACTACATGGGTATAGCTTGGTGCCATTACTCTTTTCCCATCATGGTCTCGTGGTCTATGTTAGGAATGATATTGCTTGTCAGAGCCTTCCCCAATATGAGCAATGTTCCAACACGGACTTCAACTTCTTGTGGCTCAAATTCACTATCCGCAAGCATGTCATTCATTATTGTTTTATTTACAGGAGTCCAAATCTCGACAGCAATTCGACTTGTAACGAGTTTGATGCGCTGTCTGATTCTATCTCGAAAATTGTTTCCCTTTGTCCTCGCACTGAAATCGTTATTGCGGGCAATTTCAATGTACACAATTCCAACTGGCTCCGCTATTCTGGTCAGACAACACCCGAGCTCTTTGCCGGGTTAAATCACTTTACCCAACTGATCGATGTGCCAACGCGTATACCGGATGTTGCTGGGCAAGCCGCCCATACTCTTGACTTGTTTCTTACTTCTCACCCTGATAAATATACCATTAGTGTAACTTCTTCATTTGGCACTTCAGACCATTGTATCATTTCAGCTAATTTCTCATCCCCCACCCATCCAGTTAAAGAAAAACTTCCCACCAGGACCGTTTGGCAATACGAGAAAGCCAACTGGGACGGCCTGAATATCTTTTTCCGAAACTTTAACTGGTCACTATGTTTCCTCGATAGTGAAATTGATGCCAGTGCTGAAATGATCACAAATGTGATTCTTCTAGGAATGCGTGCTTTTATTAAAAAAAAAGCATCAAACCCAAAGAAAATTCTTGGTTTAATTCTGAGTGTAAAGAAGCTATCAGGCTCAAAGAAGTAAGTTTCCGATCTTACAAAGCCAACCCAAAGGCAAACTTGCTCGCCGCCCATTTCGCTGCCAGCTCCACGCTGCCGCATAGCAACGTTGCCCCTCCTGTACTTGAGAATGTAATTTTTTCCATGGGACAGATTTTTTTCCGCACTCGTACAGTAGCAAGAGTTCTCAAAGATCTCGATATACACAAATCCGCTGGCCCGGATGGTATACCCCCAATTCTTCTAAAGAGGTGTTCTCCCAAACTGGCAAAGCCACTGTGTAAGCTTTTCTATCGCTCCTACTTTTCTGGAATCTTTTCTAGAAGATGGAAAACAGCATTGGTACCAGCCTGTCCCTAAGAAAGGTGACCCATCCTCCACTCCTCCTACCCACCCATAGCACTGACATCCCTTCTTTCTAAGGTCATGGAAACACTGATTAACCGTCAGCTTAAATAATATTTCGAAGATCGAAAGCTTCTCCATGACCGTCACTATGGCTTCCGCAGCAACCGTTCCACTGGTGATCTGATGGCATATCTCACCGAACAGTGGAGCAAATCTTTACATCGCTTTGGTGAAAGTAAGATTATTGCTCTTGATATCTCCAAGGCATTTGACAGAGTTTGGCATGAAGCTCTTTTATCGAAAATGCGTGCTTTTGGGATCGATGATACACTTGTTCGTTGGATTAGAAGCTATCTTCTGGACCGTTCAATACAAGTTGTATTGGACGGATTCAAGTCTGATTCGCACAAAATAAATGCTGGTGTGCCCCACGGTTCTGTTCTGTCTCCGACTCTTTTCTTGATTTTTATAAACGATCTTCTGTCTGTTACTTCTAATCCACTTAACTGTTTTGCTGACGACTCTACCCTCAGCTTTTCATATTCGTTCGATAATTCACGTCCTTCGCCTACGGACGTACAATTGCAACGGTACCACATGTCAAGCTCATTAAACTCCGATTTATACAGCATTGTCAAATGGGGTAATAGAAATCGTGTGAAGTTTAATGCTTCAAAAACTCAATGCTGTCTTCTGTCGTTAAAGCTAAACATTCCCCCAATTCCATTGTCCATGAATGGCACTTACATCGAAGAAACCGAAAAGCTCTCAGTACTCGGTATGTGTGTCAACGACGACCTCCGTTGGAACGACCATATATTTGAGATCGCTAAGAATGCTGCAAAGTGCTTAGGTTTTCTGTATCGGTGTAAGAAGTATTTTTCTCCATCTGATCTGGCTACAATTTATAAAGCGTTTATACGCCCTAAACTCGAGTATAACTCCCACCTCTGGGCAGGTGCTTCGCAAACATCGCTTCACCTGCTTGATAGAATACAAAATCGAGCGTTAAGATTGATAGGAAATAAAACTGCCGCTGAAACAATTGCCCCACTCGAACACCGACGCAATGTTTCATGTCTTTCCTTATTTTATCGTTTCTTTTACAAAAAATGTTCACTCGAAGTAGCCAGTTGCATTCCTCCCCTTAAAAGTTTCTCCCGTAATACTCGTCTCGCAAGGAATGCTCATCAGTTCACCCTTGAGCCTAATTTCGGACGTACCGTGAAATACAGGGATTCTTTTTTTAGCCGAACGACACGAATTTGGAATAGTTTAACCGGCGAGATTTTCCTTGCCATTTTGATCTACAAACATTCAAAACCAATGTTAATCGGCACCTCCTATCTCTTCCCTCCCTATCTTCGTAATGCCCACGCAGTGTGTTCTACATTAAAAGGGAAACACATAATCCCTTGTACGCGCGTTAATTATATAAAAAAAACGTACTTTCTCTTATATATGTGCAGTCAAAGACACGAATAAAATTTTAAATATATTAAGGGAACTTCAAAGCCTTTATTCGATTTTACTTTTGATTGTTCAAGATATATTATTGATTTATGTGGGCTATAGGTCGGTAGATAATAAAAAAGATGTTATTTCATAGCGACGTTTCGAGTATGGTTATACTCTTCTACAGGCCTTTATTTATTTTTAACAAAAGAAATAAAAATAATACAAATTCATTAGGATAAAATTACTTATTAGAAATATTTTATCAAATAAACCGTTTATGGTTTAACATTTTATAAACGCCCTTAGCGACAACGATACAACTAAAATAAATAAATAAACATAGTTTGTAATTGTAACTTAGTTCTTAAAAAGACAAATAAGAAACGAGAAAAAAGAAAAATAGGAAAGAAAATTAAAAGTTAAAATGAAAATTAAAATTACAATTACTCGAACGACAGCTAAAACGTCCAAATTCTACCACACGATCACCTATTTTTTAACTTATTTTTTGTTGTAGGCCTATTTATAAGTACGATCTCTATTAACATTCTTTTTGAATAGTGTTGCTCTGTTTGAAGAATTTCAAAATTCTCCAAATCTGGTATATGATTTTCTGCTATGCAGTGGTGAGCTAATGCAGTTTTGTGAGAAGCTCCGCTATTTAAATCAGCCCTATGACTAGAGATGCGGTTTTTTAATTTTTGTTTTGAGGTACCGATGTAAACGGACGGACATTTCATCTCCTTTCCTCCTAAGCATTTGATCTTATAGACAACATCTGCTTTCTCCGAAGTCTCCACTTTACCTTTGATATTGGTAAAAAGCTTATTTCTCAGAGGAAATGCAGACTTTAAAGCTATTTTTGTCTTTTGATTGTTCGAAAAAAGTACGTCAAATAGTTTCCAGGGGAATATTTTAACAATTTTTTTCAAAAATTAAAAAAAATAATTCAAGAATCCCAACTTGAGCAGAAAGATAACCTTCATTTGAAAACAAAATTAAAAAAAAATCAATCTAACCGTCAAAATAACGTTATGTACTAAATTTGAAGATGATTAGCCGAACCGAAAGGCTGTAGTCCAAAATACATACAAACAGACAGACAGACAGGTACACAGACAGAATTTTGCAATTTTTTCTATCATCTTAATGTCATGTTTGATTGTTGTCTCAATTTTTTTTATCTGCATGTATGTATAACTTGCATTGGGTATAGTACCTATAATCGCAAGTAAAAATCACTCTTTGATGCGGTTTACATGCCGAAGGTGTCATCGGCCTATTTATCATTTATTCCGAAACCTGTGCAAACATTATCGTTACAAACGATTCGTGTTTTTTTATTCCTTATGTCATTGGAAATAATTTCGAGGAGAAATGGTTACAAACAAGACGGCGCAACATGCCACACAGGGCGTGCAGCCACTTTGTTGAGCGTTTGGTGATCGAATCATCTCAAAAAATTAACGGGTGAATTGGCCACCTCGTTCGTGTGATTTGACACATTTCCACTACTTGTTGTGGGGGTACGTCAAATATCTGGTCTATGCCGATAAACCAGCAACGATTGTTCATCAAGAAGCCAACATTAGATAAACTATTGACGAAATAAGACCGGGTATGCTCGAAAAAGTGGTGCAAAATTGGACCGACAGGACGGCGTTTATAAGAAGCAGGCGCGGAGGCCCTATGCCAGTAATTATTTCTAGAAATTAAATGCAATGAAATATGTGAGCTAATAAAGCCAACATTTTGGTCATTCTATTGAATTTGTTGTTTTATTTACAAAAATAAAATAAAATAAAATTGTTATTGTCGTTTAATTAGCTTATCTTTAAGTTAAAATTATGTCTATTAAATAAATAAATTTATTGGCGTGACACCTTCTTAAGGAGCCAAGGCTTAGTGACTTATACACTTAACCATTCCTGTGTGTGTGTTGTTAATCTGCAAGAATGGTACCCCGGAAAAGAAGGTGGCTATGAGCTGGATTTGAACCCAGTCTCATTCGTTTAGCAGTCCGACACACTAACCACTAAGCCACGGGGCACTATTTATTATTTTCTATTAAATTAAATTTTATTAAATTTATAAATTTTTCTTAAGTTGTTTTTAATTTTTTTTTAAGTATTTTTTATTTCTTTTATGCACACTAATTTCGTATTAGCTCTGGTACTATGAAAGACTATGTCTTACTTGTACACCATTTATTATTAAAAAATTAATTGAATTGAATTGAGTTCTTTAGAAATCTTATAAGCCAAGTAGAAAATTATGAAAAGAACATTATTTGTAAGATAGTTATTCCGAATTTTTTTTTTATACAACCATACAATTTTTTTTCAAAAAAATCCATCAAAATTCTTTCCTATCTTTCTAATTCTTCTAACTAGTGTCGTGCAACGTCATGTTGCATTCTAAAAGGCAAATGTGCCTCATAGACACTTAGTTAAAATATAAAAAAAAAAAATCAAAGTTGCGGTTTCGAGGAAAATAAACTTTCTTTTAACGATTATGTGGCAGTTGCCGTTAATAAAAGCCCTAAATGATAACATTTACTGGAAATAATTTGTCTCAATTCACTATTTTATTAATAACATCACCATCGCATTAATCAACGTCATTATATCTTAATTGTTTTTTCAATGTAAAATAAATACATGCATATAGTAGTTATTTCCTGCAAAAACAATTATTTGCCACTTGAAGACAATACATTTGTGATAGCTTTTTTTAACTTTATTTCTAAAAACTTTCAACTGGTGCAACTTCTTTTCTGATATTAGATATTAAATACCTTTCAAACATTTGTTTTCTAGTTGTTTTAAGTTAAAACAATAACGCGTTTGCATTCACGGTTCGCACTTTGGGTTTGAACGGCTTTTTTTATAAAAAAAGAGTTGATTGTCTGTAAAGTCGGTTTACGGAGGATAATTTAACGTGATAACATCATAAGGAAACATTGATGGCAGCAACACCAACATACAACCCGTTAACTCCCACCCACAAACCCTCTCGGTAAATCCACACACACACACACCCCAATATCTACACCTACTTTCTACTTTAACAAACTTCCGCCTATTTTGTATTTATTATTTCTTCTTGTTATTTTTGAATTTAAGTGGAATTATTTTGGGAATTTGCGCCTGTTGTTTTTCATGTTCGCCTGGTGCTCAGAATACGTTTGCGATCGATTTTGGTTGAAACAAATGACCCACAAGGACAAGCTATTTTATTTACATTTTTACTGTTTTCTGTATCCTTAAAATTTGTCTATACATAATAAATTCCTCATTTAATTTTTTAACAACTTTCTGATTAAATATTTCAATTATTGATTTTGTTTAGGTTAAAGATTGTTATGATGTCGAATAGGTCCATTAGTCTTCCACTTTACTTCTTTGCCTTAAAGCTCCAGGTTTGGGCTTCGACAGGTTGACCTCTGAAAACATCGGGACTTGGGATGTATTTCGGTTTTGAATTGTTGTTGCGTTACATGTCATTGATCTAAATCTTGTGTTTGTTTTTACTGCGAATTTATTACCGCGATATTATTTTGAACTATTCTTTAATATGGTGTTTTCTTTGAATATGGTATTAACAGCTTAATTGTTTATGCTGTAATTTGACCAAGATGGTATTTTTAATGTGGGTGCTTCAACGGATTTCCTTTCTCCTATCCTGCTGTCATGCGAAGCACATTAATTTCATCTGCCGTCAATTTGTTTTCATACATACGTCTTGTACATTCTGCACGGCATAAGTAAACGCTGGACAAGTTATTGCCGTTTTGACGTGGTCTATTTGGAATGCGGAAGATTGCACAATTTTTCCGTCACTTCATCCATGATGCGACGAAAAAAATTTCGCTATTAATCCAACAACCAAGATATTTAAAATGTTTGATACTGAAAAAAATTGTCTGGATCAGAAAATGCAAAATTTTTATTACGAAATTGAGATTTGTGTTTTTATCAAAAAAATAATCATCTCGCTTTTAAGAAAAAATTACAAAATTTAATTGATAAATAAATTGTATTCTTCCTAATTTTTATTTCCTAGAAGCAATTAAAATACAAACAAAACTTTGTCCACGAGTTTTGTAATTTGGTTACACACGGTGACACGGTGAATTTGACAGTGAAACATAGGGACGGTGACTATGTTCACTGTAAATAAAAAAGCGTTTATTTAAAATTCTCGAAAATACTTTGAACGTAAATTTTATTTTTAATGTCTCATATTTTCGTTTGCGTACTTCAATTGTAACAAGCATCATCACACGCCGGATGGATAACTTTTATTTCGAGATAACAGATACATTTTTTGTCCAATTTGCAGGTCACTTTTGTGCGAAAAGAGGCGATCTGATATTCGTAAAGACCAGGATTGATTATGCCAAACTGGCAATAATTCTGTCTTAATTTAATCACCCACTCCTGATGGCATTGGACATTTTGAGAGGAGCACTTGCATTGCAATAGATATGTACAAAAAAGCAGAATTTCAATCCACTCAATTTATCCTGGAATTGCTGGCGTTTGAACTTCAAATCTTGTCACCAGTCAAGTTCCAATTTATTTTGTAGGTTGTTAGTAGGTACAATGCGATGTTTTTTTTTCTGTATCGCAAATCGTCTGTTTTATTTTCTAGGCCTACAAAAGTTATCAGTTATTGGGTTCACGTAATCGTTAATGGACTTACTTTCTTCTTTTCGTCAATAACATGGAGCAAGGATTACGTTTTGAGTTTGTTTGGTTAATTTGTTTTGTTTTTTTTTTTATAAGCTTTCATGGCACTTAAGAAGAATTCTTTTAAATGATACTTTGAAATTGTTTTGGAAAAGTTTGAGCCCAAATGGGAGAAGACGGAGAATGGTTTTGCAGTTAAGACAAACACAGCAAAATAGAATAAAGATTTTGGTTAAATATATAGAGAAAAATAAACGCAAATTGAATTTAAATGGAATCCTTATGCGGCAACACAATGTTTGTGCGCGCGAAAAATAAAGAAGGCAGTGGTTTTTGTGGAGGTTTATTCTGTTTTGTGGAAGTAAAAGTTTAAAAGTAGAAGCTAATATACCTTATTTTAAAGTTCAATTCAACACAGATATATTTATTGCAAGCACTAACAACGGCGACTTCGAAAAGTTTAAGGTCGACAGAGATCAGAGTATAGAAAAAAAAAACTTTGTCAACTCTAGAAAAATTATTTTATCACAGTTGATAAGCATGTTTTTTAACTAGCGATTTTTATTCGTCCATTTTTAGTCTTCAAATGCTTGTAATAAATAGAAACTTTCTAAAGTTTTTGTTGCCATTCCAAGAGGTTTTATTTGTTAAGGATTGAAATAAGGGTTTTAATATTCTAAAAACTGATGTTGTTCATGTCGTTTCAATTATGCCTAGTTTTATAAGTATTTCTTTCCTGCAGTTAACATTGCCCATAATTAGTTTTCCCAAATGCGAAAGAAGGAGACGATTAGGGACTTGCAAAGTAATAGTTTTGTTCTTCAATTTAATGAAACCAGAATTCTTAGATTTTTGTGTAATTTTGCGGCGTTGCAAAAAATATTTGTACATATTTAGAAACAAGCAAAACGTTAACTGCTGCAGAAATCTTTTTTGTATTAAAGACTAGTTCCACTAATTAGATTAAAAAGTACTTCCTGTCGAAAATAGAAACCATTTTTCAATCTTGGTATACACTTACCTTATTAAATTGTTCAATACAAGTTGTGTTAGAATGATTTAAGTCTGATATTCATAAAATAAATGCAGATGTGAACGCGCGCTCTGTTTTGTCTTTCGAATGAATTGCGGTTAACCAACATGCCTCTCCAGCCAGCTCGGTCTTTGGCTAGCTGCCTCCAGTTTCACACTCCAAGTTGGTTGAGGTCGTCCTCCACTTGAGCGCGCCACTTTAGGCGAGGTCTTCCTTGACTGAGCCGGAGCATTGTTGTCCATTCGCTCTACATGACCTAGCCATCTTAAACGTGATATTATTTTTTATTATTTTTTTGACCAGGTCAATGTAGCTGCACAGTTCGTATAGTTCTTGGTTGAACCTTCTCCTCCAAAGCCCGTTAACGCAGAAGGGCCAAAAATCCTCCAAAGAATTTTACGCTCGAAACGACTAAGGATATCTGCATCCGCTTTAGATAGAGTCCATGCCTCGGCACAGCTTATGATAAGACCATTAAATTGTGTATCTTGGCAGCATAATTTGAAATGCTACAAAAACTCCACGCTGTCTTTATAATGCCGCTTTTAATGAGCAGCACTTTCATTGAAGAAGATGAACGAAGTTTTTCACACCGTCTCATCTCTCCTATTCTGGTTTCTGGAAAAAATGAAATAAAATAAATAAATACATTTATTGGCGCGACAGCTCCTTAAGGAACTAAGGCCTAGTGACTTATACTCTCAACCATTCCTGTGTGTGTGGTGTTAATCTGCAAGAATGGAAGGGACCTACAGTTTACCGTCGAGTCCGAACGGATACATGAGATGCACTTTTTCGAGACAAATTTTACTCTTGGAGGTTTTGTCAGTTCCTCGCAAAAGAAGTTGGCTATGAGCTTGATTTGAACCCAGGCTCATTCGCTTGGCAGTCCGACACTCTAACCACTAAGCCACGGGGCACTACTATGAAAAACTTTTTTCACGACACTTTTCATTGTACGTTTTCATTTTATCATTTAATTTTACTTAGAAATCTGATTCTCGTTACATTTATAGAAAAGTATGCTGAATTTTGTGCTGAATAGAAAAATATCATCTGACATCTATTAAATCCAAAATTATTAATTGTGATTGTTGAAAAACATTTTTGTCCCATATGTATGCACATTAAAAAAAGAGTTGATTGACGATAATTTTAAGTCATAACGTCATAAGAAAACATTGATGGCAGCAACACTAACATACAGCTCGTTAACTCACATCCACAAAACCTCTCGTTAAATCCACACACAAACACCCCAACATCTACATCTATTTTTTATTTAAAAAAAAACTACCCGTTACCGTTACCCGTTTTCAAAATATTTATTTTTTTTTTAAATAAATAATAAATAATATTTTTAACTAAGTGTCTGTAAGGCACATTGCCTTTAAGAATGCAACATGACGTTGCACGACAATAGTTAGAAGTATTAGAAACATAGGAAAGAATTTTTCTTCGGCACAGTAGATCGATAATTAGGTGATTTTTTTTTTCACTTAAAACTCACGGAGACTTTAGCTTGTACTAGGAGTTAGAAAAAATTCTTCTCTACCTGAGTATCGAACTGACGAGGACGACCTCTGGGTCAGAAGCAAACATATTATCCATGCACTAACGCCGCCCGCGAATTAAAAAAAAAATAAATTATTATAATTCAATAAAAAAAAAATACAAAAAAAAATTATTTGGAAAAAATTTAATGTAAAATTACTTTGGCTACCTACATCTTCCTGAATATCAAATTTGATTTTAACTGAGAAAATCGAAAAAAGGTCCAAAGGGGGTACCGTTTTTAGCACGTCAACTGAATTTTTTTTTCACCAAAATATACACCTACACTGATTTTTGTTCATAAAAAAAATTCGAGCCGTTTTTGAGAAAAATAAACTTTTACTAAATGATTATAAATATGACAGGTACCGTTAATATTTAAGTTAAAAAAATTGAAAAATTGCCTCTATAGAATGTCAAAATAACCTTATAATTTGAAGACGATTGACCAAACCGTTTAGGCTGTAGTCCAAAATACATACGTACAGACTGACAGACTGACAGACAGACAGACACACTCAAATATATGTTTCTCTGTCATCGTAATGTCATGTTTGATTGTTATCTCAACATTTTTAATCTGCACGAATGCATAACTTGCATTAAAGTAGCTTTTATCGCAAGTAAAAATTAAAAGCCTTCCTTTTATACGACAAACAATAAGTACAGCACAATTCTTTTCGTTAATTCAAGACGTCAAGCATAAATATTCATATCGATTCTCTGCCATTTATCACCACTTAAATATCCTTCCAGCTTGTTAGAGTAATGTACATATATCTATGTACACTTTTTATTCCTAACAGCTCCAGGACTTGCTTGTGATAAAGATTTACGACTCCTGTCAAATGTCCCATTCATACACTTCAACATCCCAACCCGAATCACTTGAATTTCTATAAGAAGTATCTTATTTTAGATCCAAAACTTAAAAGTCATAAAATACACAACGACTTCCGTTAAAAGTCTTTTAAATATTAAATTAACTTTATTTTCATTTTCTCGTATAAACATAACAAGCAAGGTGCAGGAAGCGTTTATATTTCCACAGCCAGAAGAACTTCTCAAAACATAACTTTTGCCATCACTGTCAATACAGCCCCTAGTTAAATTAGATAAAATTATGTTTTCAGATCTACAAGATTCTCTCCCCCTATACAGCCTACAACAATGACCCAAGGCCATCACACGAAAGCCCATAATTTCCGGTCATTCAATATACATTATTCATCGCAATCATGATTGGACAGAAAAGGCTCGGTGTCAGTGATAGCAGTATTATATTATGGAGAATATTTAAGTTAGGGCTAACAAGCGTTGTTTCGAATCATATCGAAGGGGTTCCAGTTTCAAATACTTTTGGATACAAATCTCTACACATAGATACATTCATAATGCATGAGATACTCGATTATGAAACGCTCTGTCTTATATGTTACGTACAACAAAACAACTGAATCATGGTTCATGAAGCGAATGACTTGGATCTTGGATGGCGTGAGAGAAGGCCCTTAACCATGCCTAGCTTCTTTAGATTGTGTGACTACGGTTTTTTGGTTATCATTTTTTTGTTGTAATTATAATGGTGAACAAAGGTTGTTTGGTCAGAATGCTTTTGGATGCGGGTTAAGCTGAAAATTTAAATAGCCTGTTAAAGAGAACACGTGTCGGTGTTCCCATTTGAGCTGGTTATTTAGGCTGGCAGGTGTGTTTGTATTTACAGTACATGGTACACCATAAATGGATGCTGTAGACTTATTTTGGTAAAAAGAAAGGTTAGGGTTTTATTTTTGCTTTGATGTCTTAATTAATGAGTTTGATGATATTTTGGGAAAAAAATACCTACTACGTTACAGAAAAATGAACACAAACGCACACCACACCAAAGCATAGAAAAGTTTAAAAAAAGGAGAAAAGATTAAAATAGGTAATATCGTTAAAAAAAAGGATGTGTATATAGACAACGTTCCGACACACCCACAGGAAAAAATATTTTTTCGTACGAAAAGTTCTGCTGGCTTTAGCTTTTTTAAAGAGCTTATAATAATAATACAAAGCATAGCGTAGGTATGTTAAAAAAAAAACCATTTCTTGACAAAAATTGACCGTGAAATTTACCATATTCCAATACAATACCTATTTTGCAACTTTTCCGGAATTTAGGTGGCATTGTGCTAATTATTTTTACTTGCGATTATAGGTACTATAATGCAAGTTATGCATTCGTGCAGATAAAAAAATTTGAGATAACAATCAAACATGACATTGCGATGATAGAGAAACATATTTGAGTTACTGGCAAAATTCTGCCCGTCTGTCTGTCTGTCTGTACGGATGTATTTTGGACTGCAGCCTAAACGGTTGGGCCAATCGTCTTAAGGTTCTTTTGACATTCTACAGAGGATTTTTTTCAATTTTTTTTTTTAGCTCAAAAATTAACGGTACCTGTCATATAACCGTTATGTAAAAGCTTATTTTTCTCGAATACGGCTCCGAGAATTTTTATAAAAAAAAATCTGTGTACTACTGTAGGTATGCATTATATTTTGGTGAACACAAACATTTAATATGGTGGGCTAAAAACGGTACCTCCCATAGAACCGGTTTTTTTTCTTCGACTTTTTCGAAAACTGGTGATCCGATTACAATCAAAATTGATATTCAAGAAGATGTAGGTAGCTTGAGTAATTTTGCATTAATTTTTTTTCGAAATTTTTTTTTGTATTTTTAATAATTTTTTTTTTAATTTTTTTTTTTGAAAAATCAATATTTTGAAAACGGGTAAGTGATTTGTTTTTTTAATTTTGTTTTTAAATGTAAGTTATTTGTGTGCTTAAGTTTGTATTCTTTAATTATTTTTTTTATTTTTTAAAAAAGTTGTTAAAAAAAACCGTTTTATTTAAAAACGCCTCTAATGATTTTGGAAAAAAATTCACATTTTTTAAAGAAATAAAATCGCGCAGTATAAGATAGAGCTCGCTAACCGAGTACCGAGCTACCGATGTAGCTTCATAAAAATATAACCAGCATCACAATTTACAACAGAATAAACTTCAACAAAGGAACCAAAAACCATATATTATATAGATGCGCTGCACCCGACAGGACAGACATCCGAAGCCATTCGAAGGTAACCGAAGTCAGTCTAACCTCGAACAGTACACACTACACAGTCCAAATCATCGATGTTTTGTTCTGCGAAATACGATTCACATTTGCTTGTTACCGAAAAACTATGAAGTAGAAGTGATCGAGATCCAGAGACCAAAATTGGAAGTACACTCCCTCGAGCAACTCCCCGCAGGGACAGTATTACCTTTAATCTGTTTTTGTTATTATATTAAATGTTATGCGTTATTAAGTTGATATGATATTGTATTAGGAATTTAGTATTGTTTTTTCCGTATTCGTCTAAAAGGAACTCGGCTTTATTGGACTTTTCCGTATTCCGTAAGTCGGGACTACACGGCGCATTAAATTAACGCGAAACTCTTGCTTAGTTTCTTTCGAACTTGTGTTCGATAACGCACGCGCACTTTCACGGAAGCATGTTCGAGCTGCAAGTGTTTTTTTCAGTTGCGCATTATTTTGACAGCTATCTTTTATTTTACTTTCTTTGTTTCAGTTATCAGTATGTACAAAAAAAAAATTCAAATGAAATCAATTAATAAAAACTTAATGAATGAATGAATAAATGAAAAGAAGCTAATTCCATACAGCATACACCATTTAAATTCTGTGGCCATCATACACTTGTTTTTATCTTCTTGTAACGTGTTGTTTGAGCAACATCCAAAACAAGTATGAAGCAAAATAAGAACAAAAGAGAATACAGACAAAGAGAAACGTCAAAAAAATTGCAGTGACAGTTCTACCCGTGCATGTTCGAGTTCTTCTGTTTCTATTTCATTATCTTTTTCTTTCGCACTCCAAGCATGCAAGGCAAACACGCGCCGTGTAATTCTCGACTAAGGAACTCAGGAAAAAAGTATTGAATTTTTCCATATTCCGAAAGTAAATCGGCATTATTGGATTTTCTTTGTTCCGCAACGAATTAGGTATAAGGTATTAAATATTTCCGTATCCTGAAAGAGACTCGACAGTAAAACGTAAGTAGTTGTATTCATTGAACTGTTCTTACTCGAGTTTTAAGGTGCTTAAATCTAGAAAACTCTGGAATCCTCTGTTAATTTAGTTTTAGATTTAAATAGTAGTGTTTAATATACTAACACATATATCTACTAATTAATTATTTAACTAGTTTTTTTATTATTAATTACTTGAAAATTGTTTATAATTTAAAGTATTATTTTTATCATTCAGCTGTGCCAAAAGTGTGTTCTCTTCAGCTTACGTATTATATATAAGGCAGCAATAATGCCTTTAAGTAAAGCTGTGATAATTTTTGATTGATTTACTGCTAGAGCAACTTATTAATATGGTTCGACTTTTAGTGGAATTCAACATAAGCTTATTCTTTTTCAAGCCAAGAGACATCTTCAACAAGCATAAATTTGGGCTTTAAAGCATTTTAGGACTGAGGGAATGTCATTCATGAAGAAAGCAAACAATAGCGGATGTAAAATCGATTCCTGTGGGACACCAGTTTCTAGGAAATCAAACCTTTAATAAACATTTAACAGTAAACACCTTGTGAGCGACCTACCACGAAACTTTTCATTATTTATAAGGCTTTTGAGTCAAAAGCGAACTAATACGAATGTTAAGAGCAACGGAGGACAACTGGGCTTTGGTCTAAAACCAGATTGACAGAATGCACGTTCGTGTACGTTTTTCACGACAGGATTTGTTTCCAGATACAGTACTTTTAACGAAAGGAATGTTTTTGGTAACCTTTCAGGCAGAAGGATATATGATGTGGACTGTAGAGTAGGTTAAAATTTTATTAAAAATTAATGCAATTTCGGAGAGCACCATGTAAATAATAATTTTCAAAAAATGTTGGCTGCATTCAATTTTATCCCATGGCCTTTAACTTTATTCTGGTAGCTGCGTTAAAAACTTCATATTCAGAAACTCTTTCGAAGCTGAAATCTCTAGAGGTTATTGATATGAGTGATTTCTCTACAACATAATATGTCACCAATAAGGTCTCGTTCAGGTGATGCAATTGAAGCTCTCTATTTAGATCATCTGGATTCGTTTCGTATACATCTCCATAGTAAGTCTTTTTATTAGAAGTCCCTAAAAATGTAATATTCTTACAAGTTTTTGAGATATTTGTTATTTATTATTAGCATTATTCCTTTCAGTCTTATAAGTATAAAAAAGAACGCTAATATTCTAAATCTTTTCTATCTCACATACGCTCTGCCCCTTTGTTAAAGGTTTTGGAATTTGGATCCTTAAAGTCATTTATTCACACTTCTTATAAGGAAGGATAAAAGATTTTAATGGAACATAGAATTTTTATTTTTGGAGTAAATTGATCGACCTGTTCATCAATCGATTACATAAGAAGAAGTTTTTGCTAGTCTTTTAGTACAGTGTTCAAAAGCATTAATTTTGATCTCTAAAAGATTTTATAGTGCAGATAAGATCTTCCAATCAGTTAAATGGTTGTTAAAAATTAAATTGGACATCATCAGCATTAAGATGCAAAATGGTATTAGGACACACATGGGTGAGGTCATCAATTAACATAGGATCCAAATTTTAACCTTGCGGAATACCAGCAAGCAGATTTATCAAACTCGAAAAAGTGTCACGAACTTTAACTCTTTGACTTATGTATTCAAACTAGTTTAACGAAAGTATGTTTTTACCATTGATGTAGAACAGCTAAAAAAATATTTATAAACGGAAGTAGAAAGGCTTTAATATGACAGTTAACGTAATTTTAAACCGTGCAATTTATTTTAGATAAAGTTTTGTATTTTCGGAACTTACCGCGTTATAAGAAATATTTTCTTATTTCTTTCTACTCGACGTTTCGAAGAAGTTCACGGGATGAGACGAAACGTCGGGTAGAAAGAAATAGTATAAGAAAGAATTTCTTTCCCGTGTACGTCTATACTGTTCAATACAGGCCAGCTGTTTTGGCATTAAGTGAAACCCAGGTTGGAGTAAATACTGATTTATCAGAATTTGCTCTACATGGGTATAGCTTGTTGCCATTACTCTTTTCCCATCATGGTCTCGTGGTCTATGTTAGGAATGATATTGCTTGCCAGAGCCTTCCCCAATATGGGCAATGTTCCAACACGGACTTTAACTTCTTGTGGCTCAAATTCACTGTCCGCAAGCATGTCATTCATTATTGTTTTATTTACAGGAGTCCAAATCTCGACAGCAATTCGACTTGTAACGAGTTTGATGCGCTGTCTGATTCTATCTCGAAAATTGTTTCCCTTTGTCCTCGCACTGAAATCGTTATTGCGGGCGATTTCAATGAACACAATTCCAATTGGCTCCGCTATTCTGGTCAGACAACACCCGAAGGAAGGTATGTCGAGCTCTTTGCCGGGTTACATCATCTTACCCAACTGATCGATGTGCCAACGCCCATACTCTCGACTTGTTTCTTACTTCTCACCCTGATAAATATACCATTAGTGTAACTTCTCCATTTGGCACTTCAGACCATTGTGTCATTTCAGCTTATTTCTCATCTTCCACCCATCCAGTTAAAGAAAAACTTCCCACCAGGACCGTTTGGCAAAACTGGGACGGCCTGAATATTTTTTTCCGAAACTTTAACTGTTCACTATGCTTCCTCGATAGTGACATTGATGCCAGTGCTGAAATGATTTTTTTCCGCACTCGTACAGTAGCAATAGTTCTCAAAGATCTCGATATACACAAATCCGCTGGCCCGGATGGTATACCCCCGATTCTTCTGATTAGATTCAAAAATACCAGCTACTAGCGATCACATGTCAATAGATTTAAAATCTCGAAACAAAATATCTTCATCTACTAAAGTTGGATTTAATATTAAATCATAGAAGGCGACAATCAAGTCGTGTCTGGAGAAGCCAGGGACATCTAGTTGACTGTAGAAGTTAATATTGTCGGGTTGGTTGTCCAGAAAAACGTCAAGTAAAGTAGAGCTGGAAGACGTGAAATGTGTACGAAAGTCACTGTTTATTGGAAATATATTAATAGATTTCAAATTGTCACAAAAAGTGACAATATTGATTTATTACAAAATGAGTTCGAAAAAAAATTTACGTTTAATTATTTTGGCTGTCTACATCTTCCCAAATATCAAATTTGATTGCAATCGTTTAACCAGTTCTCGAGAATGTCGAAAAAATGGTCCTATGGGATCCGTTTTTAACCCACCAACTTATTTTTTTTCAGTAAACTTTGTTTGATGGTTATCTCAAAATGTTTAATCTGCACGAGTGCATAACTTGCATTATAGATTTATAGTACCTATAATCGCAAGTAAAAATGAAAAGGAAACCAATTAGCAATTGAAGGAACGAAAATTATTTGAGGTTTTGCGGTACATTGACAATTCTTAAAAAAATTACTTTGTTTAGTTAATGTCAAATGTAGAATAAGAAGAAACATCACGATTCGACACATTAAGACATAGTCTTTGACATCAGACTATTGAAATCATGCTCTTGAACTTGTGAAAGACAGTTTTGGTTTTGTATGGAAACTATCATTTTTGTTATTTTAGTGTACAAAATTGGATACACCTTGATGATTAGCCCGAACAGAATTTTTTGTGACCAATTTGTAAAACAAACGAAGGGCTAGTTTTAAGTTATGGCTTCTAAGAAAAGTGGATGACTAAGAGCGCGTAGTTCTACAAATCTGTCCCGAACAGTCGACATTGACTCACTCAGTCAATCAATTGACTCACTTTTCAATGTTTCTATCAATTTATTTACTCTCTGAATCCTGAAAACCGATTTTTGGAGCAAATATAAATACAGTTTTTTATAAGAATATTTTTCAATGAAATGTAGACTATTATTATACATAACAAAGTACACAAAAAAAAAGCATCTGTTTCCTATGGGAGAAATCTAAATAGTTTTATAATAATATATAGTGTTATAGTAAAAATCATTTAATCTGAAATCTACTCAGGCGAAGCCGCGGGAAGAAGCTTGTGTATAATAAATACATTTAATGTTAAAAGTGTGCCACAAACTTATTCTTTTAATTCATTAATCAAGAGCAAGACATTGAGGCAACATGTTTTGTCTAATCAGAAGTAATCAGTTAGCAGAAGTTATACAAAGTCCGACAGGAATTGTTGTTCGTTTCAAATTCTAGTTAAAAAAAACTCAAACTTATCATAAAAAATGTCAGTTTTCAATGGAATTGGGACTAACAAATAAACTCAAGTAGGGTTGTTAAACTTAACAAGCTAGTAAATAGGAAAGCAACAAGTATCAAGTCGGCGCAAAAACTTTAAACAATCAATCTTATCATTTATCAAATAACAACAGCTTGTATTTAACAATAAACAAACAGATGTAAATTATGTACTTACCTATGCTATTGGCTGACAATTTGTGTTTCAAGACTAACGTATAAAAGGAATTATAGTATCACAGGTCACTCATTAATTGCATTTCCTTTACTGAAACAGTTCGAAATGAAGTTTCTAACAATTACTGTGTCAATTTTTGTTATTCTTGCCATTACAATGGAGGCAATAGCATTACAATGTCCTCTTAAAGATTCCTCTAATTCTTTTGTTACTCTCTTTCCATCGCCGACTAGTTGCAAGGAATTTTACATCTGTTCCAATGGAATTCCTGTTGTACGTAGATGTCCTGCTTTCTTGCAATTCAATCCGAGGAAGTTGGTAAGACAATGCTGATTTGTTATAAAAGAATGCAAATAGTAATGATTGTTTAACTTTCAGGTGTGCGATTACCCTACTAAAGCTGGATGCACAGTTGAAAGCCAATAATTTAACAAAAGAAATCGTCATAATTTAAATCGGTTTTTGGTAATAAATAAATTATGTGATTTTTTCAAGATTCGTCGATTTTTTTTATTTTTTTTATTTATTTTATAAGCTTAGTAGATTTAACGGACAAATTTTATTCTGAAGAAATATGACTGGGAGAGGGTCCATGCTTCTACACCATATATAGAAGGAACGGAATGATGAGTGTTTTGTATAGCGTCTCCTTGGTTCATCTTGACAGGGCATTTTACCTGAATTGCTTACAATTTACTTTGAGACAAATTACTCTCTGTCGATGGCTATATTAATGTGTTTAAAAGCCCAAGTTACATTTAGCACCAATTCGAACAAACGAAGAATGGACAACAAATAAAGTGTAGACAGTCCTATTCGCTGAATACCTCGAGGAAGTATAATTTATATTTAAACGCGTTTTTGTTGGTTGTAGCTTCCAATGATGTCAGGGACGACGGCTTAAGATTTAAATTAAGACGGAATTTTCCCCAAAAAATATATTATCATATCCTGTTATCCCAACTGAAAAATGGACTTTCCAGATTAAGCCAAGCAATGGAATATTCAGGATTTATTTGCCGGTGTCCCACAAGGAAGTGTTCTTGGCCCATTTTTATAATACTCAAGTCGAGATAAACCTCAAGAAGAAGACGTAATGATAGCCACATTTGATGATGAAACGGCTATACTTGCATCATACAACTCAGTCGAAAGAGCAACAGAAAAACGAGATAAATCAACAAATGCTAACTTTATTTACAAGTATGTTAGGTAATAATTTTCCCATCTTTATTAACTCTTTGATGGAGAGGTGCATATTATTTATAATAAAATTTGCCAAACAGAAGTATGAAACTGAAACATTGTATACGTAAATACAAAGGTAAAAGCACAGATTCTATAGTTCTCTATTATCTATTGTAAATCATAGACTGTGGTGTCGTGGTGTGGTACAAGCATAGTAGCTGCAACTGAAGGATGATTAGTTGATAAAATACAAGTTGAACAAACTTTCAGATTATAAGCTGCTCGTGATTTTGACGTTAGCAAAAGAATTGCGAAGAACATTTTAACTTACGAATTACGATATATTTACGTACTGTAAGGCTTGTTTTTCATGCGTGCAATATGATTGTCAGGAAAACTATGATGAACGAACCGTCGCGTCGGGTAATCTTCAAAATAAGATTTTAATGGCGTAGGTTAATATAAACGTTTTAGTTTCTTAGAGCTAATGATGGAATTAAGATGTCAAGTTTGTTGATAAGGTGGTTAAAATAACTGTATCTAAAAACTGAAGTTCTTCATTTTTACTTAAAAAATACGTTGATTTTTTTTATAGTTCTTCCATTAATAATAATTAATAATTGTACTGGTGGTCAGAGGGGCCTATTTCACCAAATTACAAATTGTAATTTTCAAGCACTTTTTCACAAAATATTTGTTCTACAAAATTAAAGTTGTTGTTCTTTGTTAATTATTACAAGTACAAATTTGTTAAAATTCATATTATTTTGAAAGTTTGTGTTTCAGGAAATCAAGAAATTTTACAAACTTGTTTAGTTGTAGTCTGTCGATTCAATAATATTTTGTTTTATTCTAAAGTAATCGCATTTCAAACCTTAAAATGTGTTTACCTCGAAGGCATAGTAGCACCGATAGTGATATAAGTGAAGATTTTGTTTTTAATAGACCAAGAAAAATATATTGTTTGCAAACTAAGTTTTAGATTCTTTTGTTTTCAACGAAAAAGTTTCGGTTAAAACGTGAAAAGGCAGAGGAAATGATAAAAATAATTGGACCTAGGATTGCAAATGAGTCTGAAATAAACTTTTCACTTACACCGACACAGCTATTTCTAACAGTCACACAGTACTACGGCATCGCAGACATGCACGTTATATATAAATCAACGGTATGCAGAACTGTTAACCGTGTTTGTTCAGCCATTGTTGATGCTTTCTATGAAAATAGTGTGTGTTTGCCAAAAGAACACAAAAGCATTCGTGAACGGTTCTTTAATATTGCGGTTAAATAAAATCTATCTACAAATCCATGTACTTGAGATAATGATTATTATTTTGTTAAGGTATGCCATTTGTTTATAGATGTACCGATGGGACGCTAATTGAAATTGATTCACCTTAACACTTCGAATCAGCGAATATCGACAGACACGGCAACCACTCAATGAACTGTATGTTGGTTTGGGATCCCGACTATACAAAAAATTCCTTCATTTTTCAATCCTTAAAATAAAAATCTACTACCATTGTAGCTGCATAGTGATCGATCTTTGATTAAAAATGGGCGATGGGCGATACGTTAACAAGACACAAATGAATTTTAATGAACATTTGATCAGACAGGTACAGATAGTGACTGGTTCGACCCAACCACCAAAATTTCAAAAACTTTTGAAAACCGACCAAATTGGTTGGGTCTGCGGCTTTTCTTGCGTCTACATGGTGAAACATAATTAATGTTGATGAACAAGTTTATCCATGTAAACCTCTCTTTAGAGAATGCAAGCGATCAGTATTCTAAAAACAACATTTTCTTGACTCAACCATTTGAGAGTGCAACCAAGAAGGGAAGTTCAAATTATAAAGTGCTACATATTTTTGACGAACATTTCCTGAAAAGATGAAACCAACGACATCATTGAATTTCCAACAAGGGATGAAGAAGAAGAAACCCATATGATACCTTCAAAAACTTAGACGGCGAAAACACATTAAGTTATATTTTAAACTATTTTTCTTGAAATTAAAATCAAAATAAAACAAACACGTAGCTTCAAAAACATAAATACATATATTAATTTTTTTTTAAATATTTTTGTACTCTTTTTCTCAAAATTAAGTAGTGCCCCGTGGTTTACTGGTTAGTGTGTCGGGCTGCTAAGCGTGAGTTCGAATCCAGCCACCTTTTTTCCGGGGTACTGCCTCTTGCGAGGAGCTGACAAAACCTCCAAGAGTAAAATTTGTCTCGAAAAAGTGCATCTCATGTAGCCGTTCGGACTCGGCGGTAAACTGTAGGTCCTTTCCATCTTTGCAGATTAACAACACACACACAGGAATGGTTGAGAGTATAAGTCACTAGGCCTTGGCTCTTTAAGGAGTTGTCGGGCCAATAAATTTAATTTAATTTATTTTTCTCAAAATAAAATTACTTTGAAAACATAAATATAGCTCGTCTTGCATATCAGCTAGCCAATGTCCTGACCACATATTAAGCTGATATGAAATCACTAAAAGAATTGAGATGGCTAGGGAATGGTGCTGTCCGAAAAAAATAAAAGGCACGACTGGGTCGCACGTACTTGCTCTTATGTGCTAATCCTTTTTAAGTGCAGGCGTCTTTTTGACAAAGATTTTATTTTAATATTTTTTGTATGACGTGCAACTTCCTTAGAATCGTTTTGGGGTGAAGCTCGAACGAACATGCGTCACGACAAAGGGATAAACACATAAATATATAGGATTGTTAGCTTTTGCAGTTTGTTAGTGTAGTATTATCTTTCCACTTGCTGCTTACTGTTTATAATATAATTTGCTAATAGAAAGATACAAAGGACTTTTTTCAGTTAAATTTTCATTTTGGTATGGAAAAATTTGAACAACTGGCATAAAGATTCGTCGGAATCAGCAGTATGGCAATAATGCTAGGTAAAGGGACCTTTATACGTCCCAATATGGGACCAATGGAATTTATAAAGGATTTAGGTACCTATAATTAGGTTGGAAGGAAGGTAGGTACTAAAATTAAGATACGTGTTCCAACTACTGTTAAGCCAGTAGGTATAGAGACAATATTAAAAGTTAACACAGTGGTTTTGTTTATTTATAGGAAGGTGTAAACTTTTGTTTTCTCGATTGAAATTTTTGCATTCAGTAGTAATCGAATAGTTTTTTTTATTTGTTAGTTGTTTTTGTGTGTTTATCAAAGGCTTCCTTATTTATTCTGTGCTTTTATGATGATGAAAAATGCTTTAAAATACGTAAGTATGTATGTAATGTAGGTTGTTACTTTCTTTTATTTGACTAATGGCTTGGCTAGGGCTTAGCCGAGCAATATGAAATAAAATGTTGGGGACAAAAATTTATGAATTCAAAAAAACACTACTCATAACGTCTTTTGGAAAAAATGTTGTAAACCATCTTATTTCTTTTGCTGTTTTCTATTTTATGAATTTTTCATTTCAAAATCGTTCGACCAGTTTTTTCAAAAAAATGTTTTTTTTGAAAAACTTTTCGAAAACATATTTTAAATTTTTTTTGTATGTCAATTTTAAGAAATCTATAGTTTATACTAGGAGAAAAATTTAAAAAAAAAATCTATTAAACCGTTTTCAAAATATTCAAAAAACAAAATATTTTTTTACAAAAATTATTAAAATTTAAAAAAAAAATGTTTTTGAAAATTTTGATAAGCAATATTATTTAAATCATAAAACACTACATATTTTGAAAATGTCATCAAAATCCGTCAATTAGTTAACGAGAAAGTCTGATTTTAAAAAAACCGGTCATATGGGAGGTACCGTTATAAAACTTTTTCTGAAAAATCCATTAAAATTAAAAGATAGATTTTGCACAGAAAACATCATTCTGAAAGTTTAATCAAAATCGTAGGAGCCGTTTTCGAGAAAAATACTTTTTTTAATAAAAGTTATATGGCAGGTACCGTTAGTTTTGGAGCTAGAATGCCAATTCCAAAAACTGTCAGATAGAGCACTCTAAAAATACTATATACCAAGTTTGAATCAACCGTTTAGGCTGTAGATATCGATACGGACAGACAGACAGACAGACAGACGGACGGAATTTCCGGACCCACTTTTTTTGACTTCTCTATCATCGTAATATCATGTTTGATTGTTAGAATTTTTTTTTTTTACGAATGCATAACTTGCCTTATAGTCCCTATAATCGCAAGTAAAAACTATGAAATGACCCTTAATGTCTGCACAAGCTTTGTACTCCATTTAATATTCTTAATGCTTGTTGCACGTCGTTGAGTGTGCTCCAAAATAACGATAAGATAGGGCAAACAGCTATAAAATGAAAAACATCTTCTATTTCCATACGGCAGCAAAAGCTGCAAAAAAAATAAATAACTCTGTGTGGTGTGGTATGAAATATGGATTCAGTAGTTCTCCTTCTCATCTGGAAAATCGAGCTTGTCATTTTCATGGAACGGTTAATAAATAATTAAATAATAAATAGAAAATGAGGTTTTCATTTAATTTTCTATAATATTATTAATGTGCACTGGTTCCTCCATAAAGGTTTTAGATTTTATAATAATTATTATTTTTATTATTAGATCTATATCCCTAAGCTTCGTTAAAATAATGGCATTTTGCAATTTCTGATTCCGATTCCCTAACGTGAAACCTGAACTCTTCCATCCGCGAATACCTGCCACCACCACTTATTAAAATAACCATTTTAGATGTATCCAGGGAAAGACTACATCATCTGCAAACAATAAATCTGGAATCTTTGTCCGACTGATCTCAATTCAACTATATTGGTAATGTTGTTGCACATAAGACAAATAATATGGTGATAAGAACGCACTCTTTTTTCACTCCCATGTTAGTTTCGAATTATTCGAAGAAAGACTTAAAACTACTACAAAGAAAGCATAGAGTCTTAGGCCCATTTCTTCACTTCATGTTTAGTTCTCAACTTGCCGAATGGTTTTTCTTCAGTCAAAGTTGAATGATAAACTTTCAATTTCAACCTGTTGGTTGACTCCAACTTGCTTCTCAACTTTCGAAAATATCACAAGTTGAGAAAGATTTTTCTCAAAAGTTTCTATTCAAAGAGAAATATTATTACGTTTGATAGGAAAAGCTGAGAAATAGAAGTGTAATCATGAATAATTAGGATTTCCTGAAAGATTTTGGAATGAATAGAGATATCTCCAGCAATAGAAATATATGTAAAGATGTACAAATAGTTAAAGATTAAGAAACATTTTTTATTTTTGTATAATGTGTTATGCAATAACATGCAGGTTGCAAGGCAACATGCCTGTCTTTGTAAAACTTGCAATAAAATGTGTCAATACATATAAGATGTACAACCTCAAAAGGCAACTTTTAGCCAAAAAATTAAGGGAAGCACAGGATTGAAGATACATTATAACCTTCCATGCTTTCCACAATATTCAACAATATTCTTATTTATTAATTGTGTATAGCAGAACTCCAAGAGCAGATACCTCGCCATGCGTGCACTAGAACTCGGCCTCTCACAGATTTCATGTTGGCGAATTTTGCGTACCCGAACTTGGACCTACAGCCTAACAAGATCCAACTGAATAATGAGCTCAAATTTCATAAGCATAGACAATACCGTTTGTTCCCTGATTCTAATTCGGAGCGTTTAGTGGGCGGTCACAGTCAATGCCGAGCGCTACATAACGATGATATCCAATTTCTTATAGCCCAAATTGAAATTTTAAGCAGGAGAGGGCAACGACCTACGAGCCATAAAGAGCTTACCACTCTTGCAATTTTTTGGAACTCAATTTAAAAAAAAAAACACATTCTCATAATACTGATATTCATAGAAAAAGAAAACAAGTAACCGGCAAGTAATAGATAAAAAACCACAAAACCAAATGCGAAATAAACTTATTTTGACCGTTTTTGTGAAATCTTCTGCTAATTAATCAAAAACCGTAATTTAAGTTTGAAAACTTTCAAAATCGATGTCAAATTTAAAAAATTTCCCAGGGAAATTTTAAAGCGCAAGTTGATATCTAGAGGCCTGTTGAAAATGTTAACTTGTATTGAAGAAAAACGACTTTCAACTTGCAAGTTGAAATCGGCAAGCTGACTCCAACTCTTTTCCTAATTTTTATAAATGATCTTCTGTCTGTTACTTCTAATCCACTTAACTGTTTTGCTGACGACTCTACCCTCAGCTTTTCATATTCGTTCGATAATTCACGTCCTTCGCCTTCGGACGTACAATTGCAACGGTGCCGTATGTCAAGCTCATTAAACTCCGATTTATACAGCATTGTCAAATGGGGTAATAGGAATTGTGTGGAGTTTAATGCTTCGAAAACTCAATGCTGCCTTCTGTCGTTAAAGCTAAGCATACCCCCAATGCTATTCTCCATGAATGGCACTTACATCGAAGAAACCGAAAAGCTCTCAGTAATCGGTATATGTGTCAACGACGACCTCCGTTGGAAAGACCATATATTTGAAATGCTAAGAATGCTGCTAGGTGCTTAGGTTTTCTGTATCGGTGTTAGAAGTATTTTTCACCATCTGATCTGGCTACAATCTAAAAAGCGTTTATACGCCCTAAACTCGACTATAACTCCCTCCTCTGGACAGGTGCTTCACAAACATCGCTTCACCTGCTTGATAGAATTCAAAATCAAGCGTTAAGATTGATAGGAAATAGAACTGCCTCTGAAACAATCGCCCCTCTCGAACACCGACGCAATGTTTCATGTCTTTCCTTATTTTATCGTTTCTTTTATAAAAAATGTTCACTCGAGGTAGCCAGCTGCATTCCTCCCCTTAAAAGTTTCGCCCGTAATACTCGTCTTGCTAAGAATGCCCATCATTTCACCCTTGAGCCCAATTTCGGGCGTACCGTGAAATATAGGGATTCTTTTTTTAGCCGAACGACACGAATTTGGAATAGTTTACCCGGCGAGGAAAATCTGCCATTTTGATCTGCAAACATTCAAAACCAATGTTAATCTACAACTCTTATCTCTCCCCTCCCTATCTTCCTATTGCGCAGTGTGTTACATTAAAAGGGAAACAAGTAGTCACTTGTGCGCGCGTTAATTATAAAAAAAAAACCGGCAGTTGATCTCAACCAGCCGTTTTGTTCCAACTTGAGATAGTGAAGAAAATGGACCTTAATTTCCTTTTCTTATAATATCTCTGCTATACTGACAAACAAAGAAATCTGATACACAGTCGAATAATAAGATTGATTAGATTACAATAAAATAATTTTCCAAGTTGGGCCATCAACAAATGTTTGATATTTCCTTCTGGTAAAATTTTTCCCTAACGAAATACATTTTATTTAAATAAGAAAACCTTAAAAAAGGTCTTAGTGTTTATTTTTAACTTTATTTCGGCATCTCTCATAAAAAGCTTCGAATATAATTTTATTCATAATCAGTAAGATTGCAACGAGCCGCTGCGGGATAATCGCACACCTATACAACAGTTAATTGAGAACAATTTTATTCATTCATTAAAAGTATCTTAAATTCATCCGATATTACCCTTTTCCTTGGATTGTAGTGCAGTCCATTAGGACAGGATTGTTGGATAGGTATTTGGTTGTCGCATTTGAAGAACTCCGAGCAGCTGAATGGGGACGGAAACTGCACAACGTAAGACTTGTGGTTCTGTCCTGCAGGGCATATAATTACTCCTGAAACGGCAGTTGCCCCCAAAACGCACAGTATTAGTAAACTTGCGAAAAACTTCATTTCAAATTGGTTAAAAGCACAAAACTAATGCAATCGTTAAAAAATGGAAGCCTAATGTATTTATAATCGATGGAATCTCTATATGATGCAATGGTAAACATTGCAAGCACTTCAAATCAAATTGATATAAAACGTTTCGATAAATAAGTTGTTTGATGTTCATTTTGTGAACAAATGATGTTAGTTTATGAGTGTTTATTAATAAGACCAAAAAGCTTACCATAGCAATGTAGAGTAGATATTTGTGTTTCATAGATTGGTTTTTGAACAAGCTGTTGAAACTCAAAGCGCTACCTGCCGATACAACTACCTACTTAATTAAAGGATGCTTCACAATTTATGTAGCCATTGATGTAGATGGTAATTAATTGCATCCGGTGATATTAAATGCGGGTACTTCGAATGATATTTGAAAGGGAGTGAAGAGTCGTTGTGCAAATGATATGGCGGTAGTTAACAAGAGCTTCAATGGGCAATGACGAACACGGACATTATTGACGTTGGTTGATAGGATAAGATATACTAATTAATATTATACATATGTATGTGTAATTAATTTATTATTTGGTTGCTGAATTTCTAGACTTTCATGGTTTTGAATTAACAACAAATTAAAATGTATGTAAATAATTCCAATTGGTTCACTTATTCTGCCTCAGTTTTTCTTTATAATTATGGAGGAAGGGTCAGAAGGTGCCGATAAACATTAATTTTGAATGCTTTTAATTTTAAAATTACAAGGGAAAACTTCGGTGGGTAAACTGTTCAAAAATCGTGTTGTTGGGCTAAAAAAGAATCTATATTTTGTGGTACTAAAGGCTCAGGCTTTAGCTGATGAGCATTCCTTACGAAATGAGTTTTACGAGTAAGACTTTTAAGGAGGGATTGCTCACTAGAGTGTAGAGTGAACATATTTTACTTACGTTTATAGGTAGATACTATAAGGCAAGTTTAAGATTGGTGATAATAAAAAAAAATTAAGATAACAATCAAACATGACATTTAGATCATAGAGACGCTTAAAAAAGTTAGTGACAACAAAGTTTTTCCGTTCATCTGTCTGCCCATCTGTATAACGAGCTGCAGCCTAAACGGCTTAAGAGATTAGCTTCAAATTTGGTTATTTGGTATGTGTGATTTTTTGGCATTCCTCAGAGGAGAAAATGAAATTTTATATTGGGGGTTGAAAATAACGGTATCTACCTTTAAGCGCTAAGGAAAAGCTTAATTTTCCCGAAAACGGCTCCAACGATTTCGAAGAAAATTTTTGATTTTTTTTTAAACATTGGCTATTATTTGTTCAAAAACAAGATTACCGGACAAGTCTTTTAATGGTACCTTTCAAATAACGGTTTTTTAATTCTCGATTTCTCTGTAACGGCTTATTGGATTAGTGGGATTAAAATTTTTATTTAGGACCCGTGCTCCACTATCGTGATTGTTTTATATTTTTAAATGATTTTATTATGTAAAAATTATTGTAGTTAACTTTAATTTTGTAATTCTTGTATTTTTGTATGTGTTATTTTTATTTTATTTTACTAACAACTAACACATGCACTTATTATGAGCTTCTGATTGTAGTCAAAGCTTGCTCTAGGCTTACTACATCAAAAAATCTGAAGTGTTAAAAAAAAACTAAAATACAAGCGATGCTTGAGAAGCGGCTGGACAGATGTGTGGGCTTAAAATTCCAGCCAGATCAGAAGGGGAAAAAAACTTTTTGCATCGATACAGAAATCCTAAGAAATAAGCAGCATTTCTGGCGGTCACAGATTTATGGAAATTCCAATGGAGGTCGTCGTTGACATTCAAAGCGAGAACTGAAAGCCTATCGGTTTCATCGATGCAAATGTTGTTATGCTGAATTAATTTGCGATTTTACCATTTCTTTTCAAGTGCATCATTTTATAAAAAACAAGTTAGTGTTTGCCGAAAAATTAATATATTTTTCCGCTAAGTTAGGTTTTGATAAAATGATAGGCCATACCTAGAAAAAAACTCTGAAATTTTCATATGAAAATCGTTGGAGCGATTTTCGAGAAAAATAAGCTTTTCCTTAACGGTTATATGGCATTTAGTGTTATTTTTAGCCCTTAAAATAAAATTTCAAAAACTCATGTGAGGAAAGCTAAGGGTAATCAATTACGTAAGCCATTTAAGATGCAAATCGCTACACATACAGACGGACAGACTGACAGATACACATTTTTGCCACTATCTTTTTTAGGCTTCTCTTTGATCGTTTTGCCCAGTTTTTTTTATATTCATAGATCCTAAACTTATCTCATAGTATCGCATTTAAAAGAAAGAATCATGCATAACAAATTTAGAAGCAATCACTTCAGTTGTTTCGTAACGTTTTTGTGAGAAGTATGCACAGATAGCTTTAAGAAAATTTGAAAAGTGCAGCTTTGAAAAAGACTCCATCCAAGTCCAATCGTTTTAATAATTCATTAATTCATTAGTTAACTTGTCTAAAAATGATTAGAAAGTATTAAATATTGTCAAACGAAACCCAAAAAAAATGTATGATAATTCTTAATAATACGCCAACCCTACACAAGTAAAAAGTTATTTAAAATGCTTTTATTGATTTCCCAAAAGGTAGGGCGGAAAAAACAGAGTCCGGGATTTCATCCTACATTCGCATTGTACGGCTTAGGAAAGAATTCCTGTATTTGAATGTACGCCCGAAGTTGGATTCAATGGTAAACTCATGTCGATGCATATTCTTAACAGTGCAAGTATTACGGTTGAATCTTTTCAGGGTAAGAATGCACCTGACTCTTTTTCTAGAACATATCGATAAAATAAAGAAAGGCTCCAGGAAACAATTCAACGGTACTGTATTGTATTGCTTTTCCTTAAATTCCGTCCAAGAAACTCAAGTTGGGTCCAAATATGGGAATTATACTCAAGTTTTGGACAAATATATGCTTCAGAGATTGAAGCCAGATAAGACGGGATGAAAAATGTTTTGCATCTTGGAAGGAAACCTTCATATACTACCTCGAAGTATTCTTTGCAATATCAAACATATTTTCCCAAAAAAAGTTGTCGGTAATCCAAAACACGAGAACTGAACTGGTTTCTTCGATGTTAGAAGTATCACTCATAGATATTGGCATGGGCGGCACGTTGTTCTTTAACATCAAAAGAATACATTGAGTTCTTGAAGCATTAAATTCACTTTAAATGTTTGCTTTTCTTTAAAGCTTTTGTTCCCAGAGTTCAATTCACAAGTTTTCTCTTACATATATGTATGATTTCGACTTAAGGAAAACCTTTGTATTAGTATACACAATTGTACGGTTCCATCTTGGTGCTTAACGATATTTCTACCTGGTTAAGTATAGATAGATACAAATGTATACATATGTAAATGGTACATATTTTTGTTTTTTCTTCAACTGGCTCCAAGAATGTAACTTTCTTATAAATACTTTCATAAACGACTCATTCAAGTAGTAACCAAATCTATAAAATTTTGTTCTTGATTGTTGTAATTCATTTATTGATTTCTCACTCAAAGCCTTTTATTTGTATCGGCGCCGCTACACAAACTTTTGTTAATTTCTCCGCCCACGCAGAGCGTACTTAGGTGGAATTATTATGCAAAAACTTTTGAAAATATTTTCTTTACAATAATAAACAACTGGAATATAAACTAGCCAAAATAATTAACATAGAACGTAAAAACCATAAGAGAAAGAAAACTTCTTTATAATTTATTTCTCAAAAACCATTCTGACCTCATAAACAGGTGGTCCTTAATTTTATGTAGAATGCCGTATTTAACAGATATCTACTCATTATTTTATTTTAATGAAAAATAAATGTTGACTTTAATATTGAGCAATTTTTAATTAAACTTATTTAATTTACTTTCAGAAACATTTCAAAAAAGTTAACTTTTGTTCACAAAATCAAAATTCAATCCTAAATAATATAATTTTTTCTTGTAGAAGTTTTCCAACGAGTAAGAATCTAAATAGCCCTTTTACTTGCGATTTATAGAGACTATAAGGCAAGTTATGCATTCGTTAAAAAAAAAATCTAACAATGAAACATGACAGTACGATCATAGCGAAGTCTAAAAAGTGATCGACAAAAAATGTCAGTATGTTTAACAAGCTGCAGTCTAAAAAGCTCAAGCGATTATCTTAAATTTGGTGTGTTTGATTCTTTTAGCCATATGCCATATGCCCGTTAAGGAAAAGCTTATTTTTTCGAAAACGACTCCAACGCTTTTGATGAAATTTTTTAAGAAGTTTTTTGTTGGTATTGGCTATTATTTAATAAGAACCATATTTACGGAAAAAGTCTATTAACGGTACCTTTCATATAACGGTTTTTTTAATTTAGGGGCTTTCTCGGTAACGGCATTTTGGATTTCTGTCAAATTTTATATTTAGCCAAACTAATTCTGAATATTAAAATTTTGACTAACTGTTTGTCTAATTAAAATTAATTTTAGATTTTTTTTTTAATCAATATTTTTAAAACTAATCAAAAACAAATATTTTAAATTTTATAATCACATGTAAATTAATAAACTCTAAAAAACTGCATACCAAAATTTCCAAAAAAATTTTTTTCAAAAAACTAGAAGTAAAAAACAAGATTTTATCAATATCCGTCCAACAATTTTCGAAATACTTTCTTCATAAATTCTTTGTTATTTAACGTGTGATGGCGTACTTCATTTTTAAAAATATATTGCAACAACAAAAACTTTTGCTAGTTGTTTGTTGTTGTTTTTTTGGGCAGTTTTTGTTGAATTAAATTCAATAAAAGGGTTTTGTGTCCTTTACTCCAAAAAGTGTGCAGTTTCGCCCAAGCATGAACGGTGGGCACATCAGTTAGACCGTTTATGCTCTTCTAAGATGCACAAAATAGGTCGATGATTATCGACTCTTCATAAAACACATTGCAAAAAGCAATAGTGAATTATATTTCTTTTAGGGACTTTTGGTTAAAGTTATGCAACATAATCTGGGTGTTTTGCTCATGGACCAGCAAAGTCAATACAAAATATATTGCAACAACAAAAACTATAGCTAGTTGTTTGTTGTTTTTTTGTGGAGTTTTTGTTGAATTAAACTCATACTTCGTGGTTCTTATAGTTTTTATAAGTTCAAACTGTGTTATTTTCAACGTAAATGTTACTTGTTTCTGTCAAAGATCTTGCTTTCCAATGTAATTAGGCTTATAACAGCAAGTACGTGAGACCAGTCGTGCCCAGTTTTTAAATTTCCATCCCCAATTTTGTTAAACTATCAAAAGTGTTTATGCAAATTTGTTTGAAGTTCTTATAAGAAAGTTTCTTTTGAACCAAACTCACCAAAAATATAACACAAAACTTTGTTTCCTAATAAATATAAATGTTCTTAAAAAGAACACACATGTTTGTTGAGTTATTTATTTAGAACATACAAATATACACCCAGCTTTCTTTGGAAATGTCTATGAAAAAATCGTTTTAAATTCTAAAAACGTCTCACACTTCCGCATGAGAACGATTCATTCTATAAATGGAAGACATATTTAAAAGAACAAAAAAGATGTCGTTTGTCCTACTTTTTGATTTCTTGAACAAAATTTATGTTAGTCCTTTAATTTATTTTTGTAATTATTCAAACGAATGAGACAGTTTTCTGGAAAACACGCGCATATAAAATAACACAGAAGGATTCGTAATGTTTTTAACTGGAAATTTATTTTCGTTTTCATTTTCTTTTGAAGTATTTAATTCCTTACAAACAGTTTTTTCCACTTAATTGGAAACCCTTATCAAACACCTGATTTCTGTTTGATCCTTCTTGGCCTACCTGGTTATTTTTTTTTTTCATAAACTAAGCCTTTTTTTAAAGGCCAGGTCTGCTTCTCAGTTTTTATAATCCTTCATTCTTTTTCGTCCCCTTTCCCATTTTTGTATTTTTTTTTTCAATAATTTTTCAATAACTAATGAAACTTTATTTTTTGCGTATTTGTTTCTCATTTTACAAAACCTAACGAAGCGTTATTCAATATATAGTTTGTACAATGAAAAGGGATACTAAGAGATTTTGCTACACATGGCTCGGAAAACTCATTTAGCCAGCGTTTTATGAACCCAACCATCGAGCTGGCTTTATTAATAGTGTCAATGTGGGAGTGAAAGTTGAGCTCCTTGTCACAAATGACACCCAAATCGCTAGATTAATGGACCACGGTTCTTAATTTGCCATTTATATGGGTAAGTTGGGGGAAGGTAAAGAGAGTCGTTTATGTGAAAAGGTTAAAGTGTGGTGTACTAACGATAAATTCGTGGAGGTTGTTTTGGCACCAAAAGGAAAAAATCATCTAGATTGCTCTGTAAGGGACTATAATCACAGCAAATCTTAAATGGAAAGAGCACATTAAAAAGAAAAGAAAACAACTACACTTGAAGTACAGAAAAATGTACTGGTTACTAGAAAGAACTCTGACCTATCTATCCAGAACAAACTAATGTTATATAAGCAAGTACTGAAACCCGTTTGGACATAATGGCATCCAACTATGGAGCTGTACAAAAAAAACAAATGCTGAACCTATCCAAAAATTCCAAAGCAAGGTCATAATTAATGCCCCTTAATATATAAGAAGATCTACATCGTGACCTTCAAATTGAAATGGTTACAGAAGTAGTTACAAAACACGCTGTATCACACAACCAGCGACTGCAATGTCATATTAACTCTGAGATTTTTATTTTTTTTTATAATTAACGCGCGCACAAGGGACTATTTGTTTTCCTTTTAATGTAACACACTGCGCGGGCATTAGGAAGATAGGGAGGGGAGAGATAGGAGGGTGTCGATTAACATTGGTTTTGAATGTTTGCAAATTGAAATGGCAAGGGAAAATCTCGCCGGGTAAACCATTACAAAGTCGTGTTGTACGGCTAAGATGGAGATCGTCTTAAATGTACGAAACAATATTCGGAGATTAATAAGAACCATGACTCAAAAGTTGATGGTATGTATAACAGCTGTTTGTATATAAAAGTAACTGTTTTTTGGTGATTTCCATCGGATACAAAAAAAGACTAACATTTTTTTTAATTTGTACACGGTGACGTATACACAAATACGGAGACGCCTTTTTGAGCGGTCAGAGACGATAATTTCACCAGATATTGTTTTTTTGCAGAACTGAATAGGTTTTTTGAGCCAATCTTTTACTAAAACTAAATATAGCGCTGTACATTTCGTTTTCAGTTCAATTCAAAATTCATATTTTTATAGACCGATTTGACATCATGTAACAATATTTATAAAATTAAAAAAAAACTTGGCAACACTGACTTAATAGTTGGCATTGAAGTGGAAATATTAACGAAAATGTAGACTGCATATATTTTTTTTATTAAGAATATTATTATGTACATTATGTATTAACACGATTACGTTGGTGGTGTTTAGTTACCGTTGAACCCAATTGTATTACATTGTTTTAGTTTTATATTTTTTCTTCTTCAAAGGGCAGTCACCCGTCTCGCCACCCCCAAAGACCGCATCAGCCCCTAATATCCTTTCATTCCCCTTTTCCATCTTTTTAGAATTTTTTTGCATAATTTTTCGAAATTCTAATGCAACTATATTTTTTTGGTGCATCTTCAACTCGTTTTACAAAACCTCACGAAGCGTTATCATGTAACATGCCTCTTACCCCTCCACATGAAACGTGTTTAAATCAAAATTAATACTGATTGATAATTATTATTTTCCCTTCATACATTTATTAATTACACCATTATACATCATAAATACATTGACAATTAAAAAGAAAGGAAATTATTATGTTAAATTGAAATTAATGATGTCCTTTGCGTGAGTGAAATTCACTATTATACAGAACAGACTGTCCTAGCGACATTAAATATTGAATACGAAAAGGCGTATGAAGTTTGTTAAGGATAGCAGATCTTGAAAACAATCTATGAATTAATTAATTAATTATTACAATTAAATATACATGAAAAATAAAAGCTGCAGTATTGTGTGTACATATATATTAAACATAAACTTTACCCAGCGGGTCCACTCGAAGGATAATCTCAGCTGATGCAGTCGCCGTGCAGAGAATTCCAATTATCCAAAAAGTGTAATCCATTATCCTTCCTGATGGCTTTTGCCGGTGCTGCCTGCTGTGCCTTATACGTATAGATGTAGTTAAACTAATGATGGTGATGCAAAATGTTGGTTCTTGTTGTTGTTATTTCTTTCTTTTTTTGTAATTCTTTAACTTTTTTTAACTTTTTTTTTATTCACTGACAACCACAGGAAGTAATGAAATTAAGGAGAGAAATGCGCGTGACACGAATTAGGTATAAATTTAATTAAATGCACCTTGCCATCGTGCATCAAATGGTAAGATTCGATAATTTAACCACACATTCCATAAGGTCACCGGAAAATATGGAGTGACACACCATAATCACACTTCTCTGTACCGAGTATCGAGGCGAAAAATATTTGCATAACCGGCTTATATTGTCGTCACATACAAATTAAGCGATTTCATGCACGTGTATTTGGGAAGTAAGGGGGGTGGAGCTGGGGGTAGGGGACGGTTGCATTCCTTTTAATACTTTTTTCACGAGGTGTAGTAAGGTACATCCACACGACCCAACCGTACACCAGGACGAGGACGACGAAGCATCCAGTAACCTCGCACTGAATAAACTGTGCATAAATCTTGGATAAAATATTTCTAGAGGAAATATATCAACGCGACACTGGCGAAAGTAAAAAAAACAATGAAAAAAATAACTGTAAAAAATGGGTAATCGTCACGAAACGGAACTGAAGGTGAGTTACGGAACCGACATTTAACTTTGATAGCACCGTATTCATGCACACACTTAAAACGTATTCACGTATTCCTGTATTTTTAAGAAAGAGCAGTAGTTAAATACGGGAAGAATTATGTACAGGCAGCGATTAAAGGGATCTGGGAACCCCGTGCTAGGCACATCCCTTCATTCTGTTTTACAGAACTTTTTTTTAATCTTTACCACCGCTGTTTTGTCAGCAGGAATGCACCTCGTGATTTACTGCAGGCAAGAGAGATAGTCGGCAAGAGAGAAGAAGCAAATAAAAACTATTATTAAAATCCCAGGTCGTTTCAAAAACATCCGAACCGTAGATATATATCTGAAACTTGGTGAGATAGTTTCCTCTAAAATGCAAATGTGCGACACACAACTATGTACATATTTCCCCACATTGATGCAAACAAAAAAATAACTATAACATCAGAATTCAGGGCGACAAAAAAAACATATCCCACATTGGGCGCCACTTTGAACAATGCTATTTGGCAGCGCACTAGGAAGAATATTTCACCTATATCCGGTGGGAATTCACTGATGGACAGGCTTTAAAAGCTTTGAATGTAACCACAGAAGTGGAAATTACTCCACACACACCACACAACCACACATTCACTTAACTATTGACCCATCATGAGCGGCGAAACCGACGACGAACGATCAAAATTAATAATGCAAAATCCGAGCAAACAATCCGGCCCAATGTTTGTATATTCAGATGCAACAATGCAATTACATTCTGATAAACACATTGGGGAATCTTTAATTAATTCACTGAAATGTCATTATCTCTATTTCAATTAGATAACGAAAATACCAACGGAGGGATGAGGGGCGGATGTTGATGTGAAATCACGATTCGAACGAACAAACAAACACCTACAAAACAAACACGAGGTTTAAGCGATAAATTTTAATTTGATTTTTTTTTTTTTTTTCAATTTCAGAGCATTACGCGATTTTGGTGTTGGTTTTTTTAGAATCGAGCTATTTTCCAAATTCGGAGGTCTATCACATGACTATCGACGGAATCATGAAAGAAACTGAATTGATGCTGTTATCACGGCTTGAACATAAGCAACATGATGATTACAATAAAGCTTTCAACATTTCACGGAAGTAAAGTTTTTAAAACTCACCATGCGGCCAGTATGAAAAAACTTTATTGCTCTTAATTGAGGAAAGCTACATCCTTTCTCTTTATTGTGGTCTTTTAGTCCTTATCAGTTAGGCACCATTTTTCTCAGTGTCATTCCATTCCCCATCCTTCTCGAAACAGTTTTTAGTTCAGTAGGGCAGGAATGTTATCGGTGTCTAGGTCAACCGCTGTAACGGAACTTCTGCGCATGGTTAAACACAAAAAACTCACCATTTAAGAGAAAACCAATTTACCATTTTTAGTACTTTTGAGAGAATCAACAACACAAGAACAAGTTGTGTTGAGAGAGAATGGGCTGGTGTTGTGCCTTTTGCGTAGAGTTCGAAAAACATTTAGTACTAAATAAAAATTGTTGTATTCCTGAAGTTTAACCTAACCTACCCCGTTTCGGTCTTTGTTGTTTTTTAACAATCAACTCTCTTAACTGTTGTGCTGTGCATTTATTTTAAAATAGGGTTTGTGGTTTTAAGACAATCTCTAGAATTCTCTTTGTGTATACAATGGCAGTAGGTAGAAGTAGGTTTTTTGTTGCTTGAAAGAGTATAGAAAGTAATAAATGTATATAGTAGTATAAGGTGTGAGTGTGACTGACCCACTTTTGGGATAAACTCTTAAAATAATGGTTTTTGTGTTGTCTGTGGCAACTATGACGATGCTTAATGGAGGATATATTATATTCCCTGTGTGAACAAAAGGATGAATGGCTGGCCTTTGCCTGTTTGGGCTTTTGTCTATGGTTTTTGAATCTTTTTTGTTGGTGGCTTCGATTGATTGAGTAAGAAGAGTTCTTTGACAGTCTTTAGAAATATATAAAAAGGGTAACAAACTTAGTGTTTTTACTTGCAATTGGTACTATAACCTATAAGGCAAGTTTAGAATTCGTGAATATAAAAAAATGAGATAGCAAATCAAACATAACATTACGATCCCAGAGAAGCCTAAAAAAGTTAGTGGACAAAATGTCTCTCTGTCTGTCTGTCTATCCGTCTGTATTTATAACGAACTGTAGCCTGAACGGCTTAAGAGATTATCTTTAAATTTGCTATGTGTGATTTTTTTGGCATTCCTCAGAGGGAAATTGAAATTTTATTTTAAGAAAAAGCTTATTTTTTTTAATTTTCGAGTTTCTCGGTAACAGCTCATTGGATTCTATCAAATTTTATATTTGAAAAGATCTAGGTAGCCAAATTAGTTCTACATACCAACATTCTGTATAATTATTTTTTTACTATTTACATCTAATTAGGTTTTGAATTTTTTCTTTTTAAGTAATTTTTTTTTAAAACTAGCCAAAAAACTATTTTTTTTTTTAATTTTATGATCAACTGTATATTAATAAACTCTACAAAACTGCATACCAAAATCTCAAAAAAAAAATTGTTCATAAAACTTAAAATAAAAAACAGATTTTTATATAAGTCCTACAGTTTATAAAAGACTTTTTCATAAATTCATTTTTATATAAGAAGTGTGATGGCGTACTTCATTATTACTAAAAACCGTATTTTTGTTTTGTTTTGACACCAGATTCACTTAGGCGTACATTGTATTTATATATTAAGTTGATAAGGAAATTTTTAAATAATTTGGTATAAAATTTAAGTGGTTTGACAGAATTTACTCTACTTAATGGTTTGTTATATTTATATTAACAATTATTATCATTATACTTAAATAAATATTATATTGCTCTTCTGGCAACTCCTTGATTACATAATGTTTTATAAATGTCAAATCACAATCATGCGTGTATATATTGGAATTATATTAAAGAGACCATTAAGAAATCTAAATTGGTCTTTGATTGACGTACAGAACAGTTTGAGACTTAATGGTTGACCTTAGTTGTAGATATTCTTCAAACTTATTTTTGTTTCCCAAAATGACATCTACAGTACGAATGCTCTCTGATCTGATCAGACGTTTTTCTTCTGTGCGGTACCAAAAAAAAAAACAAAATTAATAAAAGAAATCGATCCCCTACAATTGCTGAAGACATTTTGTCTTTCAACGCTAAAAACCGAAAAATGAGTTCTCTGGACACAAACAATTCAAGATTCAGATATTATACTCCTTTACAAACACTACAAGACCCTGGCAGTGACATTGACTGTGAAGAGGTAATTCTTCAAACTACACCTAAAATTAAAATAGCATTCATTTGTGTTCTGCAAAAAACAACTGAGAATGTTCACTCATTTCTAAAATCCATTAAAATATGTGATTATAATATTAAAAAATGTCTATCGGCATCAAAATAAACAGTAAAACTAGTGAAGACCACTCAAAAATATGCTCATCTCTAAAAGAAAACAATTGGCAATTCTTTACTAATGACCTTCCGTCAGGTAGATCCTTTAAAACTATTCTTTATGGCTTTGATGAGTTATCCACTGACGCACTGAAAAATTAACTCATTGTAATTGGTCTTAAGTGTCAGAAAATAATAAAAAAAAAACTATTTCAACAATACACTGATGTATTTTATATAGTTTTTCTTGAATGTGGTTCCGTGAAACTTGCGGATCTTAAGAAAAACTTTAAATCCATATTTAAGACCCAAGTAAAATGTGACTTCGAACGGCGACAAACACATTGTTTTAACTGCCAAATGTTTGGACATGGAGAAAAAAATTGTCATATTAAGATCCACGCTCTGAACCTCACAAGACCAATAAGTGTGACTCGAAAAATATCAAATGTGCCAACAGCAGTGAAACGAACACGTCCACTGACCTAGTTTGCCCAAGTAAAAAATTCTTTTTTTAATTAAAAGAAAAGATTGCATTTAAAGCTGAACACATAATGCAGCTGCGAGAATAGCGGTGATGCGAGAGTCAAGGATAGTGACGAAGAAGGAGAGAGTTGACCAAAGATGAGTTAGCACATACTGAAGAGTTGATGGTACAGGATTAGAAAAAGAGCTGCAAACATGCCATGCTTGTTAACATATTTAAAAAAAATGACACGATAGAGTATTTCTACCAACTTGATCTTCTGTGCCTTATGACATTGGAAAGCAAGTAGGTACGTAGAAAAATAAAACGGTCTAACTTATAAAAAAAGTGTCAAAAACACAACACTTTACGTCTTAAATAACAAAGAATTAAGGAAAAAAGTATTTCGAAAGTTGTAGGACCGGTTTTGATAAAAAAAACTTTAAAAAAATTAAAGAAATCCAACAGGCCGTTACCGAGAAGGTAAAAAAAAACAAAAAAAAAACCTTTATTGAAAGGAACCAATTTTTACAAAATACCAATTCCTACAAAAAATACTCCCACATTTTTTTTATCAAATTTGTTGAAACCGTTTTCGAGAAAAATAAGCTTTTCCTTAACGATTATATTGCACTTATTTTCATCTTAAAAAGTTCCTCGATAAGAGCGGAGAAAACAAATCTGTTTGAACATGCCGCTCTCCTCGTTTATAACAGCGCTGTTACCTCGCCACCAAACCCCTCAGCATGCGATCTCTCATAAGAAAGTATGTGTTTGTTTTCGACGCTCTCCCAGACTCTAGCCTCACCGCTATCCTCGCAGCTCCATTATAGTCCAGTCATTACGTCGGAAAAAAGGGCATATAAATGCAAGTGAAGGGAAAAATCTGATTTTTGGATATGTTGTAGAATGGGCTCAAAAAGCTTAACTTGAAATTGTCCACCAAGATTTCCTATGAGCTCTCGCCGCCATCTTGGAAAAAGAGCTAAATTTTTTTTTTCCCAATAACTCGGCTCTACGTTGAGATATGAAAATTGTGCTTATATACTTTTTTGTTCCTTTTTTTATGCTCTACAATAAAGTCATATGCATGCGATGCAAAGCAATTGAATTCTTTGCTTTTTTAAGCAAGCACAAAGTTGATGTAGGTTTAATATTTGAAAAATGGCTTTGCTTTGATGATAGATTATCAAATACAGAGTATGTATTCTATAGGCTGGACAGAGAAGTGAGTAGAGGAGGTAGTAGTAATGGCTCGTCAATTAAAATATTTTCAGCCTATTTTGTGGGCTGGGCTACATCTTATCAGAAAAGATTTAATTTCAACAATGATTTACGGAAATTGATAAGTTGCAATGACATTTTTCTTATTGGTGGTGGTTTCAATTATAGACATATGAATTATGGATGTGCTGAGGCGAATACATTTGGAAATATACTTGCCAACCTAAATTTAAGTCATCCTTTTGACATTTAGTTTCCTCCTGACCCGACTTATTATCCAGCAAATAATAGATCCAACCCTTCAACTCTTCATATATTTTTTAACCAACATGCCAGGTCTGTTTAATCAGCTAATGGTAATTAATGAATCACCTGCCTTTGATTCCTAGTGTTTTTTCATCACGCAGATTGGACTGCATTTAAAAGAATTTAAAAAAGTGAATTAAATAATGTACCTAGCCTTTTAATTAATGAAGTCAAAGAAGCAGACATTGGCAGAAACGTTTTCTCTTTTACATCCGCAGTATTGAAAGCGTAGAAACCTGGGTTCCAAAGAAAAATATAAGTTTGACAAGCAAGAATACCTTACCTCCCTACTTAGTGGGACTTATTAAAGTATGAAACTGTTACAAATCGAAGTGGATGCGAACAAGACGCAATATATACTAATATGAAATGAAAATTTTCAACGCCATTATAAAAATGCGATTTTGTCGTTTAAAAATTTCGCATGGAACTAAAAGTTGCAAGGACTTCAAAAATCCAGTAAACCTTCCTGGAATATTGTAAAAGTTAAAAAAAAGAAATACTCACATCACTACACTTAAAGAAGGAGGAGACCTTATGTAATCTGGCAACGAGAAACCGAATGCTATAGCGCATTTCTTTTCTGAAAATTGTTCTTTTTTTACTAATAGCAATGGAAACACAAACCTTGAGTCTTTAGTAACACAGTCTGTTAATATTATAATCTCAAGTGCTGTTGATAGAGATGTTGGATTTATCTCGGTTGAAGATATAAGATCGGTCATTAAAACGTTACAAACACGAAAGGCTATCGGTTTTGATAATATACGGAATTTACATTTAAAAAATCTTCCAAGCTTAGGTTACAAATTCATACAGATTATGTTTAACTATTGCATTAAAATAGGTTACTTTTCGACAGACTGGAAAATTGCAAAAGTAATCCCAATACTCAAACCGGGGAAAAAACGCAGATTTGCCAGGAAGCTAAGTTTGTTGAGCTCTATTAGTAAATGCTTCGAAAAAATAATAAAAATTAAACTGATTGCTTTCACGAACTCTTACAACATCATTCCTGCTGAACAATTTGGTTTCAGGAGATATCATAGTACTGTGCATCAAATACATCGAATTACCGACCATGTTAAAACACAATTTGTACAAGGCAAAAGTACTGGTATGGTGTTACTTGACATTGAAAAGGCGTTTGATTCTGTTTGGCACCATGGGCTCTTGCATAAGCTTTTACGCTCAATTTTCCAATGTACATTATTAAGATCCAACAACTCTTTGTCTGAAACTTGTGTCTGTTCTGCAGCAGTCCCCCAAGGATCTTTCCTTGGCCCAATTATCTACATCCTTTTTTTCCTGGTGATATTAGTATCCTTTCTTCTGATTCGATAGGTTTTAATATTGAAACCAATCTGCAATCATCTCTTGACATACTTCAACTTTATTGCAGTAAGTGGAAAATAAAAATTAGTGCTTCTAATACCCAGGCGATCTTTTTTACTCTCAAAAGAAAAGCCTGCTTTTTACCATGCAACACTCTCCAGTTTGATGTTATCAAGGCTACGTGGAAAAAAAGTAAAAAATATCTTGGAATAAATTTAGATAGTAAACTTGCATTAAAATATAACATCTCCTGTTATTCGTCTGACAATGCCTTGATTTTAAGATTATCTTCATAAAAAACATTACAATTAATATGTTATATTATAAGAAATTAACTTGTATGTATATATATATCACGATTGTCTATTAAACAGTTTATTTATTTATTTATTTAATTTTTCTATTTATTTGTTGGTTTATTCATACATTTGTATTATATTATATTACCTGTTCGTTATTTATATAAACTTATATTTACCACTTAGTTTATTTATTTATTTAATTATTTATTCACAATGTATCTATTTGTTTATTTATTTATTCATATTTTTTTATTTATTTATTTATTTATTTACATATTTATTTATATATTTATTGAGAAAGATTTTTTTTTTATTATTTATTTATTATATTTTAAGATATATGTTTATTTATTGCTCAGTGTAGTTTTATACACTGATGGTTAATGACTCGTTTTTTATTTACTGTTTTAATAACATAGTTTATTTATTATTATCTACAAAATTATTTATTACTTACATCCTGATGTACAAGAAATTTGTAATATGGCATTGTTGTATTGCCACCACCTACTCTCTCCCTGATTTCCATATTTTTCCATACCTCATTCCTTTTATTATTTACTTGTTCCTTTTTTTATTTTTGATTTAATGAAGGTTTTAAATTGTAGCTTTTATTCAATATTTATTTTCATTCATTTTGTAAATTTTAAGACTCATTATATCTAAGCAGTTGTAAGGTTGTTTATTCCACCAATCACTGTAAATTGTGCAATATCTTTTTAAGGGGAAAAATGTATCATTCTGCTACAATAAACAATATATAAATATAAAAAATAACATCTATAAGAGAATTTGAAGTCTTTTTCTTCTTAACCTGACGATTCTCATTTTCTCATCAGGGACCGCAACCCTCCCACTTTTATGATTCGTCGCAAAGTACCACTTTTGGTGTTCGATGGTTTGTCATCAGAAAACGTCATACGTCAGCAGGCTTTCTGACTTAGGATTACTCCAAGTCTGAAGCCAACCAAATGCAGATGTCTTTTTATTTGTTTGATCCATGAGTCTTTGTGCCTGCCTTTCTTCCGCAATAGTCTAAGAACGTGGTGTAGAAAGTTAACTTTTGTTGACAATTTCATTTTCCATGTTTTTTTTTATCTTTTTTAGCGGATCTCCAGCCCTGTCAACCTATATATGCACTCTTGTTGAAAGGTTTTAAGGTGTTTGAGCGTCACCCCTGCAATAATATTCTACCCTGTTTTGCATAAGGAAGAGCATTTAAAGTACGAGAATTCAACGACTAAACAAAATTGTTAAATTTATATGTAAAACGAGGTTTTCCATGTTTCTTTAAAACGAAATTTAAGAATGCATTTTATTCTTTTTCAGAAATCACAAAAGAGATGCGGAGCAGTGATGTTTAGTTTTTGTAAATGAATCAAGCCTAGGAGATTTATAAAGTCTCTCAAGTTACAGAAATTAATTGTTTTAATCGCAGAAATGTTCTACAAAGTCGTAAGAATTCTAAATATCTACACTGTATCTTAGCAGGTATTTTACAAAAATAAAAGTGAAAAAAAATTGTATAACTAACAGCTCTTGGTATATACATATTTGTATTTCTTAACGCTCATCATCACACGTCACACGAATATTGCACATTTCATTCATGTCTACCATTTTAAGAATTTGCTTCAAGCGGGTGTTAGTTAAATAAGTTCCAATTCTAGAAAATCTGAGTTCTATTCATTAACACCACCTTTCCTAACACGCAAATGCTTCGTCCCTTTACGAAATGTATTTCTGCGCTACTTTAAATTAAAAACAAAATATCAATCAATTATGAAATTCGGCGGAAAACCCCAATCCAAATTAAAATCTACTTCACAGTTAATATTTAAGACGTGACCTTCATCACTGTTAAAGTATGAATATATTTTCAACCTTCATTTGACTTAATAGACTTAAAGCGCCATATTTTCCTTAGTAGCCAGCTGCATTCCTTCCCTTAAGAGTGTCTCCCGTAATACTCGTCACAAAAGGATTGCCCATCAGTTCACCCCTGAGCCTAACTTCGGACGTACCGTGAAATATAGAAATTCTTTTTTTAGCCGAACAACACGAATTTGGAATAGTTTACCCGGCGAGATTTTCCCTTGCCATTTTGATCTGCAAACATTCAAAACCAATGTGCGCGCGTTAATTATAAAAAAAAGGACCATTTTACTTATAAATATTATTACACAGGGATGTAAAACTCAGACGTGGAATTTAAGATGAAATCTTAAGTATCTACATTTTTCAACATTTAATTTGAAAAATTATGGCTACACCTTTGTGTCAACTTAACTTAAAGAGAGCAATGAATTTCATAAGCTTATTGTGTATTCAAAGAAAACTTCCAAGAAAATTTAAATGGCCGCATAAGTCGCAAAAAGTCAGAACTTTAGTTGATTTTTAACTATTTGAAGCCACAAGCCACAACTTGTGAATGCTCAAATCGTGAAGGGCTTCCTAATAGTCCTAAGAGCTGAAACATTGGCTCATGTTACGAGATTCAAAGTAAAGCATAAACAACATCAATTGGATTGGTGAGGCTAGACCAAATTAAGATATGATGCGACTTCATTTGTGCCCGGACATGAAATATATTTAAAACGTTTGGGGGTGAGTCATTGGCCTAATAGTATTCCCTGATCGAGGTTTGGGACAATTTGGATGATACCGGCTAATGCTTTGATAAGAAATGGGCACGACTGGGTCGCACGTACATATCTGCTCTTATGTGCTTATAGTCACATTAGAAGGCAGAATCTTTGCAAGAAACAAATAATATTTTCGAAGAAAAATTACACGATAAACCTATAAAAAGTACCAAAATCACAACACTTAACGGATTTTAGTAAAAATGGAGTACGTCATCAGACGTCTTTAATAACAATGAATTTATGAAAAATGCAATTTCGAAAATTGTAGCACCGATTTTGATAAAATTCTGTTTTTGAAGTTAAAAAAAAATTCTTTTGATATTTTGGTATGCAGTTTTTTAGAGTTTATTTATATACAGAGCTAATCATAAAATTCAAAATAATATTTCTGTGATAAATTTTAAAAATAATTAATTTTCAAAAATAGAGTTTCAAAAATTAATTAGGTATAAATAGAATAGAATAAATATTAAAAATGTTTGTATGAAGAATTAATTTGGCTGCTTAGATCTTTTCAAATATAAATACATTTAGTGCCGATACAGCTCCTTAAGGAGCCAAGGCCTAGGGACTTATACTCTCAGCCATTCCTCTGTGTGTTGTTACTATGCAAGAATGGAAGGGACCTTACAGTTTACAGCCGAGTCCGAATAGCTACATGAGATGCACTTTTTCGAGACAAATTTTACTCCTGGAGGTTTTGTCAGTTCCTTGCAAGAGACAGTACCCCGGAAAAGAAGGTGGCTATGAGCAGGATTCGAATCCAGGCCCATTGACTTAGCAGTCCTACACAATAACCACTAAGCCACGGGGCACTACTACTACTTTTCAAATATAATATAATATAATTTTAATGAACCGTTACCGAGAAAGTCGAAAATTTAAAAACTGTCAAATAAAAGGTACCTACCTACCGTTATAAGAATTTTCCTGGAAATTTGGATTTAATGGAATCATAGCCAACTATACTGGATCGCACGTACTTGCTCTTGCGGTCACGGCGTCGAATAAATTCCTCAAAATATTTGTAAAAACATACTTTTTTTCGTTACAAACATGAGATCACTTAATTTTGTGTTTAAGCAGTAAAATTCATAAAAATCAATTTTTTTACTTGAAATTTTTAGTAATATCTTAATACAAACTAAATCAGTCTGGAATTATTTATGTCCTGCATAAAGAAAGTAAAAATTTAAATCTCAGGTCAAATTTGCTTAAAAGTCAATGAAGAGTCCTAAGTTAGTTAAATAAAAGTTATTTAATGTTGTGAACATACTCATTCAGTTTAAGTTTCAGAAACCGAACAAAAGTTTAGCCAATTCTTACTTTGTTTGTACATCACTCTTTTGTTCCGTCATCTTTACGAACTTCAACCCAAGCCTTTAAAGAGAAAGCAGAATCGTTATAATCCATACACATTTCGTATAATAAGGAATGTTTGTGTTTCAGCTTTAATTCGAATAAATGTATATTTTCTGAATGTAGAGTTAAATTTAAATAAATAGAGAATTTTTTTCGGAAAACTGAAACCATTGGTTAGCAAATTTATAATTTTTCTGATGAGATGGCGAAGGTGGTAACAGCCGCTCACGAAGTGTCACAAAACTGTGTTGCAACGAATGGCATACTGAAGAACTAAATCTTTATGATTGACTTTTGGAAACAGAGATGTTGCAATATTAAAACATTATAAGGAAGAAATACATTTTGATGTGATAACGTCTCACACGCTACACACACGAAATAACATGACTCATGCTTTGCTCACACCTAAGCATAATGTGTGGTTTGTGTATTTAATACACACAAACACATTGCTGTAAGAATTTAAGGATCAGGAGGGTTTAGGAAAGGGATATGGATTGGATAGGAAATAGAAGGAAAGAAAATTGGAACGACAGGAAAGGGAAACTAAAGGATATGAAAAGGAATGGCAACACTAGGTTCGGGAACGGATAGAAAGTGGTTAGGATCGGATAAGGAAGTGATGTGGAACGCCATCTATCGTAGGATGTAGGAAGGAGAAGGAATTTCGATTTTGAATTTATAGTTACAGGGCAGGAAACAGGAAAGATAGCGGATCGGAAGGAAACCGTTCAGGTTCATGGTTATTTGGTAACATACAAAACGAAACAGATGGATTTTGGTCTACGATAGGAAAAGGAAACCTGAAATGGAAGGTAGGAGCATGGACTAAGAAGATTTGAAATTAAAAAAAAACAAGTTGGAAACTATCGAAGTGGACGAATACCAAGAAATCCGAAGGAGGAAGGGTTGACCTCAACAAGGGGGAAGGAATTGGACGGATCAGGACATCTGCTGCTTCTTAGGTCGTTTTTTCCTCACCGAGCGGCCTAGATGCTTTCTCCCCACCCCCTGAAAATTTCATTAAAAAGCCATTTTAAGTCCTTTTGGACCCATTAAAAGTCATCGGATGGCGTGATGCACATTGGGAATATTTTTATTTAACTATATTTATCAATTACATACAATATATAAAGTTTTGAGATTTTTTGTTGTTGCTTAATTTACAAAAATAAGGAAAGTAAGCAAAATTAACGCTGATCTTCAGCACTTGATCAATGAAATTTTATCACAAAATAAAAAAAAACAATAAAACTTAAAAAAATACGTTACATATATTAAAATTATAAAATTAATATGATACGATAAAGATATTTAGAAATTAAAACAGAGAAAATTAACTCAAAACTACAAGTAATCAAAAACTTAATTCAAATATTCAAGTGGACGATAACAAAAAAAACTTATCATGCCAAAAAAATCGTTTAAAAATTTCAATAAAAAAAACTTAAAACTAGGACAAAAAAATATGCATATAGTTTGTTTAATTTGCTTTTGAGGTTGTTTTCGCGTGGTGGTTTGGTTGATCATCGCCGAAATGAAATGTCATGTAATTACAAAACGTATAATGACGTGTGTATGCAGTGGAGTAAATGGAATTGTATATGGTTTGACGTGTGAGTTAACGGGCTGTATGTTGGTGTTGATGTCATCAAAGTTTTCTTATGACGTTATCATGTACAATTATCTTCCGTAAACCGACTTTACAGACAACCAATTTTTTTTTCCAAAGCAGGAAGGACACAATCAAAAGGTGTCAACAAAACATTTATGAAAGAAATGAAAGAAAATTATCCCCTCTAATAAGCTTTCGGAAAAACCTAAGGACTTAAGATATTTAAGTAATTAAATCGAGCAGTAAATATAATTAAAAAAAAGTGATTCAAACACTTAGAGCCCAAAGCGACACGTCAATTCAAAGGACCACAAAAGCCATAGTAGGAAGTGTCAAGGAGTATCAACAAAAGTAACTAACTTCTGAACACTGTTCGTATCCTTCTTGGTGGTCTATTGTTGTCATGCCTCCCAAAGGCAGTACACAATATTATTGTATCCTGTGACTTCTTTTCGTTCTATGATTCTTTTGAAAAAGGCTAGACTAGCAGAAAATTAAAGGGCTGATTCATGGATACTTTACGCCACAAGAACAACAACTTATGGGGTGTGTAAGTAAATGTTTAGAAATGCTTTTCATCATCGTTGCAATATGAAGTTCGGCAGTTTTGGTTTCTTTGAGTTAGTGTATTCGGATAATGCAAAGTGATTTCAATGTGCATCATTTGTGGAGATTTCATGTCATGTCTTGGGCTCCATTCGAATCAATTGTGTTTAAATACATCAGTCTATAGGAAATTCAACAGTTCTTTCTAATTAGCCATATGAATTTTTAGGGCTGAAGAAAAAGGCTTATGTCAACCCATACATTGCGTTGGAAAATGTATGTTATCGTCTTCTTTGATTGAGTTTGTTTAGGTAGTTTAAGTACCTTAGCACAATTGAACTAACGGTGGACCGTTTAAAACAGTAAAGATATTGCATTAGCTGTGTTTTATTGGTAATCTATAGCTAGCGCAGTATTGAAAGTCCCAATAAAACACTATATTGACTCCATAATTTACTTTTAATTTAACCCCCGAAGTGACAACTGACGTCTTGTTGAATAAATTTAGAAGGTTGTGTTCCAAATTCAACTCAGTTCTTGGACAGAAACATCCGGATAGAATATCCAACCAAGACGTCATCCATCAGTGACCCTTGATGACAGAATTAAATTCGGTTTTAGAAAAAAACTGCAGTAATTTAAGTTTCAATTGATGCAGGTTTTGTCTAATGTCTTATTTGATTGATTTAATATACATTTTAAGTCAACTAACACTTTGGATCCTTTCCAAAAAGTTTATTTAATGTAGTCAATTTGGGTCACTGATGACGTCAAAATACAGGAAGGCGCTGTCTTGTAATCTTGTATCATGATACTCAACGAACATTATCCTTTTTTTCTACATTCCAGTTGGTTGACATTTCTTTCCAAGATTTATCTCAACTTATTATATTCACTCATTTCACTAATCTCATTATCGACACTTATTGTTTGTTGTTGTTTGCCGTATAAAATTTTACTGCGCTGGGTATACAGTTACCAATAAAACACGGCTATTATAAGTTCGTTTTCGTAGCTTGCAAAGAACGAACTGATAAGCCTTTCATGATCATTTATAAGAAATAGCCATTATCTACTTTATTTCCGCTATAGTCACCATAATATTGCTCAATTTAAATTATTATTTTTATTAATATTAGTAACAATGTGGCAATTATTAAATATTTTTTCTAAATAAAATCAAAATGTAAATCTAGAAACAATTTGTACCTTTTATTACGAAAGTGTTAATACAATATTTTCTTTGTAGCTTTGGAAACTGAACCAACAGAAATTCATATTAAGTTTCACTTACCTAGAAAGAAAATAGAAACAGAATTTATTAGTTCTCATTAGAACTGATTAAGTTATTTGTAAAAATATAAATATCTAATATTAAATTTCAATTTCTCGTTAAAGACATATGTGTAACTTAATTAAATATTACAGTATAAACTGAAAAAATGTTGGAAGCCAAATTAATAAAAACCTTTTTAGGTATCCAGTTAAGAATACCTGTTAGGTTTGTACAGAATCAATTTTATAAGCACAAAAAATAGTTTGTGAAATGCCTTGGAGAGGATAGGAAGCCCAATCGAAGGGACCTGCAAATAGCATAAACCGTTTTTTTTTCTAATGCATTGGATTTAAACAAAGTATAATTCCACTTTGCAATCTTAAGACTTTAATGGCTGTGATTTTTGAGTATCTTTTATAAATTCAATTCTATCAGAATAAATTAACACTTTAATGATGACAAAAATCTAAACCCCTTCTGTTATACAAATATATTTAATTATAATCATTAATTCTTGTTTAAAACCTAAGCTTAACGATATTTATTTCGACGAAATTTATAATGCGGAGACAGACACAATTCACTGGAATTTCTAGGACGATACGATAATGAGATTAAATAAACTCACGGTTGAAAAAAGCCTCCACTAACACAATAGTCATCTCAATTTACAAAATATATAAAGCCACGAGAAAATTATGTTACAATCTGTCAATTAAAAAGTATCCCTTCCTACAATATTTTTATCCTATTCCTTTTAATCTTATTTTAATTTTATAAATATGTACTTACATACTGTATATTGTGATTTGTATGAATGTATGTATGCAGATACTCATTATTTGTTGCTCTTCGCTGTGCTTAAAAATGGACACGACCGATTCATACGTACTTCTTTTATGTGCTTACAGCTTGTGAATTTAAATTTTGTACGGAAAAAAACACTAAATTATAAAAAACTTCACTGTTACTAGTGTATGCTGCTAAAATGTTTGTTAAAGAACTTTGTTGATCAAATGATATGATAATATCATAAATCAATAATAAAAAAATCATCAAAATCTTCAGTGCCGTTTCGAGAACAATAAGCTTTTTCTTAGCAGTTATATCCGTTGTAAAAAAAAACAAATCTACAAAATTCGAAGTAAATTGGTCCAGCCATTTAGGCAAGGATGTTGTTGGCAAGCCACCCATACCCACCCTGATAAATATACCATTGTATATCGTCTCGTCTCGTCTCGTCTCGTCCTCCATCCTTCGAGTTAAAGAAAAAGTTACCACCAGGACAGTTTGGCAGTACGAGAAAGCCAACTGGGACGGGCTGAATAATTTTTTTCCGTAACTTTTACTGGTTATTATGCTTCCTCCATAGTGACATTAATGCCAGTGCTGAATTGATCACAAATGTGATTCTTCTAGGGATGCGTGCTTTTATTCATAACAGAGTAAAAACACAAACAAGCTAGGAATTTATGCAACTCGGTTATTGAAAAACCCAATTTTTGAATGACCAAAAATTACGGCAAAACATCTGCAGTGTTCCAAAGGCAGTAAAAATGTTTGGTCATTTGTAAAAAATATTAAAAACTCCGCAACATCTTCGGTTCCAACGCTCATCGATAATAACAAACCAATTGTTTACTCTTCAGAGAAGGCAAACTTTCTCTCCGCCCATTTCGCTGCCAGCTCCACGCTGCCTCACAGCAACGTTGCCCTTCTTATACTTGAGAATGTAGATTTTTCCATGGGATAGATTTTTTTCCGCACGAATACAGTAGCAAGAGTTCTCAAAGATCTCGATATACACAAATCCGCTGGCCCGGATGGTATACCCCGATTCTTTTGAAGAGGTGTTCTCCCACACTGGCAAAGCCACTGCGTAAGCTTTTCCATCGCTCCTACTCTTCTGGAATCTTTCCTAGAAGATGGAAAACAGCATTTGTTCAGCCTGTCCCTAAGAAAGGTGACCCATCCTCCCCCTCCTCCTACCGACCCATAGCACTAACATCCCTTCTTTCTAAGATCATGGAAATGCTGATTAACCATCAGCTTAAGGAATATCTTGAAGATCAAAAGCTTCTCCATGACCGTCAGTAAAGCCTCCACAGCAACCGTTCCACTGGTGATCTGATGGCATATCTCACCGAACAGTGGAACAAATCTTTACATCGCTTTGGTGAAAGTAAGATTATTGCTCTTGATATCTCTAAGGCATTTGATAGAGTTTGGCATGAAGCTCTCTTATCGAAAATGCGTGCTTTGGGGAATGATGATACTCTTGTTCTTTGGATTAGAAGCTATCTTCTGGACCGTTCAATACAAGTTGTATTGTACGGATTCAAGTATTCCCACAAAATAAATGCTGGTGTGCCCCAGGGCTCTGTTCTGTCTCCGACTCTTTTCCTCATTTTTATAAATGATCATCTTTCTGTTACTTCTAATCCACTTAACTGTTTTGCTGACGACTCTACCCTCAGCTTTTCATATTTGTTCGATAATTCACGTCCTTCGCCGTCGGACGTACAATTGCAACGATACCGTATGTCAAGCTCATTACACTCCGATTTGTAAAACATTGTCAAATGGGGTAAAAGGTATCGTGTGGAGTTTAATGCTTCGTTAACTCAATGCTGTCTTCTGTCGTTAAAGCTTAACATACCCCCAATGCCATTGTCCATGAATGGCACTTACGTCGAAGAAACCGAAAAGCTCTCAGTACTCGGTTTGTGTGTTAACGACGACCTCCGTTGGAACGATCATATATTTGAGATCGCTAAGAATGCTGCTAAGTGCTTAGGTTTACTGTATCGGTGTAAGAAGTATTTTTTACCTTCTGATCTGGATACAAATTATAAAGCGTTTATAGACCCTAAACTCGATTATAACTCCCACCTCTGGGCAGGTGCTTCGTCTCGCAAGGAATGCTAATCAGTGAAATACAGGGATTCTTTTTTTAACCGAACAACACGAATTTGGAAAAGGTTACCCGGCGGGATTTTCCCTTGCCATTTTGATCTGCAAACATTCAAAACCAATGTTAATCGACACCTCCTATCTTTCCCCTCCCTATTTTCCTAATGGCCGCGCAGTGTGCTCTACATTACAAGGGAAACAAATAGTCCCTTGTGTGCGCGTTAAATATAAAAAAAAACTTAAAACTTATTAAATTGTTTCAAGTGAGAGTGCCATTGATATCGAAGAATGTGGTGGACAAAGCTATGATTACGCCAATAAGAGTGGCAAATACAACTGCTTATAGTTTGTGTAGTTTGTATGTGACCTTTTTGTTAACATGTTTTTTGGTAATTCTTCATGGGTTTTAGGTCATTTGAAAATAAAACTGTAGGCATTAATCCATTCAACCGTAGTGTTATTTACATAATTCTAATCATTAAACGTATGTTAGCTTTAATCCATGCGACCGGAGTGTTATTTGCACAATTCTATGTACAGTTAATGTTCTTTTCACATCGAAGGCCTTGTAAATGATATGTATGTACTATGTTTATATCGTATATTTTAAGCATATTCTTAATTTTCAAACTGTTAAATCGTATGATTTCTTAAATGTAAAACCTATGTATAATGTATATGACTTATCCGTTAATCTTTATCTCATGCACATGCAACTCGAAGTCTATGTAAATTATGTTCGGATGATAAAGAATCACTTGTTAATTGTCGTTTGAAGAAAGAGGGTGTTTTAATTTCGTCGCATCCTACAAAACAAAGTCTTTTTTTTCTTTTACGACGTTTCGTCCATGATTATGTTCATCATCAGGTGAAAAAAGATTGTTATTAATTACATTAAAACTAAAAAGCACAAATCACATTAATACAAATCTTTTTTCATCTTATTTCTTAAGACGTCGAATAAGTGCAATTCGCTGCATTTATCAGTTCTGATCTGGCTGGAATTACTGACAGCAAGAATCACGAGGATCTGTAACTGTAAGCTTATAAGCTTTTCAAAATAGCTTTTTACGGCCGAAAATTGGCGTTTCGTCCCGATAACTCACTTGGACTTATCAGTTAACAGTGAGTACCTTTGTCAAGACGCAACTTTCGATTTTTTTAAGTCCAACATACATATATAAAGTTTTTGCCAAAACCTTTGTGTGAACTATATCCAACAAGATTAAATTTGTAATCATTTAGTTGGAAAGAAAGTCTAGGGCCAGACTTAGTTGTTTTTTAATTTTAATTTCTTACAACGTAATATATAGAGTTTGTATTAAAACCTTCAATTCATTTTATAAACTTTTGTTGAATAATTCTTTACAATCTTGTTTCCCAAAAATTGCCTTGCGCAAGTATTTGTCTCTCATGAATTTTGATCACATGATCATCAACTGCAATGAACGATCTTTCTCAACAATAAAATGAGTAAAAGAACATGATGACTCAAAATCGTCTTGATCACCGCAGTTTAATGAATACCTATTTTGCGAGGAAATGACAAAACCTCCTAGAGTAAAATTTGTCTCGAAAAAGTGCATCTCATGTAGCCGTTCGGACTCGGCGGTAAACTGTAGGTCCCTTCCATTCTTGCAGATTAACAACACACACACAGCAATGGTTGAGAGTATAAGTCACAAGGCCTTATCTCCTTAAGGAGCTGTCGCGCCAATAAATTTATTTATTTTTTATTATTGATATAAGTATATTTAAATACTTAGAAGAGTCGATATGAACAGTATCGATTACTTTTCCCAAACTAAATCCAGAAAAGTTGGTTTGTAACAGTTTTGATTTATTTAATACTATAACCGTGATAACTTAAGGCAATATGAAGTCGCTTGATAGAATTTGCTACAGGCCCCGCGCTGGCCTAATTCGGCACTGCTTACCTTATGTTTATAGAATTTATAATCGCTAGTAAGAAAATTAAAAAAGCGGCAAATCCGCCAAAGGATGTAATTAAATGAAATTTGCAGTCACTATTTACTCGAAAACTTTGAAAGCCTGTTGAATGGGGTTTGGGTTATTTCCGGAAAATATATGTAGGTATGCTCAGTCACTGTCAATGCCAAATTATGGTAACCATTATACAATGGAACTGTCTATGGTGAAAATTCATATATGTTAGGCCAATAAATTAACAAAAATGAATCCCTCTAGAAAAAGGGGGACCGAAGTCATATGTCAAGGTCGGGTGGATGAGATGAAACATTTAAGCATCTGACTGTGACATGATAGCAGGGCCCGACCCGGGAATGAGCCGAGAAACGAGAATTCACGAGACAAAATAAAAAATGGAGGAGAAGAATTTAGAATACTTTAATAAGCATGCAAAATCGCACCGCAGCAACCATGGCTTAAGTGACGAGGAATAGATTGTATGTGGGGAGGTAATATTAATGCCAGTTGGCATCGTTTTTGCATTCAAAGTCTTTATGTGTGTGCGATGTTCACTGTTCAATGTAGGGGATGAAATTGAATTTGTCGTTACGATTTCCATCCTTTCAATTTGGTGATACCGGATGACTGTACAGTGTACATGAGTACATCCTCCAAAAATGTGGGAAATCCTTGAAAAATATGTGTATTGTGTTGGGGATGGCGCGGCTTTCCCTTCCAAATCCTGTTTTAATAAACACAGATATAGTGACTCGTCCTGTGGGAATATATATATTAAAAAAAATAAAAATTCTCTTTTATGGCTTATATCAAAGGATTGTTCCTTAATGGATAATGCGATTATTGCAAGCCTTGGAAGTCATGAGGTTTTATTTTGGTTAAGTACCCTTCATTTGGCAGGCTTATTGTTGTATGAAAAATGACATTTATTGTGGCTCGTGCTCACTGAACGATAAAAGACATTTTATTGACAGGAGAAGATCAATGCTTTGGGTTTGTGGTAATCGATTGAATATTCTAAATGTTCTTATTCCTTAAGCCTTAATCGACCTTAAGCCTTTCTACCCTATTCCATGGCGTCTAAAAATAAATGATTTTTTTTAAATTACCTAGGTTTTGTATTTAGATGACGGATTAAATACTTACACTTCTGACAGTTACCGAAAATGTATAAAACCTAGGAATTGTATACAATTCCCAGTACTGGAAATTTGTATATTTAAAACTATTTCGCACTTTTTCTGAAGGCCTTTTATTATTTTTTTTTAAGGAGGATGTAATAGTAGACATAGGTGGTTTATTCACATTCTCTCAAACTAATGTAATCCTTAAATCTTTTTTTTACAAATAATTCATAGCTTTTTAAGAGGGTTAATTGATCCTAACTTAAACATTCTGGATATCAGTAAAATTTTAAAATTTGTTACAATAAAAAAAATGAAGATGAAAATGGGCACGATTGAGTCACACGTACTTGCTCTTACGTGCCTTATTACATTGGAAAGCAAAATCTTTGACACAAACAAGTAAAATTTACGTTGAAGATAACACAGTTTGAACTTATAAAAAGTGTCAAAACCACAGTGCTTAACGGTTTTTAGTAAGAATGAAGTACGCAATCACACGTCTTAAACAACAAAGAATTTATGAATAATGTATTTCGAAAATTGTAGTACCGTTTTTGATAAAATCCTGTTTTTGTTTTCAGTTTTTTTTGAATAAAAAAAAATTTGAAATTTTGGTATGGGGGTTTTTAGAGTTTATTAATATACATTTGATAGTTAAATTTAAAATATTTTTTTGATTACTTTTAAAAATATCTAGTTTTCAAAAAAAAAAAATCTAAAATTAATTTCAATTAGTAAAAAAAAGTTATTCAACATTTTGACATGCAAAATTAATTTGGCTACCTAGGTCTTTTCAAATATAAAATTTGACAAAAAAAACGATATATGAAAGGTACCGTTAATAGACTTTTAATGTTAATTCGCTTCTAATCAAATAATAGCCATTACAAACCAAAAAATTGTCAAAAATGTTCATCAAAATCGCTGGAGCCGTTTTCGAGAAAAATAAGTTTTTTTTAAACGTTCATATGGCAGGTACCGTTATTTTAAGGTCTAAAAATAAAATTTTGATTTCTCCTCTTGGGAATGTCAAAAGAATAACACACAACAAATTTGAAGACAATCCCTTAAACCGTTTAGGCTGCAGCTCGTTATACATACTGACAGATATTTTTTGTCGATCACTTTTTTAGACTTGTCTATGATCGTAATGTCATGTTTCATTGTTATCTCAATTTTTTTTATATTCACAAATCCTAAACTTGCCTTATAGTCCCTGATGTATAATGTCCCAAAATGATAATTATCATTATGAATAATAATTCATGATGTTAATTATCATTAACGCTGATATTACACGCTCCCACATACACATGAATACCAGCTAGCTTGGTGGTCTCATTCTTTGGTTGTTTTCAGAGTCAGTCGAATTTGTCATTTCAATAAAGAATGTTAAAACTATTTTTAATAGAGTCTTTAATTCAAATACAGAAATACATCAGTCCCTATAATCGCGAAGTGCCTTATCACATTGACAGAAAAACTAACACAGAATTTTAAAACCACAACATTTATTTATTTATATATTTCAGAGGGACTTAATATTAAGATATACATTTTTTAGATAACTTAGCCTAACTAAAGGAAATTCATGAACAATTTATTTGCTATAACATATTTATGTTTATATAGGTATAAACTTAAATAAACATATGATTGCATTTCATTATTTTTTAATTTTTTTATTAAATTTATATATATACATAATAAAGATATATGTACTTTAATCAAAATGCATACATTGTTTCTTGTAAAAACAGAGTAAGCAATCAGAAGTCTTAAGTAACATTTAATTAATACAAATAAGTATTTCGAAAATGTAAGACTGATTTTGATAAAAACCAAAACAAAACGAATTTATTAAAATAACATTAATAGATTTGTTTGGTAATTTTTTTATCTATAAAATTGCAGCAATACCTACCAAAGTTCCCTTAAAATGTTCATCCAAATCGTTTTAACGTTAACATTTAGATGTTATAGGTAGCCCGAAATTAAAATTTTAAAAACCCTTCTAAGAACAATTCCTATACATACCAAATTTGAAGGTAATAAATTCAATCGCTTGGACTAGAGTGCTATACATTATATACACAGACAGATAGACAGATTTTTTTTCAATGAGTCAATGTTTCTCTATAATCCAAATGTCATGTTTAATTGATATCTCAAACTAATCTAAGCTTGCGAACCTGTGTAGTTATATCAAGAATATGGTCATGATTGGATTGCATAAATATTTGCTCTTAAGTGCCAATCACGTTGATAGCAACATATTTTAAAGAATCAAGTAATTTTTGTAAACAGAAAAATGGGCACGACTAAGTCGCACGTACTTGCTCTTATGTGCCCAATTACATCTTTGACAGAAACAATTAACATTTACGTTGAAAATAAAACAGTTTGAACTTATAAAACATGAAATCCTGGATGAGTATTTTTTGCGCTGTCACAAATAGGATTTGAGTCCAGCTACTTGATCCATGCACCAAAAATCTCCCGAAAAATTAACTGCGTCTCCAAGAGCAAATTCAAAAGTCTTGGTTAGAAAATACAAAACTGTCTATGATAATTATGTAGTGAGGGGGAGGAAATCGATCCGAAAAGTAACTAAAATCAATACCAACAGGATGTCAATATGGTGATGATATTTCGGTGCTGTCTGCGCAGAATAACGCAGCCAGCTGGAATTGTGTAGCTCCCAATAACGATGCCAAAGTTATCTTACTCTCCCCGATTGGATACACACTTAACAAGCTAAATAAGTGCAAAATTATTCACAGCAAATTATATAGAATACAACACAATTAACGACCTTAACAGGTAAATTTACCTAATTGTAACCATAATTGAATCTAGAAATATTTTGTTCATTTATATATTTCAATGACCAAAGAGATATCTTAAAAAACACAATTTTTCCCTCTTTGAATGATTGTCCACTCATTTCCGTTAAAAAATGTAAAAAAATGTAGAACAATTTATTGCAACCGATTTAAATATCCTCTGAAACAATAATAATAATTGAGCCACCCCAAGCCCCAATATACGTACTAAGGTGCGCCATAAAATTCATGCTCAATGCACAATCACATACCCATACGTACCGAATAACCACCCTTATACTTAACCACATCCGGAATTGCCGGGTGTGTCGAGTTGATAGAGATTTTTTGAATGTTAATTTAAAAATATTGCAGCGCTAACACAGACAGCCACCTAGCATATCAATCACAATTGTACATCCTTTTTGCATATTTGCATGTTAACTTTTTTTTAATTCACATTTATACACATATCAACAAATTCAGCACACCTACCCTTGAGGCTTGACAGTATTAATTGTTTGCGGAGTATATGTAGTTAAGTTAAATGAATATAAAAATGCAACAAATTGTTGTTGCAGATCGCATAGGCCCAAAAGGTATTCAACAGTCAGCGAGCATTTCGTGACCTGACAACAAGTCGCTTAAAATTAATATTAAATTAAAAACAACCCCATTAAAGGATTATTTTTAAATGAAATTATACAGAACAGACATGATGATGGCGTGTGAGAGTGGGGTGTTGGGTGTGTAAATGGTGTCTTTTGAACACAGATAGGTGTGGTGGGCTTGGTAGAGTATAATTTGCGATGCAAGAGCCGAGCGTGTCCTTGTAGGCCACAATAAAGTTTTGATTAAACAGCACTCCTAGAAAATTCGAAATGTAACACTGTTCGGGTAAGTTTTCACAGTTTGAGCATTAAAAGCAGTAGGTTGGTCGACTGTAGATTGCCGCTACACTTGCTCCTGATCGATATAATCTTGGTTAATTGCTTAAATAGCCTGGCACTGCTTCCCTGTCGAGCGAAAGCACAAATCGAATTATGTTGCCAATTAATTGGCGGTGTAAACAGGACTCTCGTTGGAGGATGGAACGTGCCACCTGATGGAGCCGGAGCTGTTAAAGTGTCAACAATTGGTTACACCCATACAATATTTAAATTCATTATGAGTCCGGATGTCCTGATTAATTTGTATTAATTATTTTAATACCTTGCAGAAATTAATATCTGTAAATTACATCTTATCAGAATGAGAATTTATTCAGGGATGTCAATATAGACTTCACCTTTTACTTGTGCACATTAATTAAGTTCATTTATAATAAGAAGCTTAAGTCATTATCATCATAAGATAGGATAACTCTGAAAATTTTTCTTAGAATTATATTACTTAGCTTAAATATTATAGTAGAGGTATGTAGGTTATTTATCATTTATCAAGTCCAGATATTTGTTGAATAATTTGACCATAAAACAGACTTCTGAAGGCTTTCACACCCTTTCCAATGCCAGATCTTCGATATTGTTCTCAAGGGAATTAGGCCATAGTATTACTATAGAATACTGATACTGATATATCTGTGGCCACAATTAATAACCGCTTAAGTCGACTTAAGCGCAAACTGAGATTTGTATTGCATCGTTATCTTCTTCTGTTGTTGCATATAAGAAAAAAATCCTAGCTGTCTTAATTCAATTTTTGCTGAAATAAATGAAAAAGAAAAAATCGCTTAAGTGTTTGTCATTACACACAGCATTTGCAATAACCGCTTATCTCACCAAAGAATTTTAAAACCTTTTAATTTCATTACCAATAACGACTAAAGTTGACCTAAGCCATTCATCAAAATTCAAATATCTTCTGAAATCCAACACGCATACATTACTGAAAACCGCTTAAAAAGACATAAGCGATTATTGCAAATAAGAAAACTGTTCGAAAAATAATCGTTCATATATTCTCGAAAAACGACTTAAGCCTTTATTGAAATTTTTTAAATTTCGTTCCTAAAATACAAACAATCATCAATTTTTCAGTTGTGTCGGCACAAGGAACTATGTAGGCTAAGCGTTTTTTACAACGATCAATTCCAGGAATCCATTTCTTACGTTAAGTTAATTTGTTATTTAGAAATGAAGCGTAAAACACCAGTTGAATTAAGCGTGCCGTTAAGTGTAGTCCATTAAGATTTTTTATTTGAATAAGAGCGTTGAAACGTTAACTTGGTGCATTACAATAAAAAGTTAATAAATAATATGAGTTCTCGAGCGTTACAAATTCTAAACCTTCCAAGGAAAGGCATATTTTCCACACAGAATGAAAAAAGAAGTGAGCTGCCACCGCTACCAAAAAACAATTTCAATGGTGAAAAAAGTGATTTAGGTTGTTTATCTATAATTTTTTTCAAAATTGTGAAGTTTTTGATGTTTCTTCAATGTATATCTTCTTAGAATCTAACTCGCAGTTATTTTTGGAACCCGTTATAAATGAAACAAAATCATCAGCAAATGGATTCGATTATGAAAACTTTATCAAGAATTTGGTGCCGATAGAACCCATAGAATTGGAAAACGATTTTTTTAGCTCGGATAACTCTGTTCGCGATCTGAATTTCGAGCTTTCGGAAATGGATATATCAGAAAATTGTTCCGATGAGGAACTTTTGAACATGGGTAAGCAACTTGAAGCAAATCTGGTCTCCTCTCCGTCACCAACTTTGTTTGAAAATCAACCAAAACATAATTCAAGCAAGGCAATTGCAAAAAAGCGAAACAGAGGAGAATCAATCATACACTCGAAAATCTGGAGTTAGTTCCTGCAAGAAAGTGTACGCCTCTTAGTAGCTGTCGACAAAATTGCAATGTAAAAATAAATTTTGAAAATCTTATTGGTCGTTGGGAACGTTTATTGAAAAAGTTCTTTTCATCGGATGTTTGATAGAAATTGAGGACAAAAAGTCACAGACGTTAAAGAAAAGCGAAACTCGTCCCCGAAACCAACAACATCACATTAAATATTTTATAAACAAAAATTTTATAATGCCAAAAATGTTTCAAGCAATTCTTCAATGAAACTGAAAGCTTTTTGAAATCAGTTGTAAAAAAAAAGTTGGAGCAACCAAATATTCCTTTTAAAGATAATCTTGGTTCCGGTGGAGGAAGTAACAAAATATCTGAATAAGTGGTTCAACTCATTAAGACTCATCATTGTATATAGAAACTATAGTACTATCATGGCGACGCATTTTGCGCACGCCCCCTGTCTCGCTGATTCAGAACTAACTGAAAGATTTGAAAAGAGAATTTTAAGAGAATTTTTTTTTTTAAATAGAGAATAAAGATGAAGTTAGAAATAGACAGGGCTATTTGGAAAAGGAAAAAAATACATGCAGTGAGGTGAGTTAAGTTGTTGTTGCTTTGTTGGGGAAATGTTTGTTTTTAATATAATTTTTTTTGTTTTGGTTGCCGTGTTGTATATACGTATGTACAAACAATTTCAAAGGCAAATTTTATGAGGCTAGTTTTGGATTCGTGACTATAAACAAAAAATTGATATAACAATCAAGCATGACATCATGACATGGCGATAATAGAGAAGCCTTAAAAGTTAGTGAACAAATTGTATGTCTGTCTGTCAGGTTGTCAGTCTGTCTGCATGTCCATCTGTATGTATAATGATCTGCAGCCTTAACGGCTTAAGTCATATAATTACCTATAGCTTGAACCAATTTATTTGGGCATTCTACTGCGCAGCTCTCTTAAAATGTCCCTTCTCATCTCATGATTTTAAAAGATGGACTTTCGTTACATGAGGTATAATGATGGCTTATTATACAGTGTTCAAGAAAGAAGAAAATACTTATTTTATATGTAGGTATATGTACGTATGAAAGAACACGATTGCATAACTTGCCTTATACAAGTATCTATGTACGGATGTATATTAAACTACAGCCTAAACGGTTTGGCCAATTGTTATGAAATTTGGAGCATAAGGTTATTTTGACGTTCTACAAACGAGATATTTCAATTTTTTCTTTAGCTCAAAAATTAACGGTAATTGATATATATCCGTTATGTAAAAGCTTATTTTTTGGAGCCGTTTCCAAGAATTTTTATGAAAAAAATCAGTGTAACTGCTAACTGTAGGTAAGCATTATATTTTGGTGAAAACCGCTGATCCGATTACTATCAAAATTGATATTCAAGAAGATGTAGGTTTTTCGAAAAAATTACTAATTAAAATATACATATGTTATTAAATATATATACATATATGTAGGTACATATATGTACCTAAATTGAACAAAATATTTGCAATATTAGAAAACTAAGGCAAAATTACAATAGAATGCAACTTGACATACAAATTAACGCAAATAATAGTATCTCCCTTTTTCATCCTAATATTTCTACAAAAATGTCTTTGTTTACAAATCTAAGTTTTACCTATGAATGGAAAGCAAAATTCAAAACAAAAATCCGTTTCTTCAAGGACGTTTGTATAATATGCATAGTAAGAAGTAAGCTTGTGTTTAAATTTTAAGACTGTATGTGTATATTTTCTTACAAACGGCAACGTCCCTTGAGTAAACAAAAATTTAAAAACCTAAAGAATTCTAGCCAATTTCGTACTAATGTATAAAATATGTATGTTAGTATAAGTGCTCGTATTCCCTATAAAACAGATGTAAACGAAACAAAATAAACAAAAATTCAAATCGCAGTCAATAGACTCACTGCCTATTCCTACCAACAACAAATTCTGTATTTTTAAAAAAACCGTTGCTAGGGATTTTTATATAGCAACAAGAGGCTTTAGGAAAGTAAGCAAAAATTTTAAAATATCAAAACAAAAAATATCTGGTCCTACGGAATGTGTTTTTTTATGAATGAATTGCACTACTGGGTTGCTCGTAGTAGAAGTTGTTGTTGTTAATCGTCGTTGTTGTTGTTGTTGTTAATCGTCGAGCCTTTTTTTAAATGTTGACACTGTATGTGTTTATTTACATACTATATACATATACAATGCTAATGCCTTAATCAAAAATACATATCCCGCACCTACAATAGTACACTTATTTTTGTTCATAAAAATTCTTAGAGCCGTTTCCGAGAAAAATAAGCTTTTACTTAATGGTTATATGACAGGTACTGTTAATATTTGAGCTAAAAAAAATTAAAAAGTCCTCTGTAGAATGTCAAAATAACCTCAAGTTCTAAATTTGAAGACGATTGGCAAGAAGGCAGTTTATATACAATGGACTCATATAAATAGCTTTCCTGCATACGAGAGTCATTATTCTAGGCGGGACACGTCTTGTAAGTACTTTCATGCGGATTTGACATTAGCTATTATGTACAAGCTATTCGGCGAAAAACACCCGACGGTTTCCGTGAGCATGAGCAAATTTTCAAGTATTTTTTAATGGTACGTTTGCTTTTTAAGAACTTAATAATATTGTATGATATGTATCTTGCATTAAAAAAGAGATGACAGATGACACTCTTAGCTTTGGGTCTATTTGAAATTGTTTTTGTTTTTTTTTAATATATATCTACTAAAAAGTAATTTTATTGTAAAAGTGGTTTAATTTTGTCTCTAAAAGGATCCATTTAATTCTTTAATCTTTAAATAAAACAATTAGAACGTTAATATTGATTCCTGAAATGTTCAAAGCTTGGTGTGTTTTTCTGAAAAAAAAACACTATATATAACCGACCACTTTACGACGATCACTTTTAAGCATTTAAATTAAATAATAGTTATAAATAAATAAATAAATTATTTGTACTTTTGATTTCTATAGGAATGAACATTAAATTCAAAAAGTCCAGCATAGACACCTGTAATAGATGTGACACATTAAAAGCAAAACTAGAGATTGCAAAACGTGAAAATGCTGAAGAGCTTGCAACCCTTCAAGGCGAATTGGACCATCATCATTACATGGCGGAATTAGCATACGATTCTAAAAGGGAAGATAAAATGATGGCCAAAGAAAATTCTGAAATAATGGGTTTCGCATTTGACCTTCGTGCTTACCGACACCCTATCTTCGAAATTCCATAAGCTTCTACAATCGGCAACTATGGACATACAATCTAACGGTACATAACTTTTTCACTAATACCCCATATTGTTTCATGTGGCACGAGGGTATGGCTAAGCGAGGAGGCAATGAAATTGCATCATGTCAAATGAAGCATATACAAAATGTTATCGCCCACAATCAAGTAAGTCATTTAGTTTTTTACAGTGACTCTTGCAGCGGACAAAATAAGAACTAATATGTAAGCACAATGTTTCTACTTTATTGCTAAACAATAACATGATTGAAAATATTGATCATAAAGTCCTCGGGGGGTCAACTTAATTAAACTGAGTGACATCCCCAAAGCACCACCGAAAAATTTAATAAATTCAAAGAAAAAAAAAATTATCTTAGAAGCTTGTTTCCATTTTTATCGAACCTGCATATTACGAATTTTATAATAATTTGGAAACGGAAAATGCATATGATATTCATCCTGATTTAGTGGACCAGGATGAAAATGATGACATTTAAGACTTCCTAAAATGTTTTTATTTTTTTTTTGTAATTTTATATTATACCTATACTGTGAACTACCTGTTTTTTTAATAAGTTTTGTTGTCTTCTTTTAATTGTGAATTATTAATCTTAAAAATACCTTTATTTAAAAAAAATTACTTAAATTGATTGGAGTCAAAAAACAGATTTTCAAAAAACAGCTTATCTCATTTAAGAAAAAAATTCAAAAATTATTCAGTTTGCAATAACAGCTTAAGTGACATAGGTAAGCAATAAAAGCTTAAACACAATTTGGAAAAACAGCTTTAAAAAAGTTTTTTGCAATAAATTTCGGAATAAGGATTTTAGAATTACAGAAAACTGTGCACGCGATTCTGGTTGAAGCCTTTTAAATGCATTAGTTTTTTCCAGATTCAAAAATTTGTTTCGAAGAACAATAACCAACAATCATAGTTTTGAACTTAGCGGTTTTTCGTTGTGGCCACAGAATATATTTACAAGAATCTAAATAAGTATCTGTGAATATATATTTTACCGGCAGGAGAGTGAAAATAAAAGATAATCGATCATGACATTATGACAGTTCGACAAGAAAAAATCCTTTATTATTTTCGTAAACTTGATCAAGAAAAGTGGTGCGAAATATAACAGAAACATGGGCAAGAGTACAAATACTCAGGCGACAAAAAATATTAACAGATTTTTGTAGAAACGTTAGGTATATACAAGCATTTTTGACTAAAGGAAGGGAGGGGAATATTAAAAAAAGGCTTAAAATGAAAAAAATATCTTAAATAACGGTAATACTTACAATAAATTAAGTTATTTATCATGTTTTTAAATAAAAAAAATTATATATAAAGCTTTTTGATAAAAACTTAACCGAGTTTGAAGTAAGTTTTTTTTAAAAGCTTTATAAGTATTTCTTAAAAAAAACAACATGATGATAGAAGATACTTCTAGCTTTCAAAAACGTGATTATAAGTTAGTATTACTGTTATTTTTAAATATGTTTTTATCATTTTAAGTGTTTTTTTAAATTGCCCTTCCCGCTCAAACGAGAGGAGATAAGCCACATATCCCATAGTAAAACGTGTTTGTAAGTAACTGTTCTATACAAAACCGTCATTAAACTTTGTCGCCCGAGTTATCGTACTCTCCCCAAAAGCAGGCGCGCGGCACAAAACATGTGACTGCATAGCATATTAATAAAGGAAAACCAAGTTCATGGTGGCTACTTCTGAGATAAGTGTTCCTCAAAGAATCAGGGTAGTGGAGCATGAATTTGAAGTAATGCATTCATTTAACGGCTTTCGGTCAAAAGTAGCAGCCGATGATACTGTTTCGTTCGAGAGGAAAATATTACGGAGAATTGTTGAACCCGTATGCGAGAGAGGACGACACCAAACATCAAGTATTGGCCCTGGTATTGTTCTCTGAGTTGTCAGCGGAACAATTTTGGTGAAATATCAATCATCAGGCATGCTTTCGTCTAACAATAACTTGCTAATTGAGTTCCAACTAAGAAATTCGTCAGATTGGATTTGTGACATTTTTTTGGTCTTCTTTGCCAAGATAGAACGGTTCAATTAGCCTGAGGATGTAATTTAGTTCGTCATCGTCCTTATACAGTCTGCAGAAGTGTTTTTTTTCATATTGTGATGTGGCAACAAGTTTAGATACATTTTGTAAACTAACGACATCTGTTGGATTCATTGTGTACAACAACCACCATTTATTGTGTACAACAACCATGCCCCTAGAAGTATGCTACATATTTGCAACATGTTTTAACTTAGTACTAAATCGAACTTGACGAAACAATTCGAGACTCGAATTAGTACCGAAAGCTTAGATTGTGCCAGAACCAGACAGAAGCTTCCAGAAGCTTTTAAAGTTGTATAAATACAAGAGTAGATTGCATTGTCAGTTCAGTTTAGTTTCGAAAGTGGAATTGTTAACAACTGGAAGCATTAGTAAAAAGTGATTGAATTGAGATTAAATAAAAAGTGTTAAATTATAAAAACGTATTTGAATTGTGAATAAGTGAAATAAGTTAAATTGGTGTTATTTAAACTGAAAGACGTTGTGTTTTATAAAATAAAGAGATTTGTTTTTTTTTTTTTTTTTTTTTTTTATAATTAACGCGCGCACAAGGGACTATTTGCTTCCCTTTTAATGTAACACACTGCGCGGGCATTAGGAAGATAGGGAGGGGAAAGATAGGAGGTGTCGATTAACATTGGTTTTGAATGTTTGCAAGTTGAAATGGCAAGGGAAAATCTCGCCGGGTAAACCATTCCAAAGTCTTGTTGTACGGCTAAAAAAAGAATCTCTATATTTCACGGTACGTCCGAAATTGGGCTCAAGGGTGAACTGATGGGCATTCCTAGCAAGACGAGTATTACGGGCGAAACTTTTAAGGGGAGGAATGCAGCTGGCTACCTCGAGTGAACATTTTTTATAAAAGAACCGATAAAATAAGGAAAGACATGAAACATTGCGTCGGTGTTCGAGAGGGGCAATTGTTTCAGCGGCAGTTCTATTTCCTATCAATCTTAACGCTCGATTTTGTATTCTATCAAGCAGGTGAAGCGATGTTTGTGAAGCACCTGCCCACAGGTGGGAGTTATACTCGAGTTTAGGGCGTATAAACGCTTTATAAATTGTAGCCAGATCAGATGGGGAAAAATACTTCTTACACCGATACAGAAAACCTAAGCACTTAGCAGCATTTTTAGCGATTTCAAATATATGGTCGTTCCAACGGAGGTCATTGTTGACACACATACCGAGTACTGAGAGCTTTTCGGTTTCTTCGATGTAAGTGCCATTCATGGACAATGGCATTGGGGGTATGTTTAGCTTTAACGACAGAAGACAGCATTGAGTTTTCGAAGCATTAAACTCCACACGATTCCTATTACCCCATTTAACAATGCTGTATAAATCGGAGTTTAATGAGCTTGACATACGGCACCGTTGCAATTGTACGTCCGAAGGCGAAGGACGTGAATTATCGAACAAATATGAAAAGCTGAGGGTAGAGTCGTCAGCAAAACAGTTAAGTGGATTAGAAGTAACAGAAAGATGATCATTTATAAAAATGAGGAAAAGAGTCGGAGACAGAACATAGCCCTGGGGCACACCAGCATTTATTTTATGGGAATCAGACTTGAATCCGTCCAATACAACTTGTATTTAACGGTCCAGGAGATAGCTTCTAATCCAACGAACAAGAGTATTATCGATCCCAAAAGCACGCATTTTCGATAAGAGAGCTTCATGCCAAACTCTATCAAATGCCTTGGAGATATCAAGAGCAATAATCTTACTTTCACCAAAGCGATGTAAAGATTTGTTCCACTGTTCGGTGAGATATGCCATCAGATCACCAGTGGAACGGTTGCTGCGGAAGCCATACTGACGGTCATGGAGAAGCTTACGATCTTCGAGATATTCCTTAAGCTGACGGTTAATCAGTGTTTCCATGACCTTAGAAAGAAGGGATGTTAGTGCTATGGGTCGGTAGGAGGAGGGGGAGGATGGGTCACCTTTCTTAGGGACAGGCTGGACAAATGCTGTTTTCCATCTTCTAGGAAAGATTCCAGAAGAGTAGGAGCGATGGAAAAGCTTACGCAGTGGCTTTGCCAGTGTGGAAGAACACCTCTTCAGAATAATCGGGGGTATACCATCCGGGCCAGCGGATTTGTGTATATCGAGATCTTTGAGAACTCTTGCTACTGTACGAGTGCGGAAAAAAATCTGTCCCATGGAAAAATTTACATTCTCAAGTACAGGAGGGGCAACGTTGCTATGCGGCAGCGTGGAGCTGGCAGCGAAATGGGCGGCGAGCAAGTTTGCCTTCTCTGAAGAGTAAACAATTGGTTTGTTATTGTCGATGAGCGTTGGAACCGAAGATGTTGAGGAGTTTTTAATATTTTTTACAAATGACCAAAAATTTTTACTGCCTTTGGGACACTGCAGAATTTTTTGCCGTAATTTTTGGTCATGCAAAAATTTGGTTCTTTCAATAACGGAGTTGCATGAGTTTCTTGCTTGTTTGTGCTTTTTCCGATTTTCCTCTGTAGGGTTGGCTTTGTAAGAACGGAAACTTACTTCTTTGAGCCTGATAGCTTCTTTACACTCAGAATTAAACCAAGACTTTTCTTTAGGTTTGATGCTTTTTACTCTGTTGGGAATAAAAGCACGCATCCCTAGAAGAATCACATTTGTGATCATTTCAGCACTGGCATCAATGTCACTATCGAGGAAGCATAGTGACCAGTTAAAGTTTCGGAAAAAAATATTCAGGCCGTCCCAGTTGGCTTTCTCGTATTGCCAAACGGTCCTGGTGGGAAGTTTTTCTTTAACTGGATGGGTGGAGGATGAGAAATTAGCTGAAATGACACAATGGTCTGAAGTGCCAAATGGAGAAGTTACACTAATGGTATATTTATCAGGGTGAGAAGTAAGAAACAAGTCAAGAGTATGGGCGGCTTGCCCAGCAACATCCGGTATACGCGTTGGCACATCGATCAGTTGGGTAAGGTGATGTAACCCGGCAAAGAGCTCGACATACCTTCCTTCGGGTGTTGTCTGACCAGAATAGCGGAGCCAATTGGAATTGTGTACATTGAAATCGCCCGCAATAACGATTTCAGTGCGAGGACAAAGGGAAACAATTTTCGAGATAGAATCAGACAGCGCATCAAACTCGTTACAAGTCGAATTGCTGTCGAGATTTGGACTCCTGTAAATAAAACAATAATGAATGACATGCTTGCGGACAGTGAATTTGAGCCACAAGAAGTTAAAGTCCGTGTTGGAACATTGCCCATATTGGGGAAGGCTCTGGCAAGCAATATCATTTCTAACATAGACCACGAGACCATGATGGGAAAAGAGTAATGGCACCAAGCTATACCCATGTAGAGCAAATTCTGATAAATCAGTATTTACTCCAACCTGGGTTTCACTTAATGCCAAAACAGCTGGCCTGTATTGAACAGTGTAGACGTACAGGTGAAAGAAATTCTTTCTAATACCACGAACATTGGAATACACGACACAAAAATCACTTACCATTTAAAAATACTTACACACAAAACACAATTCTGAATAAGTCGAACCATGCAGTGAAAATCCAAATTAATCTCTGTAATAATCAAACTGTCTTAGGTGTTATGCCCATAAGACAGCTTGCATACAAAAAATCAATTTAAATATTCAGCACAGCAAGCATACGATGCCTACAGTAGATAAGAAAGAGGCAGTTAAGCTAAGCACAAAGGGTTGGGACAGATAGGAGGATAATTTAATTTGTTATGCAAGTGTGAATTATTTTTTTTTTTTTTCTTTCACAGCGCGAATGGGCATCTTATCGTCTTCCAACGACGCAAGTGGATATTGTTATTATCTTTACAGCACACGCGAGGGGGTTTTGCCAATTTCTCAAACGAGTGTGTAATATAATTTTTTTTTTTTTTTTTTTTTTTTTTTTTTTTTTTTTTTTTTTTTTTAACACTCGCGATAACAATGTTTCTACTTTATTGCTAAACAATAACATGATTGAAAATATTGATCATAAAGTCCTCGGGGGGTCAACTTAATTAAACTGAGTGACATCCCCAAGGCACCACCGAAAAATTTAATAAATTCAAAGAAAAAAAAAATTATCTTAGAAGCTTGTTTCCATTTTTATCGAACCTGCATATTACGAATTTTATAATAATTTGGAAACGGAAAATGCATATGATATTCATCCTGATTTAGTGGACCAGGATGAAAATGATGACATTTAAGACTTCCTAAAATGTTTTTATTTTTTTTTTGTAATTTTATATTATACCTATACTGTGAACTACCTGTTTTTTTAATAAGTTTTGTTGTCTTCTTTTAATTGTGAATTATTAATCTTAAAAATACCTTTATTTAAAAAAAAATTACTTAAATTGATTGGAGTCAAAAAACAGATTTTCAAAAAACAGCTTATCTCATTTAAGAAAAAAATTCAAAAATTATTCAGTTTGCAATAACAGCTTAAGTGACATAGGTAAGCAATAAAAGCTTAAACACAATTTGGAAAAACAGCTTTAAAAAAGTTTTTTGCAATAAATTTCGGAATAAGGATTTTAGAATTACAGAAAACTGTGCACGCGATTCTGGTTGAAGCCTTTTAAATGCATTAGTTTTTTCCAGATTCAAAAATTTGTTTCGAAGAACAATAACCAACAATCATAGTTTTGAACTTAGCGGTTTTTCGTTGTGGCCACAGAATATATTTACAAGAATCTAAATAAGTATCTGTGAATATATATTTTACCGGCAGGAGAGTGAAAATAAAAGATAATCGATCATGACATTATGACAGTTCGACAAGAAAAAATCCTTTATTATTTTCGTAAACTTGATCAAGAAAAGTGGTGCGAAATATAACAGAAACATGGGCAAGAGTACAAATACTCAGGCGACAAAAAATATTAACAGATTTTTGTAGAAACGTTAGGTATATACAAGCATTTTTGACTAAAGGAAGGGAGGGGAATATTAAAAAAAGGCTTAAAATGAAAAAAATATCTTAAATAACGGTAATACTTACAATAAATTAAGTTATTTATCATGTTTTTAAATAAAAAAAATTATATATAAAGCTTTTTGATAAAAACTTAACCGAGTTTGAAGTAAGTTTTTTTTAAAAGCTTTATAAGTATTTCTTAAAAAAAACAACATGATGATAGAAGATACTTCTAGCTTTCAAAAACGTGATTATAAGTTAGTATTACTGTTATTTTTAAATATGTTTTTATCATTTTAAGTGTTTTTTTAAATTGCCCTTCCCGCTCAAACGAGAGGAGATAAGCCACATATCCCATAGTAAAACGTGTTTGTAAGTAACTGTTCTATACAAAACCGTCATTAAACTTTGTCGCCCGAGTTATCGTACTCTCCCCAAAAGCAGGCGCGCGGCACAAAACATGTGACTGCATAGCATATTAATAAAGGAAAACCAAGTTCATGGTGGCTACTTCTGAGATAAGTGTTCCTCAAAGAATCAGGGTAGTGGAGCATGAATTTGAAGTAATGCATTCATTTAACGGCTTTCGGTCAAAAGTAGCAGCCGATGATACTGTTTCGTTCGAGAGGAAAATATTACGGAGAATTGTTGAACCCGTATGCGAGAGAGGACGACACCAAACATCAAGTATTGGCCCTGGTATTGTTCTCTGAGTTGTCAGCGGAACAATTTTGGTGAAATATCAATCATCAGGCATGCTTTCGTCTAACAATAACTTGCTAATTGAGTTCCAACTAAGAAATTCGTCAGATTGGATTTGTGACATTTTTTTGGTCTTCTTTGCCAAGATAGAACGGTTCAATTAGCCTGAGGATGTAATTTAGTTCGTCATCGTCCTTATACAGTCTGCAGAAGTGTTTTTTTTCATATTGTGATGTGGCAACAAGTTTAGATACATTTTGTAAACTAACGACATCTGTTGGATTCATTGTGTACAACAACCACCATTTATTGTGTACAACAACCATGCCCCTAGAAGTATGCTACATATTTGCAACATGTTTTAACTTAGTACTAAATCGAACTTGACGAAACAATTCGAGACTCGAATTAGTACCGAAAGCTTAGATTGTGCCAGAACCAGACAGAAGCTTCCAGAAGCTTTTAAAGTTGTATAAATACAAGAGTAGATTGCATTGACAGTTCAGTTTAGTTTCGAAAGTGGAATTGTTAACAACTGGAAGCATTAGTAAAAAGTGATTGAATTGAGATTAAATAAAAAGTGTTGAATTATAAAAACGTATTTGAATTGTGAATAAGTGAAATAAGTTAAATTGGTGTTATTTAAACTGAAAGACGTTGTGTTTTATAAAATAAAGAGATTTGTTGTATTATTTTGGAATTTTGATTGAGTTTTATTTGTCGAACCCCAGGCCAATATATCACATTGGTGTCAGAAGTGGGATAAAACTCAGTAAAGTGCTAGAAAATTCCATAGTGACATTTTCTAAAACAGTTTCGGTGACTCATTTAATTGTGAAAGTGGAATTTTCCAGAAACTATTGAACTGATTGTGCTATAAAACTGTGAATAGCGAGCATTTTTGTTAAAAATAGTGTTGGAAAAAGATCTTTCTAGAAGAGCCTTTAAAATAAAACTGACTGTGTTGCGAAAATAGTGTTTCAGTTACATAAAATGGGTCGCAAGTTAGAACAATTAACAACAGCTGAGTTGAAAGAAGAATTAGGAAAACGAAATCTTCAGACTTCGGGGCTGAAAAAGGAACTATTGCTCCGACTTCAGAATGCTATCACTCAGGATGGTGGAGACCCCGATACCATGTTGTTCGGTGTTGAAGAACAAGGGAGAGAATGCACAGTAAGTACAGCCGATGAAATGCCTGCTCTCATGAAGTTGCTTCTGTCGAAATTCGACAAACAAAAGAATGAGCAGAAGAATTCGTTGGAAATTCTCCAGGAAGTTCTCGAAAGTAAATTCGATGAACAAAAGAATTCATTAGAAACTCTCCAGAATCAACTAAGCGAAAGACTTCAAATAGTAGATCAGAAATTTGAAGCCAAAATAGAAAGCTTAGAAGAAAAGTTCGGAAAGCAAGTAGAAAGTGTAGAACAACAGTACGAACATCTGGCTAAGGAATTTGATTCCTTGAAAAAGCAGAAGGTTCGGGAATATTCGAGCGACGGTCCACGAAGAAAGGAAATGCAGCCCCCTGTCTTCGATGGTCAAACATCATGGCCAATTTATAAGAGGCAGTTCGAAGCTGCCGCCTTGACGAACAACTGGGACAGCGAAGACAAATCAATTGCTCTTACGCTTGCGCTCAGAGGAACAGCTGCCGAATTGCTGCAGACCATTCCTGAAGACAAACATCATGATTATGATGCCATGGTCAAGGCAATCGAGATGAGGTTTGGCGACGACCACATGCAGCAAGTTTACCGAGTCCAGTTGCGCCGAAGGGTCCAGACAAGAGGTGAAACGCTACAACAATTGCAAGCTGACATCGAGCGCTTGGCAAATTTGTCTTATCCCAATACCAGCAGGGAAATCATAAATGAACTGGCAACTGATGCGTTCACTAATGCCATTGCAGATGGAAAACTACAAATGGCTGTGAGAATGGCAGGTAAGAAAACGCTCGCTGAGGCTTTAGCATTTGCCCTGACAATGGAAGCAGCAGACCAAGCTTCGCAAGGTAGCCATCGCGTCAGGGAAATGGCTACGCTAGAGTGCCCATGTCAACGTGTCGACATTGAAAGACAAAACCCGAACACTGCTCGAGGTCAAATGAGATGCTGGAATTGCAACAAGGTAGGACACCTACAGCGACAATGCAGATCTCCACAGGTAAGCTGCCCACATAGCGCGAGAAAAAGGCCTACTGACAGGGATATCGCTTACCCTACCGGGCATGATTTGGGGATACATCAGTGTGGAAAGCGCGTAAAAACCAACTTTGCAGAGCAGAAGTCGGTTGATGAAATGAACGCCCCCAGGACCGTTATCCAAGTTGCCCAAACGAAACGCTGCAACCAGAGTTTGACGGTGGAGACCGTCATCGCCAACAGAAAATGTGTGGCCACTATCGATACGGGTGCCACGGCCTCCATAATTAGAAGAGGCCTTGTCCAGACGTCCTGGCTACACAACACCAGCTGGAACAGTCTGAAGGCAGCTACGGGAGAAGAAGCAAAAGTATACGGAGAGGTACTTCTGAAGATAGAACTGGCAGGGCTGACCTTCGCACATACATTCTTGGTAGCTGACATATGCGACGACTGCATACTAGGTGTGGATTTTATGAAGGCACATGAAGTAGTCCTAGACTTTCGAATGCAGGTGTTAAGGTATTCAAACGTCGAGATTCCAATGGTGTACGGAAACGAGAATGCTGTAAATCTTCGGACGATCATAAGCAGTGATGAAATTCTCCGGCCATCTTCAGAAAGAGCGCATCCTAGGTGTTTGAACGGTAAGAAGGACGAAAGTATTTCTGTTCAGAGACTAAGGGCTGAACCTGTAAAGGGTTGGACTGCGGAAGAATTTCGTAATGCACAAAAGGAAGATCCTGACATCGAGCCCATTCTTGTATGGAAGGAATCTATGGATAAGCCGAATGCAAGAGACATCTCCGACAGAAGTCCTACTGCCTTTACTGGGCGCAGTGGGACTCTCTCCATGTAAAAGATGGTGTTTTGTGGAGAAAATGGGAAATGCCGAATGGAAGATCCTTTAAGATGCAGCTTGTGGTGCCACGGTCGAAAGTGCAGGAGATTTTAAGGGAAATGCACGATGAAGAATCCGACGGGCACTTAGGAATCAATAAGACACTGAAAAAGGTACGGGTACGTTTTTATTGGTTAACTGTAAGAAAAGATGTCGAGAGATGGTGTCGAAAGTGCACCACGTGCAAAGCTGGTAGAGTACCCAAAGTCAAGGCAAGCGCTAAGATGCACCAGAACGAAGTGAGCGCCCCGATTAAAAGGATCAACGACACACACCAAAGAACCCAAAGCAATATAAACATTGCGAGAGACCGCCTGAGGACCAGATACGATGCGCGAGCAACAGCACCTGAATTCAATGAGGGAGATCTGGTATGGCTTTATAACCCACATCGCAGAAAGGGAAAATCGCCCAAGCTTCAGCAGGACTGGGAAGGTCCCTACCAAATAGTTACGCGCATTAATGACGTCGTTTTCCGAATCCAACGAGGACCAAGAGCAAAAATGAAAATTGTCCATGTGGATCGACTGTATCGTTACCACGGAAACAATGATGATGTGCTTGTTCGGGACGAACAAAACTAAGAGGGGGACAATGTGATGTGGCAACAAGTTTAGATACATTTTGTAAACTAACGACATCTGTTGGATTCATTGTGTACAACAACCACCATTTATTGTGTACAACAACCATGCCCCTAGAAGTATGCTACATATTTGCAACATGTTTTAACTTAGTACTAAATCGAACTTGACGAAACAATTCGAGACTCGAATTAGTACCGAAAGCTTAGATTGTGCCAGAACCAGACAGAAGCTTCCAGAAGCTTTTAAAGTTGTATAAATACAAGAGTAGATTGCATTGACAGTTCAGTTTAGTTTCGAAAGTGGAATTGTTAACAACTGGAAGCATTAGTAAAAAGTGATTGAATTGAGATTAAATAAAAAGTGTTGAATTATAAAAACGTATTTGAATTGTGAATAAGTGAAATAAGTTAAATTGGTGTTATTTAAACTGAAAGACGTTGTGTTTTATAAAATAAAGAGATTTGTTGTATTATTTTGGAATTTTGATTGAGTTTTATTTGTCGAACCCCAGGCCAAAATATCACAATATTCTCAGCATCGACCGCGATTCTACTACGATGTTCCCTTGATATTATTTACAAGCTTCAGTTCGAGTTCGAACTCTGACATTTTCTATTTACCTTCTGGTAAAATTTTTGAACTTTATTTCTGCTCAAATTTTAACGGTACCTGTCATACATGTTAAGTATGTAAGAGCTTATTTTTCTCGAAAACGGCTCGAAATTTTTTTATGAAAAAAAATCAGTGTACTCTTATTATAGGCGTGGTATATATTTTGGTGGAAAAAAAACAAGTTGGTAGGCTAAAAACGGTACCCCCATAGGACGGTTTTTTTTTCTTCGACTTCCTGGAAGATGAGCTGGTTAACCGGTTACAATCAAATTTCATATTCAAGAAGATGTACTTAGTCACAGTAATATAAAACCAAATTCGAATAATTTTCTTTTTAAATACTTTTAATATAATTTTTTTTTTTTTTTTTTTGAAAAATCAATATTTTAATAACAAGTAAATGGATTTTTTTTAATTTTGTTTTTAAGTGAAGGTTATTTTTGTGCTAAATTTTGCATTCTTGAATTATTTATTTTTAATTAAAAAAATTGTTAAATAAACACCGTTTTATGTATACATATTTATATACATATGCCTGTATATACAAAATATACAAATCGTTCCTACGATTTTCAAAAAAAAATCACACTTTTATATTAGTTTTAAGAAATAAAGCGGCATTTACATTTTTCTGCTGAAAACTATTTTACGTACTTTTTTCGAATAAGTCTGAAAAATCGAATAAAAACTTTGAAGTTCTGTTAATAATTTTCAAATTTTATTCGACGCCTTGACCGCACATAAGAGCAAGTACGTGCGATTCAGTCGTGCAATTTTTTTTTTTTTAAGATATAGGCAAGTACAAAGCTCATGCCAATCATTTAATGAATCAAATAGCACCAAAACATACCAATACCATATCCTATTTGTGGAAATTTGTTTGAGCTTTTTAGCTTTTTCTATATTGCGAAAATCCTAAGGCTGTTCTTAAATTTAGACTTACTTACTTACTTATGTTGGCTCAACTAGAGCGTGGTGCTCCTAGGCCTTGCTCAATACGCCCCTCCAGCTGGCTCGATCCCTTGCCTGCTGTCTCCAATTTCGCACTCCAAGTTGGCGGAGGTCTCCTTCTACCTGGTCGCTCCATCGAAGATGAGGTCTACCTTGGCTTCTGACTCCCTCTGGTTTGGCTTTGAAGACTTTACTCGCTGGAGTGTTGGTGTCCATTCGCTCTACATGGCCCAGCCATCTTAGTCGTTGGACTCTAATTTTTCTGGCTAAGCTTATGTCGCTGTACAGCTCGTATAGTTCGTCGTTGTATCTTCGTCGCCAAATGTTGTCTTCTCGGTTTACGCAAATAGGACCATAGATCGTACGCAGAACTTTTCTCTCGAAGACTCCAAGTGACTTTTCATCCGATTGGGAGAGGGTCCATGCTTCTGCACCATATAGCAGGACCGAGATGATGAGTGTTTTATATAGTGTCTCCTTGGTTCTTCTCGATAGGGCTTTATTTATCAATTGCTTATTCAGCCCAAAGAAACAGCGATTAGCAAGAGTTAGTCTGCGTTTGATTTCAGCGCTGATGTTGTTGACCGAGTTTACAGCAGTACCCAGGTAGACAAATTGACTGACTACCTCGAAGTTATACATATCAATGGTCACATTTTGACCAAGCCGGTGGTGGGATTGGGCTTTTGTTGATGAAAGCATATACTTCGTCTTGTCCTCGTTTATTTTCAGCCCCATTCTGCTTGCTGCTGACTCCATAGTAGTGAAAGCACCGGTTACTGCTCGCTTTGTTCTTCCTATCACGTCTATGTCGTCTGCAAACCCAAATAATTGTGTCGATTTATTGAAAATGGTGCCCGATGTACTGGCATGGGTGCTCCGTATTACATTTTCAAGCACAATGTTAAAACAGCTGGATGACAGCGCGTCTCCTTGTCTAAGCCCTCTGGTGGTTTCGAAGGTTTCAGTAGAGTCTCTACCAACTTTGACGGAACAGCGAGCATTCTCCAACGTCATCCTGATAAGGCGTATCAGTTTAGCAGGGATTCCAAAGTTAGACATAGCACGATACATTTCAACTCTATTAACACTATCGTACGCTGCTTTAAAATCGACGAACAGGTGGTGGGTGTCGATGTTATATTCTTGGGTTTTCTCCAGGATCTGGCGTAATGTGAATATTTGGTCGGTGGTAGATTTTCCAGGTCTGAAGCCGCATTGATAATGACCTATTAGATCATCAGCAAACGGCTTGAGACGTTCACATAAAACGCTTGACAGGATCTTATAGGCGATGTTTAGAAGACTAATGCCTCTATAGTTGGCGCAGAGTAGGCGGTCTCCTTTTTTGTGGATCGGGCAGATGGTACTGAGGTTCCACTCATCGGGCATACTTTCCTCCGACCATATTTTGCAGATGAGTTGGTGTATGCTCCTGACCAGTTCATATCCAGCGTGTTTAAAAAGCTCCGCTTGTAGACCATCGTATCCAGCTGCTTTGTTCATCTTTAGCCTGGTGATGGCTACTTTGATCTCATTTTGGTCGGGCGGGTGCAGTTCGTGGTCGTCATCTAGATTAACTGGTACAAGTTGATATTGGGCGGGATCTTGGTTGTCATCGCCATTTAACAACTGGTTAAATTTAGACATCTATCCCAAAATTGAAAAGTATTTTTGACAACGCTTTTGACGTTCTTTTCTTTTGTTGAACATAATTGTTTCAATGATGTTTATACTTTCCTTAGCCCTCTCTTCTCTTTTGGATCCCTCACTAAAAAATCACCAAATTGGAATCTAAAAGTATTTAATCTTTTGATCTTTATCCAAATGTCTGCAAAAAAGTCTGTGCTGTGGCTTATGTCCGAATAAAAAGAGTCTCCAATAATTATCCCATTTGCATTTTAAATAAATTGCAGGACTGGAACGCACGTACTTGCTCATATGTGCGGTCACATTGTAGAATAAAATTAAAGAAAATTAAAGTGAACATCAAAGCATTGTATTGGGTGTAATAATTTAAACGCAATTTTATTTCTTTAGGAAATGTAAAAAAGTATGAATTTTTTTTCAAAATCGTAGGAGCCGATTTTAAATAAAACGGTTTTATTAACAACTGTTTTAAAAAAATTTAAAAAAATAATTTACGAATAAAAGCTAAAGAACAATAATAAGGTACATTTAAAAACAAAATAAAAAAAAAATTCACTTTAAAAAAAAAAAAAAAAATTTAAAAAATTATTAAAAATATAAAAAATTCGAAAAAAATTAATGCAAAATTACTTGGACTATCTACATCTTCTTGAATATCAATTTTGATAAAGTTTAAGAAAAAAAACGGTCCTATGGGAGGTACCGTTTTTAGTCCACCATATTAATTTTTTTTCCACTAAAATATAATGCATACCTACAGTAGTACACTGATTTTCTTACAAAAATTCTTGGAGCCGTTTTCGAGGAAAATAAGCTTTTACATAACGGTTATAGGGCAGATACCGTTAATTTTTGAGCTAAAAAAACTGAAAATACTCCTCTGTAGAATGTCAAAATAACCTTAAGTTCAAAATTTGAAGACGATTGGCCCAACCTTTCTTCATTTACGATGGAAATGCCTCCAATCCAGGAACCCTTGAATACCGCAAAACGGCAAGTAATAGTATTGTATATATGTACGTGTCATTTTTCGTCTGGGTATCTTCCTGGTTGATTCGTAACTAACTCTAAATAATGGAGACGAGAACATTTACCCATATTTTACCAGTTTTTAATACATTTTTGTTATTTGTTCTTATTCTATATCAACACCAATTGGCGATTTCAGCGCGTCTTATTGCGACTTGATTCGCAATTAAAAAGTGATGATTTTATGCTTCATGAGAGTATTATATGCAGTGTATATACATGGTAATAAAAGCTTTTTATATACACTGCATAATGTATATACAATGTCCAAAGTCCAAACTCAAATAATAATAGTATAGAGAATTTTTAGGAAAATTCCCACTATTAAAAAGCTGTTTTTCCAGTGCATATAACTGTATTTAAAAAGTTGCTATGCTTTTAAACCAAAGCTCCAAAGCTTTTGGCGGAGATAGCGCTTTCAACAAGTTCCACAATATTTCTTTTATTTTCCAATAGATGGCGTAGAAGTTTTATCCTTAAAGCTCATATTCAAATCTACTTCATCAGGAATGAAAGGTAGGAAGCAACAAAACCTGTTGAATACTTGTGCTTCTTAAAAGTATTCAAGAACAGGGATTTTTGTTCTTCTTTAATTCTAAGTAATTAATGTTTCACCATGCTGGCTTTAATTTCACGCCACGCTTCCCCTTATTTTTAAACAAAGCACTTTGCATACTAATTGCACTTCAAAGCCCAACCGCTACAGATTTATGAAAAGCAAGAATGGTAAGAAATCCTGCTACCTGAAGCACTTTTCATTGGCAGGCCACACCGACTATTGCACCGCATGCCGTATGCAGCAGGAGCAGGACAATCTTCCGCCGACTAAACATGTTTCCATCAACCATTCTTCAATTTTGATAATAACACGTCCGCGTCCACATGTTAGAAATTATTTCAGGATGAACAATTATGTCGTAAATAAAATGCTCGCTGATAGATAGTAGATGCGGGGGCTTGAGTAAAATTATGTTTCTATGCATACAACAAGTCTTAAGCCCACACTCCAAGGCACACACGACAGAGCACATAGGAGCATTATAGTGCCACCAAGCACCAACCTCTTATCATAGTTCGTGCCTCATTGCTGCCGGCTACCCACCCCAGGACACACCATACTCCGGATGCGTTATGCCATTTCGTTGGATCATAAAGAATTTTAAACAAAGTGACGAGCGCCATTTCAATTAAAGTCCTCACGACGACGACAATAGAAACCTAAAACCGATTCCATTAAGAAAGGCAACACTAAATGGAAGCCCACAGCCATCAAATGACACAAACACAGTACTCGACTATGCGATAAGAATACGTAATTGGAATAGAAGGTATATAAATCTGTGCTGAGGATTTGGAATGGGGATTCAGTCTTCATAGTGCCTGTGGCGCGTGGCACGGGGTAAAGAAGATCAAGAGTGTTACAATGCCGCAGCAAAACGACCATCGGCTTTACAATAGAAATTACAAAATTGGATTTATTTATCTTTCTCGGAAAATGCGGGGACCAAAAAAGATTTGTAAATTATCAATTCTTTTATGGAAATTTTGCCTACAAAATTTGGAATTTAAAATTGTGATTGAAGAGGAAAATAGAGTGTACAAATGAGTCGTACAGATGTGTTGTTTATTGAATGGTAAAGCAGTTTTTTGAAGAAATGAAAATGAAAATGTTGAGCTCTTTTCATCCTTATTTGTTGTTTTGATGTTCAAAGGGTAGCCTTGTGTCCCCAAGAGGGTACAAGCACCCACAATCCACCTGTCTCTATCAACTCCTACACTCACCTCCAGGTGGTGAACATCATGGTTAGTACCTCAACTGCAGATTGGGTTTGGATGTTGGAGGCAGCAAACGAGAGAGGGGGGGAGGAGTGTTACCACCTAGGCACTACTCCTTGCATCCAGGCGGCAGCGGGAGAATTCTCTAGATGGAATTAACGGTGGTGTCTACAGTTCCAGTCAGTCTGAACTACTAAGTGAACACCTTATATGGCCTACTACTACGTTTTCGGAGCTCAGGCCTATAAGGAGCGGTTTATTCTGCTCTTCGTCTTTGGAGTCACAATAAGGACCTGGTCGTCCATGTTTGGGTTGTGCCGTCGGGGTAATTTCCTTGTCTTGTTAAAAACAACTAGTTGCGGAAACAGCACAAGTCTCGGATACGGACGGATTCACTGATGAATGGCTCAGTCATTAGAATACATTAACGGAGAGTGGAGAAGAAAATACAATGAAGAACTGTACCGGTTGTACAGCGACACAGACCTAGCCAAAATAGCAAAAATTAAACGTCTCAGATGGCTGGGTCTTATAGAGCGGATGAACAACAATGCTCCGGCCCGGAAAATCTTCGATTCCACTCCAGAGGGACGGCGCAGTAGAGGAAGACCGCGACTCAGGTGGCGCACACAAAGAGGAACTCAACCGACTCCACGTGCGAAACTGGAGGCAGCTAGCTAGGGACCGATCTGGCTGGAGAAGCTTGTTGGTCCACCCGGACTGTAGCGCCGCTTAAGTAAATGTTTATAGTAACTTGTTGATTAGATTTAAAAAAAAAATTGATCTCAGTGCCCAGTGGAAATATTTGTTAACAATGAACCTCCTCGGAAAAGGAAAACGCTTACTCAAGAAACATTTCCGTTTTTTTGGATAGTAAGAAACCTTCTGAATAAAAAAATCATGAAGGAAATAAATAAATTTTTGTTTTAGTAGCTTCCTGCTTAATTGCAGTAGGACTTCTAGTGTAAGCTTTGCGATAGCTGTGGTTACACAAAATCACGGGAACAAATAAAATCTTGGTTTCTGCGGGGTAAGCCCAACTTCCTAACATAGGTTTTTTAAAGGGTTTTCCAAAAGGGACTTGAATATGATTTGTAAACGCAGCCTTTATTTAATCATCAAACAGTCATTGTCAATTAATTCAGTCAACGTTTTCATCATGGTAAAGTACACGAGCAAGCAACGTCTGCAAATTATAAACATTTTCTACCGAAATTCGGAGTCGGTGATTGCAACTTTAAGAGCGTTGGATTGTTGAATTTCATCGCAAAATCATCTTGAGTCGAGAAGCTCATTTTTGGCTCAATGGGTTCGTCAATAAGCAAAATGGGCGTTATTGGTCGGGGGAAAATCCACATTTGCTTCATGAATCACCACTTCATCCACAAAAAAATAACTGTTTGGTGCGGTTTGCAGCCGGCGGCATTATTGTGCCATATTTTTTCGTCGATGATAGCGATCGTTACGTGAATGGAATGGGCAGCCTTATCGCGCCATGATTACCGATTATTTTTGGCCCAAATTGGAAGATATCGACTTGGACGACATATGGTTTCAACAGGATAGTGCCACAAGCCACACAGCAAACCTTACAATCGATTTATTGAAGAACAAGTTTGATGAGCGTGATGTTATCTCAAAAAATGGGCCAGTCGATTGGCCGCCTCGCCTCGTTCGTACGATTTAACGCCTCTTGACTATTTTCTTTGGGGCCACTTAACGTGGTTTATGCCAACAAGCCGACGAAGTTGGAAGAGCTCAGAGCCAACATTGAACGTGAAATAGCAGCCGTTTGGGCATAAATGTGTGGTCGATTCATCGAAAATTGGGTCCAAAGAATCAACCGCTGCAAACGTGCCCCCGGTGGCCATATGAACGAAGTCGAGTTCCATTCATAAATGTTTTGAGTGTACTTCAAGCCGATAATAAAGTTTTTGAAATATATGAAATGGTTTGCGTTTTATTTAAAAAAAAATATCAAATCCTTATTCGAAAACCCGATTATCGTTTATTTAACCTTGATACTAGAGTTGCAGATGGCCCTCACAAATGACTTATTCGTTGACTTAGGAGCTCAAAGCTTATGGTCCAGAGCGTTTGAAAGCGAGGACTCCGATTTTGGCCGAATTGGCCATCAAGACCATGCGCTTTGATCCCCCTATACTTTTTCTTGTGGGGTTTACTGAATTCATAGGCTTGTATAAATAAACTACAATCGATTGATGTATTAAGTTGAATTTAACACAGGCAATTGAGGGATTCTGCCAGATTTAAGCGGAAGAGGTATTGAAAACTGGACCGTTCAGATCCTTGCCACTATAAAAAGAAATTGAAATGCTTTCTGAAAAAAGGGGATTCGTGTACATTCACAAAGATCTATTACAAAACCACAACGTATTTAAGACAGTCGTCTGCTTTAGTTCTTACTTGATAAATTTCAGGAATCAGAAACTGCACAACATCTTAATCATTCTCAGAAAAACAATGTGGTCCTTATGACTTTTTCCAACACCTACCTAAATCCATTTTTTCACAATCCCTTAACATGCCCTTATAGGATAAGCACACAAAAATAGAACAACAAAACCACGATGATTTTTCGTCTTTGCTAAGGATATTAGAAGAATAGATTAAGCTTCTTAAAGTGGATTTGGCTGTTCGAAGTAATGCTTTTGGATTTGAGTCTCCCTGTCCTGTTAGGGATTCGATTCGACTGAGTGTGGGTAATGGGGCAACAGCATTCAGTGCTTATTTAAATAAGAATTACTAACCCACAGCCGTAGGGGTGAATGACATTAATGGTTGAATTTGCAGGGATTTTCCCAAATTTAAAAAAGCTACTTTACATTACACGCGTGAGATGGACGCCTGAGTCCTGAAACCGGAAAGTAATGTGTCTTTTTGGTATTTGACATTATCATTATAGAGAGAATTAAATTTAAGTGGTTTTATTTTATTATGAGATAGTAGAGGCTGAAGCCTCTTCAAATATATCCTTTAAGTTTATAGCTTTGGGGTATTGAGAATAATATATAAGACATGGTCAATAATATCAAATCTTTGTTTATGTTTTTTATTTAAGATGTTATTTTTGTTCTGAAAAAATGTCCTTCAGAACTTTATTGAAAAATTGAAGATATGTTTTTTAAGGAATACTAAAATATGAAAGGAGAAGCGTTAAACCAGAATTTTAAAAGCTTTTTTCTGAATGGCTACCGTATAATAACCAGGTTCGTATTCGATTGAATTCTTAGAAAATTGAAATATCTTTTGTTTTTTATCGGAAAATCACTGAAGAAGAATTTATTGTAATAATATCATCGAATTTGAAATGGATATTTTTGAATGGATATTATGACAAAATGGCTATAGCCAATCAAGTGATCGGACTTACTTGCGTTATTTCAAAACTAATTTTTTATCAATTTCAGCATGCCGTTCCTATGGACTACTTACTCGGCCAATCTGATACTCTAGTGGAAGTTTTTGTTCGCGAATTTTATGATGTTTGTAATGTTGAGATCTGTTTGGTTAGTCAATTTCTGGACTGGAAATATTAAAAATTATTAATGCTCTTAATAATTCTAACTTATGTGGTAAAGATGGTATTTCAACCCTTGTTCTAAAAAATATTGCTCTTAACATAATTGATGTTTTTGCACATCTTTTTAATATGAGTGTTATGTCTGGAAATTTCCCACATGAACTAAAGTGTCCCAATGTAATATCTCTATTCAAAAAGGAAAGAAAAAAGATAAATAACTAAAAACCATTAAGAGTAGGGTCTTGACTTAAAATACCTTGAATAAAAGTAACTTTTTTAATTCGAAGCAGTGCAGCTTTAGGAATGGTCTTTCTACTGAAGATGTTCTTCTTGATTTTCGCTGTCTGCTACAGAAAGGATTAGACGATAAGCAATGTTGTGCTGGACTCTTTGTTGATATAACTAGGGCTTTTGACATGGTTGAGATCACAATATACCTACTGTTACAAAAAATATATAATTTGGGTTTTCGAGGTTTTTGGCTGATCTAAATCATGACCTAAGTATTTTGAGAACATGGTTTTCACAACTTAAAAAAAATAAATAATTATAAGCAATAAATCCAAAATAATGTTTTTTAGCCTAAATAATGATGCGATTCCTGAAATCAATATTGTATTTCATGCAGCAAATTGTGAAAAGTTCAAATTATTTTCTGTTTTATATCCCAAAAAATCTTTTGAAGCTAATGTTAACTGTTTAAGATAGAAATCTTAACACAATTTAAATACTTAGGTGTAGCAAAAATCTGAGTTGGTCTGAGCATATCTCAAATTTAAAACAATAGTTTTTATCACTTGAGAAGATTTTGTTTTAATAACACCCTAAAACCAATATATTTATTATGGAATATTTCATTCAAAGTTTTAGTATGGTGTAAGTTGCTGGGGGGCTGCTAGTAAGAATAAAATTCATCAGATTCTGGTGTTGCAAAAATGTGTTATTAGAAAGATTTGCAACGCTGCCAGCTGAAGGTTTTCTTTGTAAGAGGTGGTTATATGCAAAATTCCGATTTCTGGAACATACAACCTATGCAGTAATCTCCAAGCTTAAGCTACTGTTTCCATCCCCGCTTTTCGTACTACGAATTTAAGAAGCTTTTACTCTCCCGGAAGTTGTTCAATAGACTCCTTGCTGCTATACGAACCATTAGAACCCTTTTTACCTTTTTAAATAAATACAAATCTTGGCTTCTTCATTTCGATCACAATGATTGAAGTTTTGCAGCGCTTTATTGTTTGATCCCTTATCCTTAATGCTTAAATGTTAACGAAGACATACAATTACTTGCCTTAAATGTTTTTTTTCTATTTCTCACTCTGTCTTTAAAATGTTTTAAATATTTTAATCAATTTTTTTGTTTTCCTTTATATAGTTATTAACTTTTATTTAATTGCTCAATGTTCACCCCACAAATAAATTTGTATTATCTTAAATTGATTTAAAGTGGCAATATCCCTATTTTATAATAAATAAAACTGTCGTTTAATATTCTATTTCTTGCTGTTATATAAGCCTAATTAACATGTAGATCTAAGAACTTATAAGATATATTGCTTGTAATTAAGAATAATGAATAAAAAAAAAAATTCATAGGTATGAACTTTAAGGATCTGTTTTGTATTCTATCGAGTAAGTGTAGCTATGCTTGAGAAGCACCAGTCCATAGGTGGGAGTTATACTCAAGTTCTTCTTGCATCGATACAAAAGACCAAGTTCCTATCTGCATTTTTGGCTATTTCAAATATATGGTCGTTCAAACGGAGATCATCGTTGATATACTTATAGGGTACTGAAAGCAGTACCCGGTACTGTTTGATGCAAGTACCATTCATAAAAATGGCATGGGGTATGTTTTTGAGTTTTCAAAGTTTTAAAATCCGAACGATTTTTAGTACCTTATATGACAGTGGTGTAGATCGGAGTTTAAAGAGTTAAGCATACGGTACCGTTGCAACTGCCCTTCCGAAGGCAAAGGACGTGCATCAACGAACAAATATGAAAAGCTTAGTGTAGGGTCGTCGGCAAAACAGTTAAGTGTTTAAGATGTAACAGACATAATACAAAAAATTAGGAAAAGAGTCGGAGACAGAACGGAGCCCTGGGGCAAAACAGCATATATTAATGAATAATATGCTTGCGGAAACTGAGTTTGAGCCACAAGAAATCAAAGTCCGTGTTAGAACATTGTTCGTGATGAGGAAGGCTTCGGAAAGCAATATCATTCCCATGGGATCATGACGTTATCCCGAATGACAAAAATCTCGAATGGAAAAAATCTCGAATGAACAAAAATCTAGAAAAACCATATCTCGAAAAAAAATCTCGAAAAAAGAAGCAATTCGAGATTTTTTTGTACCTATATATTTTAAGAGTTTAAGCTGAAATAAAAAGCATTTCATGTTTAGTTTATCAAACGATATTTATTTGGGGAAATCAACAACAATAATATGTCCCACTTTGATAAATTTAAGTATGAAGAAGGTATGGGAGGGCATGCTGCCGTCCTGCAACCTCCCTGCTCTTGGGCTCACTATTTGGTGAAGGTGCAAGGTTGGGTATGTGCAACGTTTCTTTTTGATTTAAGGAACTTTAGCAAAAACCCAATCTCGCACATACTCCAAATCCTATAGTGAGCCCAAGCAGGGGGTTGCATATACTAATTGGGAGATAAAATCTCAAGAAATGCCTAGGCAAAACTAGTTTAGCCTAAGTGTGTTAAGTTTTTTACTTTTTTATTTTTTCAAAATTGGGGTCTTCTTTCATTTCGTTTTTTGGGTCTTTTTTCATTTTTTGGTGCGTAAAAATATGGTTTTATTTCATAATGAAAAAGTACCCCATTTTTGGGGCCTTATTTCGTTTTTGTTTTTGGGGCCGTTTTTTCTGGGGCCTTATTTCGCACCGCCGAAATAAAAAATAGCAAAAAGAAACAAAATAATGAAATTATTAATTCATAATTACATTTAGGTAGGTATAATATACTCATATGTTTTATTTTAATGATTATTTGTCACGTTACACGTTTTGATAACACACGATCCCGAGCAACACTAAATTCAGGCGTGGGCAGTATACTATTCAATACAGGTTTGTTAAAGAGGTGCTAAAGATAATTCGCGCGCGGGTTATATCGAAGCTTCCAACGCTTCAGACAAAAACTCCTATTCCCATAAATTGGCATTCCTAACAAATAGTAAAGGAATCATATTGCAATAATTTTCCCAGCGGAAGAGCAATGTCCACAAACACAAATTCCGCTGAAACTAAAAAATAATAAAATCAAATTAAATAAAAGAATCATAATAAAAAAGGAATCATATTACAATAATTTTCCCAGCGGAAATGCAATGTCCAGAAATAAGATATTATTGCGAAACATTGCAATTCCGCTGAAATAGAAATAATAATATACATCATGAAGAATTAAATAAAATTATATTAAGTTAGTTCGTAAGATGGCTTGACTGAATAAAGACGGTTCAAACCTTCAAACAAAATAAAAAATAATGTTTTTTTATTTTTCCAAATTAAAGTGAACTTAAGTCGTGCGAATTGTAACCATCTCAAAAATTATTATATTAATTCTAGATTTTTGCATTCAAGATTTTTTTCTAGATTTTTCTGTTTCGACATTATGATTTCTAAATTTTTTTTTCGAGATTTTTTTCTATTCAAGATTTTTGTTTTCGAGATTTTAACTTTCGAGATTTTTGCTTTCTGCATTATTGCATTCTAGATATCGTGGTAAACCCCATTCCCATCATAGCCGACGAGACCATAGTAGAAAAAAAGTAGTGGCATCATAACCATGCAGAGCAAATTTGAATAAATCAGTATTCGCTCCTACCTGACTTTCACTTAGTGCCAAGTGCCAACATAGCTGGCCTGTACTATGCAGTGTAGACATAGGACATGAAAGAAATATTTTTTAAGCCACTAATATAGGAATAGACGACAAGAAAATAAATGACCATTTAAAAACATTAACACACAAAACAACTCTTACTTAGTCGAACTGTGCAGTGAGGTCTCAACTAATTTCTGTAATAAACAAACTGTCCAAGATGTTAGCCCATATACTCATTGCATACAAAACATTAATTCAAACATTAAACAAAATAGGACAAAATTCAGAAGTCCCTTTATCTATTTACCACAAACATTTTATGATATCGTACGATGTCCGCAATATAAAGGAAAGGACAGTTAAGCAAAAGGTGTTTTGATAACGTGTATCGACATCATCAAATTTGGAATACCATTGCGACATAAGCTGAGAACAGAAGTGGTCCTAGAATGTATCCTTGAGGAACACCATAATGATAACGAAAGGCATTAGGAAACCTGTAGTGCAGATACCACTGCTAATTTCCTACCATTTAGGTATGAAGATTTGAACAGCTTCCGGGCCAAATCTAAAACGGAAAGATAATTTTTTACACTGTTTTGGTCAATTATGTCGAATGCTTTGGAGTATTCGAAAAGTATCCAAGAAACTTCTTACCCACCACATTCAAAAACGAAGTTGTAGGTACTGGTTCGTTTAGATCGAAATATCATGACTTTTTGGATGATAAGAGATCATTGCTATTGAAGAAACGATAAATTCGCTTAAGCATTAATCTCTAAGCCAGTTTAGAAAAGAACGGTATAGTTTATAGTTTATAGATTTTCGGCTTTTGGAGTAGTTTTGGAACATTTCTATTCAGATAGAAAAGTGCTTTTTGTGAAAATTTAATTTATGATTATGTTGCGTTAAAAATAGTAAATACATAGTATTAATTACTGCTTTGACAAATGTGGGAGGTAGTAGAATATGTTTTGATAGAAATTAGACTTTTAGTGCCAGAGTTCTTGTTTAATTTCGATAATTCGGTAGAGCGTGAAAAGCGCTTTACCCATGGAATTCATTATATAATTATGAATTAGTCGTATGAATGTCCGGCAGTCTAGCCATCGATTAGAAATGGCATTGCTGGTTGCTAACAACCAGTAACATTAAATCATTTACAATATATCAATATAAATACCCTCATTTATAATTTATACCCACGATGGTATCAGGAAGCCAGACCTAGTTAGGTGCATTCCTGATACCTGCAGTAGTGTTATTGTTGAAATCACAGATTTGTCCTAGACAATAATTTTTTCAGAGATTCAAGGAATATTTCGAAAAGGCAACGAAAAAACCGGGCGGCAGCAGTGCAGTAGATAATATGTTTACTTGCTAAGCGAGAGATCGTTAGTTCGACTTCGAGCTTGGGAAGCAATTTTTCTAACTCCCAGCGCAAGGTAGAGCCATCCGTGTGTCTTATCAGAGAAAATAGTCGCCTAGTTCTCGATCTACTGCGCCGACAAAAAACCTGTCCTATTTTTCTTACTATTCTCATGCAACATCCAGTTGCATTCTAAAAGGCATTCTGCCTTACAGACACATAGTTAAAATATTATAAAAAAACACTCGTTTGGTGAATATCTAATGATGCTAACATCTTTATTTATTTCAACAAAGAAGTTTCTTAAAACATCAACATGTGTTCTAGTTTCACGGGTAAGTTTTCGGTGCTCATCAATTCGTGGTTCAGTGATTATTCAATAATGATTGACAGAACGATTACTTAATGAAAAAAAGTCTATTAATCATCGCTACTAATATATTTATCATCAATGAAGTGTCGTTTGTCATTATTATTTTATCTCGTATTTTATTGAATAGATATAACGACAAAACAGGTGTTGTACACTCCATCACCAAGGAACATATTAGTTTTTCCTCTTCAACAATAAATGATTAATTATACCTATGTTTGGAATTGAAGGACTTATTTATTCGCCGAATTTGCTTGAACAAAAATCTAACCAAAAAAAAAAACAAATCCCATTCTCGACATCCCTTCAATGTCTCCTTACCTGACTTCTTAAGTTGCCAGAAAGTTAAATTGAGCCATGTTATGGAAATTCTAACAAAATATCATCATACCTTTTACTTTGAATCATCAAATACCCCCTTTTTGTGATCTACAAGTCCAGATGATGAATTTGCATGTCACTTTGCAGACTTTTCTTTGACAAAATGACTCCGTCGAAATCTTCCAAGCAAGATATTCGCCTCGCACAAAACTTTTCACCGCCTGTTGATGGATGAGCCTGTCTGTTGCTTTGTCCTGGCCCAGGTCCTTCGCCAAACCTAATCACTTAACCAATGTGATATAAGATGAAATTGAGGATTTACTCCTGTGCGTCCTTTTCTATTAGCACCAAGCTCATAACTCTAATATCCTCCATCACCATCATATCGACTAACAACACAGATATAGGTACTTAAGTTTATATATAAAAAGAATTCCAACAATTCTCCCTTCAGACTGTGATGAAGGATCCAATAAGCTGTGATCCATCCGAGTATTCATATCTGGCGAACTTCATGCCTTAAGTAGCCGCCTGGGAAAACCTATCTTCAATAGCTTACTACCCAACGCCTGGGGTCGATTGAATAATGGAGGCAATCCATTATAGCAGATCTGAAGAAATGGCGAACGAAAATTGAGGGCCCATGTGCTGAGAACTTGCACTTCATCATAGCATTGTGTTCCAATTTGAAGATGAAGACTTGGACGGTTGGATGAAGAGAGCGATAGTGTGTGTTCTAGGTAAACATCAGGCCAGAAAACGAATTCCCAGTCGGCAGTCGGGCTATATCACTGCCTTAGATTAAGGCTATAACTACGTATGTGTATTTGTATTCGCCTGTCAGAGGTGAAAAAGGAAAAGAAATTTGTGTGAACCCACGGATTTTGTTTTATAGTGTCATCTGTCATCATGGAGGATGTATGGGATCAAATCAATGTCTGACTTCAACGGGGACAGACGTGCTGAATGGCTATATGTACTGAGGACTTGATGGGAATGCGAGGCAGGATTTACAGATGGAGTTTTATTTCTTGGTTTTGTTTTTGTTTTGGGGTCAAACGTCGGAGCTTGTCTCTTTGACGTGCGTCGATAAATGTTGCTATGTATGTACGTTGAGCTCGAGGAATGTTTATTAATGTACATAATCTTGTCCTTCCATCATCAAAAGTGGTTTCTGTATTCTGTGTGTGTGTGTGTCATCTTGTTGATGGAGGATTTGGAGAAACATTGTTGGATAAGTCAATGGATTTTGTTAAGGCGGTAGGTATAAATTAAGTGATTTGTCGAAATTTTAAATACAGGGTTGATATATTGAGGCATAAGATGATGTCATTGACACTTTTAAGTTGTGGATAATGTTATATGTATGTTGTTTCATGGAGAGGACAAAGGTCAGTCATTTGTTATTGAAGGGGGAAATAGTCATAGAATAGTTGTTAGGGGACTGCTCCTTTCAATGACATAATATATTCAAGTATTCAACATTCTAAGAAAATAACCATTTCTTCAACAGTATCATCCAGAATTGTGTATTCTGGTGGTTTAGTTTTGGGGCCTTATTGTACATGTTGCCGATGTCCCAGACATTCATAAAAGCAAGACAAACGAATGAAGATATCTATAATTTCGAGCGAACAATTGTTTTAGAATCCTGCATTTGAAGGGAGTAAAAACCAAAATCGAGCTAGGCGTTCAACATTCGGGTGGTATGGTCAAAGAAGGAACACCTAAGCGCTTAGCAGAACTTTTAGCAACGTCAAATATATCAATCCAAAAAAAGTGGTCTTTTCTTTAATGCTAATTTCGAGAAATGAAAGCTTTTCGGCTTTTTCAATAAGTAGTCCGGTTTCAAAGCGGTAAATTAAACCATTCATGCTGCGTCTAAGTTAGTTTCTGATGCCCGATGGAATAATGCTAAGAATGACTGCGCGTCCATCGAACGTGTTCTATCAAAAGAATCAACTTTGGTTATTTTGAGAGAAAACTTTCGAGCGTTTTAGACGGTAGACGAATCCTTTATATGGCTGAAAAAAATTCGCAGGAAGCGAAACTTATAGGATGCCTACCTAACGAATAGTTCTTATGAAAATCGGTACAGCGAAACAAAAAATATATAGTTTTATGTGTCTGCAGCAAAAGTGAAATAAGTGTTTCCACCAAACTATTCTCTACAAAAGAAACGCAGTAAAAATACTCTCTATAATCCGCAGAAGCGTCCACAGTTCCCTTAGGCCAAAATATTTGATGAACACCTTTGTTGAGCTTCAGGTCAATAAGTTCCATGTTTTCTATCCTTTTTATTCAAGGGCCATAACAAAGGACATGGTTGATAGTAGTGCGCTTGATAAACGGTTCTAACATAGTAAAACAAACACAATGTATCAACCACGAAACAACCTCGGAACAGGATTGGAATCATTGTTAACAATCCCGTTTAAGGAAAAAAGGGCAACTGCTGTCAGGTCTGCTCGTAAATGTTCAAAACCTATATATAGAACACTTTAGGAATGTAGATACTACCTTCCACAAATGCGGAAATTGCGACGAGATGAGCCGAGCCAAAGGCAGATGAAAAACTTTGACATTTATAACGGTGAATGCTACAAAGAACACAAAAAGATGATTGTGATATGGGTGATATGCCACCCAGTTTTTTCATTATAACTTCGAAAATAAAAAAAGGTTTTTATTTCAAACAAAATAACTTTATTATTAAACTATAGTTGATAAACGAAAAATAGGAACATATTTTAAATGCATAGTCAAATTAATGATTTATCTTACGAAAATAAAAAACATTAAAAAAACCACTTAAAAATAAATAAATAAATAAAAAAGAAGCCATTAAGTGGAAGATATTGAAAAGGTGCCATATAACCCGTGGTGCATTATAACCCTTGGTGCCATATCACCCGATTCTACCCTATGAAAAAGCAAAATACAAAATACGAGTAATGTCTTAAATATGACCCTAAGAGATTTATGGGGTAACTTTATTGGTAAACTTTGCTTACGTAAGATCATGTGTGGAAACTGATCTATAGTGCGTTCGACAAAAATTGTCAGTACAGGGAAGATAGGACGTTTGCCTATCAGTCTGAATGCATTAGTTTGCATGTTTCTGTAAAAGCTCTATCAGAGTTTTCGTATTACCGTTATAAATCGTCGCAAATTGGAGAGCAATGTGCGTAGGATTACCGCTTGCTGATTACAATACATTACATTATACTATTAATTTAGAAAAATATACATTCACTTTTTATTAAGAAAGATTAGCAATTCAAAGTTTAAAAACTATTTAAACCAATTTTAGTTCACAGTATTTAAAATATTATATTTATTTGTTGATACTATTGATAGGTGTTATCGTACTTGTAATTTGTCCTCAAAAGCTCCAAAGTCGAAAGCCCAAAAAGCCCAATACGATAAAAACCAATGAAAAGGCTATATAGTAGTGTTTCTAATTGGCAAAGGTAACTCTGTTCTTGCAATACCTTTTTTTGTAATTTACACAGAAAGGGTAGGTAGAAAGGAGTAAACGTTGATGGTGATCGGTCATGTTGGAGTAAATGTATATTCGGAATTCATGTACGTTTGTCAGTGGCTTTGTGTCTTTTTTAGTAGAAGTTTTCTCAATTCAGTGTCGTGATAATATACACCGCCGCCACTGTTTTGAAAAAGCTCGCCCTTACTTACACTATACAGTCAAACTAGCTGTCATACTAATGCAGGGTTTTTGACTTTTTTCGGTATATTTTGATAAATGACTATGCAGACATGCATCAGAAGAACGTTTACAAATCGCGCAAGTTTATTTCCAAAATTTGCGTTCTGTTCGCCAAACTTATAGAGCACTTCGTCAAGTTTACGATGCGGATACGCAATACTGGTGGATCGATTAATGCATTATGACCACTTTTACTCTTTTGGATAATATTCATCCCAATACCGTGCATAAAAAAGACGGTGGTACGTCACATCTTTAGTCTATGCTAATACATCAGCAACGATCGATCATTTAGAAGCCAATATTCGACGAAATATTGACGAAGTAAGACTGGGTATGTTAGATAAAGTAGTGAAAAATTGAACCGACAAGGCGCAGTCCCGGAGGCCATATGCTAGAAGTTTTGGAAATTCCATTGAATTTGTTGTGTTTAAAAAGCGGTCATAATTGTAATACTGCTTTAAAAGGAAGAAGAAGAGAGGTTAGTGAGGGAATTTTACCAAGACTACTAAGATTGAGCTGTTGTCCTATGCAAAACCTATTTTTCTTGAACACCGATAGTACCGCTGTAACCAATTCGATTAGAATTTGTGGTGACTATAATGGTAATTAAGGTAGAAAAATTTGTATATGACGGATTACAGCGCTTATTTAAAAAATAAAATTTAATTATTAGTAACAATATTTTAATAATATTTTTACTATGTGTCTGTAAGGCACATCGCTTTTTAGAATGCAGCTGAAATCACGAGACTAATTAGGAAAATAAAACAAGACAGAATTTTTTAATGCAGTTAATAGGGAATAAGGTAATTATCCTCCTACTTAAAACCCATGGATGACGTCTAGCACCACTAGGAGAGTATCGAAATCAATGGAGTGGATAATCAAATTATTATTCTTGCATCAGTGCTGCCCATATTCAAATTGCTGATATGATACAAAAGGTACCGCGAAACCGCCCTAAGCAACTGCTTCCAACCATTGAGATTAATTAAATATTTAAGCTTTGAAACTAAATGATTTATTAAATATGTGTGCAATTTGTTAGATGAAATGAAAAAAACAATTTACATTTATTGATCGAATTAATAACCAAATACATAACTAACATTAAAAGAATATTTTCTTTTTCTATCACCACTGACTAAAGAATTTTTGTATATTAAATAAGTAATTGCCTTCATTCAATTCAAATGCTTGTAATTACAATTTTTAATTTAAAATTTTGTTGAAAAAAAAAACATCTAAAACCTAAATTAAACACTGGCTTACATGCATAATAATCAAAATGCAATCAATTAAATAACCCCATTTAAGCCGATGACTTTACGAATTCATGCAATTAGTCAGATGAATAGATAGATATTCGCGTGAAAATAAATCCCAACAATTGAATTTGCATGCCGTGAAAACGCAAATGCAAAACATTTCCCATTATTTCACCGAAACTAAACTATACACCAAAATCATGGTAATAGAAACGAGCTGTCATAATGCGTAAGCCACTTTTTCCTGTTTCCGGGCTGTATGCAGATTCTAATAATTGTTTTTTTTTTTTTTTTGTTGTATTTACACCCAGCACTCACTAGTCTCACTAGCGAGAAAGATGGCTTAATTCTGGATAATTTATTGAAACAATAAAACATTCCGGGACATAATTCATATCTCTTGTTGGCATTTATCCCCACTGGTCACTGGCCAACCTCACTGTCATTGATATCTTTTTATTTAAATTATGCATCGGTCATACTTCGTGTCCTGTTCTGGGCCAATATTTACAGAATTAAATAGGCATTTTATAATAAAATATGGAAATTTTGAAATTTTTCAGTCAGATAATTAAAACTGGTCGCCGAAAAGTGATTTAAATTAGTTAATCCGCATTGCGTGTGTCCGGGCTTTTAGAGTTTGGCGGCCACATACACAAACAACAAAAAAACTCACCACAAAACTCTTTTCTAATGATGCATGGTAAATTAATTTTTAAGCAAAATGGAATAAATGGAAATACATAAAGAATAATTTATGGTGCCACATTGGTTTCAAACACAACCGCAACATATTTAATTCAAGTGAATTGAGGAAGTTTTTTTTAATATAGAAAACAGGGTGTTTGCAAAAACAGTTGACATCTACGATTTCTGCATAATAATGGGGCATTCATGTTTAGAAAACAAAGCTCCAAAGCATTAGGAAAGGCGAAGGTGATTTGAAAGAAAGTATTGGTGTACATTGGTCTTGCATTTTTGAATATAACAATGAGTAGGAAATACAGAGCTGAATAAATCATTCTACATTCGGCTTCCTACATTGTATATACATTCTCAGTGTTTATACAAAGCTTCCTAGTCAGCCAAAAAATTAAGTCTACCATCATCGGCTTCAATGAATACACGAGAGGCTATGAACCCTTCGGGTGCGGGGCAAATTTAATAACATCAGTGTTCTTAATATTTAGGCTCCTACTGGGGAGTAGAGAGAATTCTCAATGCCTGCCTAAGGTATGATATTAAAATCATAATAAGAAAGTGACGAGCATTCAGGCAGTATATGAGAACATTAAAGGCAATGGACTACGACATACACAGGAAAATATGAAAACCGATATTGAAAACCGCTGGTTGTTTTAACTAAAAATTGTCATATTGAGAAATAAAATCAACAATAATGCTAATATGTTTGCTATGAAATAATGTAATATAATGTTTCTCGCACTTGATGATTGTGAACGTGATTTTTAGTTGTCAATTTGCGAATGTCAATATGATGATCGTGATTGTCAATATGATGATTGCCATATTAGAAGTTGTCGTATTAATAATCCCTATTGTCAATATGAAAGCCAAGATAATTTTTTTTTTTACAAGTTGTGATATTAACAACTTCGATTGTCAATATAATGATCGCTTCTTTGCGGTTATCATATGAACAATCGCGTTTGTCAATATGATGATCGCATTAATAGAAGTTGTCATATTAACAATTGCGATTGTAAATATGAAAGCCAAGAAAAATTACGAGACCAAAGAAAAACGGCAAACCTTGAGACAAAAAAAGTTCCGTTATAAAAGTTTTCATATTAACGACTCCGATTGTCAACATGATGATCACTTCTTTGCAATTGTCGTATTTGCAATCCAAACAAAACGGTAAAAACGGAATCTTTTCCTGTTTTTAATCTTTATTTCAAGTATTTGTAAAAGTTCAAGAAATTCGTGTGTAATTTAATGTTCGAATTTATTTTAAATTTAAACACAAGTTTATTAATATATTAAAAAGGTAAGCAATTAGTTTAAAAACGAATAATAACAAAAACTAACACTTTTCCAAGTACACAAAATCAGGGACTCACATATGTCTTTTCTCTTAGAGGGAGAAAACGTTCAACTTGTGAAACTATTCAGCATAACATAAAAAAACCTTTACAGCTAAAAAAGTTTTTTTTGAATAAATAAATATAATTAAATACTGGACATATTTTATGTGTTTAAATAATGAACGTCAATTGTGTTTAGATTTAATATTTCAGATCCAGGTCGAAAGTTGATTTACTGGCTCAGTTAAAATGTTAAAAAGTAAGCTTTTAGTTCAACTTTTCACTGTTGCAAGTGGTTTTCGATTTTAATAGGTATTTCCAATTTGATGATTCACTAAATTGAAAATCGCCGTTCTCAGTTGAAAAACGTGATTATCGATATGATGGTTGTTAATATTGACAACTGCAATTATCGTATTGAGAATTATGATCATTGTTTTGACAACCACAATTATCGTATTGATAACTGCGATCATCGTATTGACAACTGCAATCATCTTTTTGACAACACTGGTCATCGTATTGACAACTGCTATCATCTTATTGACAAACGTGATTATCGCATTGACATTCTCGGTGATCAATGCCACAATACTATAATCACATTTGTCAATATTATCATAATTGCTGTATTCAATATTCTGATTGTGGTTGTCAATATGATGATAGCGGTTTTCCATTCCAAAATTGATAATCCAAAATGTTCATATTGATAACTGCAGTCATTGGTTGAAAAATAACAACTTTTTTCATCAATTTGTTGAACAAAATTAATATGAGACAACCGTTGTTGGTTCAGTGTAGACATGTTAGAACATTGATGCTATTGTATTGATCGTTGCGAGTAGCCATCAGGCTCCCGCTTAAGGATATCTAGAAACCCACTTCTGTATCACCTGATGGAGTCACTAGTAACCAAATTTCCCACGTGTTAATAGATTGTCGCCTTTTTTTAGCCTGAACGTATCGAGGTGGCAACATTGACTCGGATCACTATCTTGTTGGTGTGGTGTTCCGAGGGTGTTCCGAGGGTGGTGGAAGAAGTATTGCATCCCCTGCTCAGGTTCGAATCAACACGCCTGTCGTACACGATGAAAACAAAAGCAATACCCACTCTTACAATTCCTCGGAGTGCTCGATGAGTGAAGAAGAAGTTCTAAGGGGACCGAGTTCCAGGCGTAGATGAAAAACAGTTACGCCTTAAGAACATAGTAACTAGTACTTCTGGCACCATTTTGAGACTTAAGCAGTATTCTCAAAGATCAGAGCGATCTCTCTGAGGATGCAAACTAGCGTCTGAACCATAGAAAAAGAAAAAAAGAACTGCGATCCGTACCGACCATGTCCTACAAAACCCTGAAATTGTATTTTGTGTATGTGAATACGTGTAGGACTCTTGTGAGAAGCAGCCAATCAGCCATACGTTTCGTGCCCACAAAAGTGCAAAGTCCCCTAAAAAAGGGACTGGTACACATGTGGCATTTTTCAGTTTGTTGGCGAAGAGAGAATTATCTTCTCAGTTGTCGTTCTTGTTTCTTTTTTCTATGGTCTGAACGTTAGAATGTTGCATACTGAGCAAAGATGAATATATAGGTAAAGATCTCATATAGGAATAGAGAAAAAACTTCACAGACTATAAAAGTCAGCCAAGGAGAAGAAAATTGTCTGTTAAATGGAAAGAAATAGAGAGCGAGTTCCGCGCCAGGCTTGGAAATTCTATAAATCCGTCGGTAACATGTCGCAATATTCGCACACTGTAAGGAAGGAGAGAGAAAACTGATCACCGACTCCGAAAATATTCTATAGGGATGGGAAGTGTACTTTAATGAATTTTTGAAGAGTCAGCACACGGAAGAAATGGAAACTCCATCATTCCCAGAGTAAGACCTGATGCTGCATCTACCAAGCATTGAGGAGATACAAACGGCGATTAATCGGCTCAAAATAAGAAGGCCTCCGGAGCCGATGGCATACCTGCGGAGATGATCAGAAATAGAAGGCGAAAACTACATCAAGGCATTCATTAAATCATAGTAGGTACTCGTATGGAAACACGAAGAAATTTGAAAACACTGGCGAAGAGGCATTCATATGTCCCATACATAAGGAGGATATTACAATGTGCAGTAATTTTATTATATGGGTATATATATATATGGGTATAACATTGTTCAAAACATCCTATAAGATATTTTTCTCTATCTTACAAAAACGGATAACCCTATACGCAATAGCCATAATCGGAAACTATCAAAGTGGCCGTATGCCAGGCAAATCAATAATTGATCAGATCTTTACCCTTAGGTAGATGATGGAAAAAGCCTGGAATTTAATATTCCGACATAGGTACCATCTTTTTATAAGCTTTAAAGCCGCCTACGATAGCACAGCCGCTCAAACAAATTGAAATGACTATGTAGCCAAGTAAAAGTAGCCTGTTTTCTGTCCAGATCAATCAACATCTGCAATGGACTCCGACAAGGGGATAGTTTGGGTTGCCTACTCTTCAACCTGTCATTGGAGAAGCGTATCCGTGACTCTGGCTTGTCAACCAGAGAGACAAGTCCCACCAGATATTGGTTTACACAAAGATGTCGACATCGTCGGTAGAAGACAACAAGCTACTTCATCCAGATCGAGGAGGCAGGCGGCATAAAACCTCGTTTTGTATATATTAAAAAAAAAATTATGGAAAACTAAAGTTCTCCGTATATGCTACAGCTGGAAAATTCCTTAAAATTCAGCCTAAGATAATTCTAATCCATTTATAAAACCTTAAGATTCCTCTGGGGTTTCGCGTTGTATAATACTTTATAAGATAACAAAACCAAACAACATGCTAGGAAAATATTTCTTACAAAACAAGGAAACATAAATATATAAGGAAAATTCCTTACATGTAAAGAACACCTTTGGTGTTTGAGTAATTTTACTAGTTTAACGTAAGTGTAATCACTTAATTGCTTTTTAATGTTAAACTATTGATTTGAAGGAAAATGAAATATCTACTTTTAAGTTTTATTTCATTATTTTCTAAACAAAAAAAGAAATAACAAAATGTTTGAAATACTTTATCAAATGAAAAGAACATCCTCATTTCTATATCACCTGCACACGGTCTTCATAGTTCTTTTATAAAATTACTAAAACGTCAAGTACGGAAGACAAGCACAAAAATGTCATTAAACTTTCTAATGTCAAGTGCCATGCTGCATACTCTCGAGTTCCGAACTCCTGTTTCTTCATAGTAAATTGTGTGTGGAAATGAAAAAAAAGATTTTGTTATTGGAATTTTTTAGGCCTTTTACGCGGTCATAAGCGCGTGTCTTACCCACAACTTAGTTAGACATTTGGGCGGTTGTAATTTCGGATGGTATTTTCCGGAATGGTATTTATCTTGTAAGCATCCCTCCTTAACACTTCTCAATGGCTTTGCCATATGAAATTTTATTAGCCTTAGAAATTCCACTTCTGGTGCGGATGAAATCCTTGTTGGTGCCGTAAACATATCATTACGGCTATATCATAAAATCATTATACACCCCATTGCTGTTCCGCCCAATCAGCAATGCCATACCCTCGCATCATGCCCCCTTCCCCCCTCTGCAACGGAGTCGTCAACGTGGGACAAATCATTTGTCATGGTGCGTGTGGATGAAAAACGTATCTCAGATCAGGTGCCGACTTACAGATATCTAGGGAATGGCATTTCCTTATTACGCGATGCACGCCATGAGATGGCAGTGATAACGCATGGAGACGTTAAGTTCGTGTGTTGAGCATATTAAGAGATATTATTATATGGGAACTGGGAACTCATCATCGGGAATATTTTTCTCGGGGGAGAACACTTTTTTTTATGGAATATAACATCAGAAACGATTAGTGTTGAGATGGGACTTGGGGGGGCGTTATGTGTGTGTCATTCCGAATTGTTTGCCGTTAATAAGAAATGACATTCAAATGATTTGGGTGAGACAGACAAATTTTTTGAGTGAACGTGAGAGTGATGTGTTTGGGATAAATCTATCTACCTATGTGCATAAACATATATATAAAAGTGTATTATTTTTGGAGAGGAAAATATTTTAAAATAATAAATTACCTACGACATTCACTCCATTTATTTTTCATGCCGGTGTCACTTTTTGTAGAGGTTGAGCGCTGAGGGATAGCAAATTATTAGATTAATTTTAAAGGTATTTGTTGTTTCTAAATGCAAACAGGTATTCCATTTATTTTATTTCAATAAGGAAGTAACAATCTCAGAAGTAAACTTTGCCTCAAAAAATAGACAGGATTAGTAATGATATAAGTGCTCATTTATTATTTTTTTTATTTTATATTATGTATTATAATTATTTATTTTAAACAAGAATTATGAACGTCAAAAATCTGAGATATATACACTTTCACCTTAACCTGGTTTTTTGGCTGTAAAAAATCAAAATTGGACCGATTTTTTGTGATGCTAGCTCTGGTTTTTTTTTAAGCTGGAAAAGTTGAAAAAAATTTTTTGTGAAATGTTGTTTAATGTTCTGTGAAATCGCTAACTCAACGCAGTTCAAATCTAACAAAGCCTTCGTAACGAATACAAAGTGCTCATAAGTTCAGACGCCATTAGAAAAATACTCGCTGAAAGGATCCTGACTCCAAAAAGTGCTGCAACATGCCCAGCACTAACGATAGACCACCTCTAGCAAGACTTGAATTTTTCCGAGAGCATAGGGTAATATACTCTCAACTGAGCTAATATACTCTCAACTGATGAGAACAGATGGAGTTTTCATGTATATATATAAACCGAGTTCTAACCGCCAATAAATCCTAAGCGACAAATTGTAAATTTTACAGGAAACACATTTTTTTATTTTTTTCCTGAACTTCAAAACCGACCGAGCCTAATACATGAATGTCGGTTACGATAAATTTTGTTTTCTCTGTAACTCTTTGTTAAAAATTCATATTGAAAAACTAATGATAAGGATACACGTGTAAAAGTTACAGTGTAACTTGATTTTGTAAAAAAAATGTCGCTTACGATAAAATGGCGGTTAGGGCTCGATATATAGTATATCGTCGCGTCGCCCTGGAGAACGTTATTCTCAGTATCCAGAAAACTGATGCTTATGAATGAGGATCTGTAATGGTCTGCGGAGGCATCTCTATAACTTCACATACGGCGTTAATTTTCATCGAACAAAGGTCGTACACGAGGATTGACTTTTCATTACATTACTGATATCATCGCAGAACGTGTGGTAGCCTACACAGGATATGCATATGATGCATGATAATGCGATGCCTCATGTTGCTCATGTGGCAACCCAGTAACTACGCGAAGTCTGTATTCATACGATGGGCTGGCCTGCTGAAGCCCGGACTTAAATCCGATAGAACACTTCTGGTATGAGCTAAAACTTCGGGTTCGAGGTTCGAGCCCAAGTAGATACATGCTTCAAAAAGTCTTCCAGATCTGCGACACGCAATTGAAGAGGAGTGGAATGCAATTCCTCAAGATTTATTGGTCAGACTTCTGAGGCCGATGAATACGAGGATTCTGGTAGTTATCTGATCAAGGGGAGGCAACACTAAATACTGACCAAAAACTTTTCCTAAATTTTTCTTCGTTGCTGGCTTTAACTTTTATTCTCATTTTATGATTACTACGATTAACACGACTGGAAAACGAATTATCTTCAGCCTAAATGGATACACCGATTTGCTTCAAACTTAGTATTTAGTATTTATTAGGTAGTATCTCGGGGGTTGTTTTTCATTTTTGCTCTAGGTCGAAAAATAACGGTACCTGCCATACAATTTTGAACAAAAAGTTAGATTTTCTCGAAAACGGCTCTAACGATTTTGATAAAACTTTCAGGGTGCTAATTTTTTACAATAATACATTTTTCAGTTAAAATACATTTTTCGAAATTTGTTCTATAACGGTACCTCTCATATAACTTTTTTTGTTTTTTCAAATGCAGTTTTATCGTAAACTATTATCCCGATTTCAATAAAATTTGGCACACAGGAAGTCATTTATAATTTAATTAATATCGCATTTCAAAATTTTCAAAAACTTTTTTTTCGATTTTTAAAATCTTTTTTTTTTTAAATTTGGTTTTCGAAATATTTTGAAAATGGGTGTATTGAATTTTTTTAAAATAATTTTCCCAGATGAAAACTACAGATTGCCTTATATTGACATACTAGAAAAAAATTTCAAATATTTTTTCGAAAAGTTTTTCAAAAAAAAACGACTTTTTAAAAAAAAACTGGTGGAACGATTTTCAAATTTTTTTTCGATAGACATTTAATTTTCATATTTTATTGCATACTTAGTTTTTTCCAAGAAGATTCTGAAACTAATTAACAAAAATAAAGAATTTTCTAAAAAAAATTGTATTATTAATAGACGTGTGGTTTTCAATCGGGCAATACTTTTTTCGGAGTTGGGTTTTTTTGACAGCTGTCTCTTGATTTATGCTCAGTTTGGTTTGCGATTTCATAATGAATAACCTTACTCCTGAACAAAGTTTGCAAATTATGCAAATTTATTACCAAAATAATGGTTCGTTTCGGTGGAGGAGAGTATCGAAGAAGACCCAAATGAGTCCATCCGCCATCGCGAGAGGAAGGATCTTGGTTTGCAGGCTTACAAAATCCAACTCGTTCAAGAATTGAAGCCGAACGCCCATCAAGCGCGTCATACGTTCGGTGTATGGGCCCGAAACGAAATGGCCACCGATCCCGATTTTCACAAAATTGGGAAAATTGGGCCTCGGCTGGAATTTATTCGAGCCAGCCACGGCGCCCACTTCCTTCAAATAATTTTTAGAACATAATGCAAACCCTTATCTTTATAATAAAGCTAAATTCTTGGCCATAACATTAAACTATATGCGTTTTATTTCTTCTTGAAAACCACACGTCTAAAAAAACACCCTTTATATACATACATATTCAGCCACTAAGCAATTATCTAGCATAAGAACAAGTTCATGCGACCCAGTCGTGCACTTTATTTAAATTTTATTCGACGATGTGACCGCACATTTGAACAAGTACGTGCGATATAGTCGTGCAATTTGTTTACTGATTAATTCCAATGAGCTTCCATTCATTTTAGTTATCATGAAACGCACTTTCCGTAGTTATGATCTTAATAGTTGTAAGTTTAAGTTTTTGAGAAAATCCAAACAGAGTTATAAGGTAGCGGGTGGCCTGTAGTTCCCAATAGAAATAGTTCATGATAAAAACTCAAATACTTGTGGTGTTCTAGCAGGCTATGTTGCTAATGCTCATTAATTTCAATGGGTTAGAACGGGTACAGATGCTAGAGGTGAGTCACTTTTTGAAAACATTATTTGGAATAATATTTTGATAGTAAAAAGAGGTACGAAAAACCAAGGAGGCTTTTTGGCAGAGCCGAGTATCTGGGATCTCTCTAAGATCAGTAACATATGCAAAGAAATATGCAAAGAGAGTCTAGAAATGATGGTGCTAGGCTCAAAAAACTCAGAGTTCCATACTGCTCCATGTTTTCCTTAAGAGAGAATACCTGAACTGAATACTGCACAGAAATTCTAATTATGAGAACTAACTTCCTTGAAATATATTTTAACATCCCAGTCAAACGCCCAAATATAAACGTGATTTCAAATATAGGTAACCAAATCATGGCTAAGTTAAGGGTGGCATGGGTCATAACATCCTTAAGCCTAAAATAATGTTGAGAACAGTGCGACTTGGCAAGTTCATAGGTCTGCTAACGTCAATCCACTACTGTTCAATTGGAAACAAGACTGTATGCTTCAAAAAAAGATTATATATTCAAAAATAGAAAGACAACGATACGCTGTCTTGCGACTTCTTCAAAAACATATTGAAGGAATAGTTAAGAACTCTCAGGGCAACACCAGAGGCATGATCTTTTTAAAGTCCATCCGATTACTCGCATACGATACTCCGACAATATTGCCATAATCGAAAGAACATCTCGTGATGTCAGTACTACTTTTTTGAGTATTGAAAAGCAGCAAAGATGGTGTAAGTGGGTTTGATGATAGTCAATGAGTATAAAACATATTTTATGCTGTCATCAACGTCTTGAAGAAAACATTACGATAGACTACTATAACTTTGAGGCAGTTAGGGATCTAGACTGCGATATTAACTCAGAAAATAATACCATTGCTGAGATCAAACGAGAAATAACTCTTGCCAATCGCTCTTTGGGCTAAGAAGACAATTGAGTAGCAAAGTCTTCTCTCGGGCAACTTAATTGTCCCCTTATTAGAACCTCAACATCCCAGTCCTGCTCTATGGTGCAGACGTATGGACATTGTCAAAAGTGGTACTCATTCATGCTTAAGGTTGCTTTGACAAAAATAATCAGCAGGAAATTGTTGGTCCTGTATGCATCAACGGCGCGGCAAGTGCAGGAGGAGATAAAATAAAGTACTATACAGCGTGCAAAGCGACACAGACCAAAGAGTAAAAGTCCAACGCCTCAAATGGCTGGGCTATTAAGAGCGGATAGACACCAAAGCTCCGGTTTGGAAAGTCTCCGATTCCATTCCGAGGGACGGTGCAGTAGAATAGTAGTGCGCCGCACAGCACCATACGAATGTGAAATTGGGTATGTACTCTTAAGCTCATTACCTGGCAGATTTGCAAAAAAGCCATTATTTATCTCTTCCTAAGGATACACCCTATCCAACAAAATCATTGCAGATAATATCATTTTGAACATTAAATAATTTTTTTTCTATATTTTGCTGCACATATGTAAGTCAAGCAAACGTGTTATTTTTCAAAAATTCGATAAGTGTACATTAAACACCGCCAACATTCCTTTAATGTTCTTTTAAAACCACATTAGTTACAACGTTCTCTTCCACCAAAATATGGAAAGCTCAATGAAAATTGATATCTCAAATGTCTTGCAACCTAGGAATTTTTGAAGCAAAGTTCAACTTACAATGCTGCCACCCTGCTTTTGTTGAAAAAGCACACACGTCTGAACTCAATTTGGAATTAATTGCATTCTTCATGGGGCAAGTACAATGATTCCAGTCACAAGCTGGTGTACATCTGTTTGCTTCTCCTGAGGGAGGATAGCAATAATTGCCAGATACGTTCTCATTTTCCCTATTGTAAGTTGGTAGTTGGGAGTTTTTCTCCTAGTGACGACCAGTTTTGTGTGCAAAATTAAAAGAAGTTTTGTCGGACCATTCTCGAAGTTGAGTTCTGCTTTTATTCGAGGTTGTAACAAGATAAATGGGCACTTAAAATAATATAAGGATCGGGACAACTCAATTTATTGTGAAAATAGTAAATAAGTAAGAAACTATGACATTTGCTTTTATTTGGGAAAACAAATGTGGTTCAATGCACATTTAAAGCAAACAAAATTTAAATTTACTCATAAAAATTATTATATGAGTAAATGTGTATCCCCATCCTGATACAAAATTGAAGCCTATTGTTCCTTGAGAAAAGTTTACTACCTCTTAAAATCCTGTTGTCTCTGTAGAGAGAGCCGAAAAAGTTGCTGAACTCTTCAAAGTTTTAAGCGATGTCGTGGTAGTATGCATTAATTCATAAGCAGCTTTAAATTTACTTCAAAGCTGCGTATGCAAGGATTAATGGAGAAGAGCTGTATAGAGCAATATGCATCTTTGGCTACCAAACTCGTCCGTCTGTTTAGAATTACGGTGGATAAGGTGTCAAAAATACAGGGTGATGTGAGTAGCGCTGTCATCAAGATAGCCAGCTATAACATTGAAGTAACAAACGACTTTGTCTATCTGAACTCCAGAGAACAACAGCAGTGCTGAGATAGAACGAAGAATAACTCTTGTCAATCGCTGCTTCTTTGGGGCTGAGAAGCAAATGAGTAGCAAAGCCCTGCCTCGAGTCATTTACGAGACCCTTTATAGTACTCAGATCATTCCAGTCCTACTGTATGGTGCAAAGGCACGGACATTGCGACAAGACCGAGACTAAGATTGCGTGTAAAATTGGAATAAAACCTCGACATCACGTGCAGAAATAGAGGCAACTATTTAGCCATGGACTTAGCTGGCTGGAGAAGCTTGACTTTACACGGGTTATCCGAAAGTTTGACTCTACTTTCTAGATTGAACGAAGCCAACCCTGGACGAAAATCGGGTTAGTCATGCTTATAATACAATTTTACTCGGTAGAAGTTACTGTTAATATTGTCACAGGGCTTCTTGTTGGAGCTTCGTTGTGCCTATTTGATTATCACAATGCCTCCTAATCTCAGTAGTATGACGAAACGCGTTATATTTATTGCAAATCAAAATAAAAATATTGCAGTTTAACCACTTAACATCTGCTATGGAGAAAAAATAAGATTTTTTTTTGGAAAAAAAACTTCTAAAATACTGTTGTGTTATCTTATATATATTTTTTTCCAAAAAATAAAAGTAATAATTTAATCCGATTGCTTATCTAGGTTTTTATATCAAAGTTATAATAATAAAAGCTTATTCATTAAATAATATGGTTCAATAAAGAATTTTTTTCTACCTGAACTTACATGTATAAAGAAAATGTTATTCTAGATAATTTTGTTCTTACAAAGACAAGATCCGCATATTTTGAACACTCACCTGAAAAATAGAAAAACAAAATTGTTATTTTTTTAACTTTAAAAGTAGATATTATAAATTATAACAATAATTATATACATATAATCAAATAAAAAACTTTATCATTTGATATTCGTTAATTGGTATTTTATGTTTCTTAAAATAATTTTTAAAATATTAATAGTACTATTTTCATCGAACATGTATGATTTCATCAAACTTGTTTTTATTTTATATTTGGGTTATCCTTAAATTAATTTTGAAAAAAAATTGAACATACATAATATTTTGATTTATATGACATTCGATCATTAATCAGACTATTTATTGGAAGAAGTGAAAAATGTGATGTATGTACCTACATATGTATGTACACATGTATGTAAATGTATTCGTAATATACAATTCACTATTGATTTACTCTTTAATTAATTTTACAACTTTACATCGAAATATTGACAAGAGAATTGACACCGATACATTATCGCAAGATGTAGAATTAAAAAAACAAAAGAAAAAACTTTTAAAAGCTTATTATGTTATTTTTATATATTCATGTAAATATGTATGTACATATACATACATACATACATATGTACATACATATGTAGTTAAGATGAATTTGAAGAAATTCTAACATCTTGACTTTGTTCCAAAATAATTGTAAGAAATTCCTTATTAGTTGACACTACATAATGTACGTACATACATACATATGTACGTGTTATTTTTATTGTACTCCATATGTACATATGTATATTTTCTTCAGCAGAATTCCTTCTGTTGGTTTTTCTAAATACTAAACTGACCAACGAGTGATTTTCAGAAAGAAAATTAAAATTGAAAATGATTTATTTCAGAATTCTTTTTTAAACAAACTAATTGACATAAAACTGAACTCGTTATATGTAGTACATTATGTAATTCAAAAAGTATTGCAAGGTTTTTTCACGCGGCGCTGCACAATCAAGAACTTTAGCGAACATGGTAGCCTGCTAATAGATGAGGTGAAATTTAATGGTTGCTCTTATACATACGTGTGGGTAGTTTTTAGAACACGTTTTCAATAATAGGGTTCATTAAAAAACAAATGAGAAAAGTTGTCGGCAATCAGTTATTAGGTCTATGAATGCCATTTTACACGAAGATGCTTAGTATAGAGGTACTCAATGATTAATGATCCTTTTTTAAGAATTCTTCGTAAAAGTGACATAAGGCCAGTCTAACATATATAAACCATACAAATATTTTTGAATTATTTCCAAAGTGAAAAATAGCAAAAAAAAAGTTCTCTTTGGCTTTCTAAAATGATTGCCGAAATTATATGATTTTTATGGTTTATAATCCGACTCTAGTCTTTGTAATTCGTATCTCGCCGAGTGCAGTCGCTTTTTCAATTAACTCCGTCTTTTCATTTATTTGTGCCCTTATTTAACTCCACTTATTAGTATTTCCGTGCTTTTTCCCCATAAACCAATCCAAGCAAATCTTTAAAAAAATTAAAAAATATAATAATAATTGTGTGCTTTACTGACTTTATAAGTTGAACCAATCATACAAACTAAATATGTTTCAAGAGTGCGCGAGTTTTAATTGTGTCAACAACGACAATATCGTTGAGTGGGTCACATGTAATGGATTATGCGGAAAACATTTCCATGCTACATGTGTCGGATTAAATAAAAGGTCTGTTCTTTACCTTAAAGAATTTTCCCGTAATTTTGTATTTTATTGCGATGAGTGCAAAAATATATCTCTGTCGCACATAATGCTCGCGATTAAATGCTTAAGCGACTCGTTCGCAAGCTCTGCGGAAAAAAATAAACTTTACCACAAACAATGCCTGACCCAATTCGAAAAATTTGATGAGTTCATCAAATCGTTTGATGAATTTAACCAAAACAATGCACAATCCGCGACCTACCTAAAAAGAGATATAAAGAAAATAAATGAACAATTATCTGCCCTCCAACTCCCCATTACAAACAACATTAACATTGAAATGGTGGCTAATATAAAAAAAACAATTTCTAGTGAAATTAAATCAACAATTTCCCCCTTAATAGCGTCATTTGACATGCTACGGACTGTGATTGATATTCAGTCACAAGCTCCAGCCCCAAAGAATTATGAACCCATACTTTTTAATCTAATGTGTCAGATTGAAGAACTTAAAGACAACATCAAAGATACTCGTTATGTAGTGAATGGTTTCGCCGAGGAATTAAAACTAGCAACAAGGAATGTTCTCGAAGTTCCCTCTAACCCCCAATATAATACATCAATATTGGAGGAAATATTGGACACTATTGAGGTAGCTCCAAATCTGCCCATTCCCATACCTCTACACTCCCAACCAAATAACAAAATTGCCTCGCCAACTCAGGAACCTACCCTTAAACGTTTCGGTACTTTGTGGAAACTCTCGGAATGGAACAACAGACTGAAAAAACTCGATGACGCTAGTGGCTCAACTTTTCAATCCAGCAGTTTCACTCTTGAAAGAGTTCCTTCCAATGCGGACTCAAAGTGGATCCACGACTTTTTTAGAAATAAGTTTGATATAAACGTAACTAAAATTGAAAAAATTAAACCCAACACTTTCTTAATATCTTTCTCTTCCAAATATGAATGGCTGTTCCTCAACCTATCAGGTTCAAATTGGCCAATATGTTGATATCCAAACAACCCAAGTCATTAACGTCCAAACCTATGTTCCAAGCGAATAAACACCACCCTCGCTCAGATCCTAACTGGTCGTTCAAAACGCACATAATGCCAGATTTTACACCTCCATTTATAATTCCAAACCAACCCCGTCAGTATTCACAAACCGTTTCCGATGCAAGACCCCAACCTAAGACTCAACATAGACCCCAACCAAATCACCAACATATATCCCAAACTAAGCCCCAACCTAAACCTCAACCTAAACCTCAAAATATACCGCAACCTAAACCTAGACTGTCTTTACTTAAATCCAAAGTGAAAGACCAGCAAACCCCATTAACACCGAAACACGCTCACCAACGAGTGTCTTTCAACATCAATCCTGACTATCCTTCATCACCTTTAAATTCCTCGAATCCTACTGAATCTCCTCAGTTTCCAAGCTTCGACCTCACCACCGGGGCAAAATACCCTAACTTTGTAAGCTCCCATATTTTAAACCCAAACTCTTCTCTGCCTCCAACAGATTCACGTCCACCCCCTGCTTTGATCCTCTCATTCCACCTAATGTAAAACTAACTCAACAGACCCTTGTTGATTCCACTGAGTCCCGTTATGCCCTTTCCAAACTAAGAGATAACAAACTGTTAGACAACATTCGCCTGTACCTAGCCTATCTCCACGATAAACCTGACGATTTGTGCATAGACGGTAAAACGAAAAGTTATGTGTCAGCGTCAATTAAAAAGGAAGGTCTGCCTACTGATATGGTACCATTAAGGCAGATATACGACAAATATCACGAGCTTCTGAACATATCCTCAAAACGAATCTCCAAATATCTCTCCGCCTTTTCTTCGTTTCTTCATTCTAAAAGAATTTCCTACCTTCAAAGAGTACGTTCCGACTCTGATAAATTTTATCGCTCCTAAAACTTTCTCTCCCCAACTACTCCACAATCACCACCCTCTTTCCCTTTATTTCCAAAATGTAAGAGGTCTTCGCTCTAAAACACACTCTGTGTATTCACAGTCACAAGCCCTACCCTATGACGTTTTTGCGCTTACTGAAACAAATCTTTCTAAAGACATTAAAAGTCAAGAGCTGTTTCCTTCGTTCTTTAATGTTTTTCGCGACGACGAAGAGTCTCTTCCTAAATCTCCGTGCAGAGGCGTCCTTATTGCTGTCCATAATTTTCGACCCTGGTTTCTTCTTCCTCCTCAAACATGCTCGACTACATATCCATTAAACTATCACTCCCAAATCAGTCCCTATACCTTGTGTGTTTCTACATTCTTCCTGGCCAAGCCGTTGAATCTTACAAGCTTGCTGTTGATGCCATTGATGAAGTGCTAGCTATTTCTGAAGCACAAGACGAAGTTCTAATCTTTGGAGACTTCAATCTTCCCCAACTTCAGTGGAACATTTCTGATGATGTACCATCCTTCGCTGCCAATCCCGTTTCATCCAAGGAATCTGTTTTTGTTGACGGTCTTTCTGATTCCGCCCTTTACCAAGTGAGTGGAATTCTGAATTACATGGGCCGGCAACTCGATCTTATCTTCACCTCTGACCCGATTAACTCATCTGTTTCAGAAAGCACCATCCCATTATCTGTAGTTGATCGATTTCACCCCCTCTCCTTCTCTCTTTTTTCATTTCCTCTCCATCTACTCTCCCTAATATTTATAACTGTTCATTCAACTATCATAAGGCTAATTTCAAAAAAATAAATGACTACCTCATCCATACCTCATTCGATTTTACAAATCTATCACTTAATGAAGCAACTAATCTTTTTTATGAAAAAGTGCAGTTTTGCATAAATCTTTATGTTCCCTTTTCGCGTAACAGGTATTTTTCAACTTCTCCCCCGTGGTACAGTCATAAACTACGCGAGCTACGAAACAGGAGAAATAAGCTTTGGGTTAAATATCTTCGCTCTCGTTCAATTCTCGATTACTCTGACTACTTGGGAGTATTTTATAAATTTTGGAATCTATATGAAACGCTCTACAATGACTTTGCTTCCAACACCCAAGCAAATTTAATAACGGATCCCAAATCGTTTTATAAGTTTATTATCTTTAAAAAGAAAAATGATGGTTTCCCTCCCTCTCTTCTCTATAACAACCAATCATCCAATGATCCTTCTACCATCGCCAATTTCTTCGCCAGTTACTTCAAACAGTCTTTTGCACCAAAAACCTTAGATCCTGACAAATCTTATTTTTCCTACCTTCCTCATTTTAATACCGGCCCCTTAAATACGAATTTGGATACTTCATTAGTTCTAAATGGCATCCTTGAACTTAAAGACGAGTATACTCCTGGTCCCGATGGTATACCTGCAATTTTACTTAAAAAATGTTGCTCGAGTTTGGTCCTTCCTATTACTAACTTGTTCCAACTATCCCTTTCCACCGGATCTTTCCCCGATTTATGGAAAATATCCACTATCACACCAATTCATAAAAAAGGTCCCAAAAACGAAGTTTGTAATTATCGGCCCATCGCCAAACTTTCTCATATCCCCAAACTCTTCGAAAGCATTCTGTATGACTCACTTTCTTTCCAATGCAAATCTCTAATATCCTCAACTCAACATGGTTTTTGTAAGGGAAGATCTACCACAACTAATCTTGTTGAGTTCGTTACATTTTCACTCTCTGCCATGGAAAAGGGCTACGAAGTAGACGTCATCACTACAGATTTCAGCAAGGCTTTCGACAAAATCTCTCACAGTTTAATTCTTTTTAAGCTTTCCTTTCTTGGATTCAGTCCTAACCTTCTTAAATGAATATCCTCGTATCTTGACAACCGCCAATACAGAGTCCGTTTTCGTTCTGTTCTTTCAGTTCCATTTGTGGCCACCTCTGGGGTACCCCAAGGTAGCCATCTTGGACCTCTTTTATTTATCCTTGCCATTAATGATGTTGAAAAGATAATCCAATCATCTTCTATCTCCCTTTATGCTGATGATGCTAAAATTTTCAAAGTAATCTCCTCTGGTCATGATTCTCTCCTGCTTCAAAATGACCTCAATTCATTTGTCAATTGGTGCAGTAAGAATTTTCTCGAACTCAACATTGCCAAATGTGAGCTAATTACGTTCTCTCGAAAAAGTAAAAGGCCTTCCCTTAGATCTTATTATCTTCAAACCCTTTCCATTAACCGCGTACAGGTTATCCGCGATTTAGGCGTCCTCTGTGATTGCGAATTAAATTTTCGCTCCCATATCGATAATGCTATATCAAGAGCTAACTCCGCCCTTGGTTTTATCAAAAGGTGGTCCAAAGAGTTTCGGAACCCATTTGTAACCAAATGCCTCTATATTTCCTATGTTCTACTCTTTGCTCTCCGAACTCTTTATGACCCTAATAACTTCTCATCTCTGCCACCCTACCTTGACCAACTCAAAATTATAAATCTACACCCCCTTGAAGTCCGTAGGAATGTGTTTGACATCATTTTCATTCATCGAATTCTTACAGGTGCCACTGACTGTTCCTCACTTTTTGATCTCATCTTGTTTAACACTAACCCACGCAACTTAAGATCCTCACGTCTTTTTTACCTTCCTCCCCATCGTACTTCCTATGGTCTCAATGAACCTTTAACCCGCATGTTGAGTAAAATCAATTCGATCTCTCCTATTTTCGATTTCAACATTCCAAGTCCTTGTCTGAAAGCCCAGCTCTTACATCATCTTTTCTCCTTATAAGTTAATTTAGTTTAATTAGTTTTTAAGTTTAGTTGTTTAAGTTAAGCTTGTATTAAACTAATAAATGGGGCGTTAGCCCCACCAAAATTGAAATTAAATTCTGTGCAGTCCATGGCCAGGAAGACATTGTTTCACAAACACACGGCAGGTAATAATCGCATTAATATGAGGCATGTTGCAAATCAGCTTCACCTTGCCATCAAGGGGGCTTTTGAGAAAGCTCCCCTACCCTAAATAGGACATTTCGGTTAAAATATTGATACCAAGGTACCTTACCATAATTTTTCTCGTCAGTGTATATCTATGTGGTGTAACTAACCAGAATAGTTTCACATTTCTGAAAGTCAATTTTCAAATTCTAATCATTCATATATCGCAGATAAGGAAAACTACAACTTTTGTAAATTTAGATCGCTGGTGTAAATAAGGGGTTTTTCAACAAGGACGCTACAAAAGTAGAGCGACAGGGACAGCAAACGACGCCATATTTCTTGCCGTTCTTTTGACATTTATCTTCAGTAATGTTTGCCATTTCATGATGGAAAGATATACGAGCCAACAACGAGTCGAAATTATTAAAATTTACTACCGAAATTCTCAACTTAAGAGCGCTACGTCCAATTTATGGTCGTCATAATCGTCCTAGCAGATCAACAATTGAGCGTCTAGTGGAAAAAAAAAGAATCCACAGGCACAGTACAAAATGTTCCCGTGCCAGTGAGACAAAGAAGTGCCCGTAGTGTCGAGAATATTGCTGCCGCTGAGGCTTCAGTTGCAGAAAGCCCAAATGTGTCTCTCACACGTCGTTCTCAAGCGTTGGGCATCTCTGTGACGTCGTTGTGGCGAATTTTGCGATAAGATCTTGGCCTACATCCTTACAAGATTAAATTGGCGCAAGAACTGAAGCCGCTTGACAACCAGAAGCGTCGTATGTTCGTGAATTGGGCTGAGCAACAACTTGAAAATGATTCGGATTTTCATCGAAAAATCATCTTCAGCGATGAGGCTCATTTCTGGCTGAATGGCTTCGTCAATAAACAAAATTTATGCGGTATTGGTCAGACAGCAATCCACACGTACTCCATGAGTCATCATTGCATCCCGAAAAATTACGGTTTGGTGTGGTTTATGGGCCGGCGGCGTCATTGGGCCGTACTTCTTCCGTGATGATCAAGACCGGCACGTTACTGTGAATGGGGAACGCTACCGTTCAATGATAACCGACTATTTTTGGCCCCAATTGGATGATATGGACTTGGAGGACATGTGGTTCTAACAGGACGGCGCACAAGCCACACAGTGAATGTCACAATCAATTTATTGGAAACCAAGTTTGGAGAAGGTGTTATCTCACGAAATGGTCCAGTCGCTTGGCCGCCTCGGTCGTGCGATTTGATGCCGTTAGACTATTTCCTGTAGGGCTACGTGAAGTTTATGGTCTATGCCAACAAGTCAGCGATGATTGATGAACTTCGTACGAATACCGAACGTGAAATTGCAGCAGCATCGGCCGATTTATGCTTGAAAACCGTCGAAAATTGGGTTCAGCGTCTGGACTTCTGCAAGCGTGCCCGTGGTAGCCATGCAAAAAAATTCGAATTCCATATTTAATGGCATCAAACGTACTTTCACAGGAATAAAGAATTTCATTGAAATCCAAAACCGTTTTCGTTTTATTTAAAAAAAAAACTTTTGTAGCGCTTTTATTGAAAAATCCGATATTAATAAGAAGCGGCGAGTTTACCTCTCCCCTATTGCAGACCATTTTTACTATATCAAATATTTTGGTAGAAGTTGCCCACTTGGGTAGAGTTTCTTAAAAGTAGTTTGAATTTGGAGACGCCGCACTGGTGTTACTTTACCAATAAGAGAAAGTATTAAGTTGTGGAAGCACTTAAATTTATGCAATTTCAATGCAATGCACCAAAACCAAATAACGACATGACCATTGGGTATTTCCGTAAACATTTCACGGAAATCATTATACACTTTGCAAATCGCTAAATATCCAAAGATTACAAAATAAGCCACCCACGTCTACTTTTATTGAGGCTTCAAATGAAGGTAATGACTTTTCAAATAACAGTTTGAGTTCAATGAAATCAGTGTTAATGAAATTGATACTCACGCTGAAAACCTCAAAATGTAGAAACATCAAGTGGAAAAAATAGAAGAAACGAAGCTGGAAGAAGCTCATCTTCCTGCTAACACTTCCACGCATTTTTCAACCGATTCGTCCTAGCATAAACCCCAACCAAATTTAAAGATTAGGATGGAAAAAAGAACATGTTCTGTAACAGAATACTTTTTGTACTTTTCTAACAGTCTTGTGTGGATAGATTACTCCGTATTTATTAGATTACAGCGGCATCAAAACAAACGGCCACTAAATCTATGCAGTTCAATATGTTTTTTTTTTTTTTTTTTTTATAATTAACGCGCGCACAAAGGACTATTTGTTTCCCTTTTAATGTAACACACTGCGCGGGCATTAGGAAGATAGGTAGGGGAGAGATAGGAGGTGTCGATTAACATTGGTTTTGAATGTTTGCAAATTGAAATGGCAAGGGAAAATCTCGCCGGGTAAACCATTCCAAAGTCGTGTTGTACGGCTAAAAAAAGAATCCCTATATTTCACGGTACGTCCGAAATTGGGCTCAAGGGTGAACTGATGGGCATTCCTAGCAAGACGAGTATTACGGGCGAAACTTTTAAGGGGAGGAATGCAGCTGGCTACCTCGAGTGAACATTTTTTATAAAAGAAACGATAAAATAAGGAAAGACATGAAACATTGCGTCGGTGTTCGAGAAGGGCAATTGTTTCAGCGGCAGTTCTATTTCCTATCAATCTTAACGCTCGATTTTGTATTCTATCAAGCAGGTGAAGCGATGTTTGTGAAGCACCTGCCCACAGGTGGGAGTTATACTCGAGTTTAGGGCGTATAAACGCTTTATAAATTGTAGCCAGATCAGATGGGGAAAAATACTTCTTACACCGATACAGAAAACCTAAGCACTTAGCAGCATTCTTAGCGATTTCAAATATATGGTCGTTCCAACGGAGGTCGTCGTTGACACACATACCGAGTACTGAGAGCTTTTCGGTTTCTTCGATGTAGGTGCCATTCATGGACAATGGCATTGGGGGAATGTTAAGCTTTAACGACAGAAGACAGCATTGAGTTTTCGAAGCATTAAACTCCACACGATTTCTTTTACTCCATTTGACAATGCTGTATAAATCGGAGTTTAATGAGCTTGACATACGGCAATGTTGCAATTGTACGTCCGAAGGCGAAGGACGTGAATTATCGAACGAATATGAAAAGCTGAGGGTAGAGTCGTCAGCAAAACAGTTAAGTGGATTAGAAGTAACAGACAGAAGATCATTTATAAAAATGAGGAAAAGAGTCGGAGATAGAACAGAGCCCTGGGGCACACCAGCATTTATTTTATGGGAATCAGACTTGAATCCGTCCAATACAGCTTGTATTGAACGGTCCAGAAGATAGCTTCTAATCCAACGAACAAGAGTATTATCGATCCCAAAAGCACGCATTTTCGATAAGAGAACCAAACTCTATCAAATGCCTTGGAGATATCAAGAGCAATAATCTTACTTTCACCAAAGCGATGTAAAGATTTGTTCCACTGTTCGGTGAGATATGCCATCAGATCACCAGTGGAACGGTTGCTGCGGAAGCCATACTGACGGTCATGGAGAAGCTTACGATCTTCAAGATATTCCTTAAGCTGACGGTTAATCAGTGTTTCCATGACCTTAGAAAGAAGGGATGTCAGTGCTATGGGTCGGTAGGAGGAGGGGGAGGATGGGTCACCTTTCTTAGGGACAGGCTGGACAAATGCTGTTTTCCATCTTCTAGGAAAGATTCCAGAAGAGTAGGAGCGATGGAAAAGCTTACGCAGTGGCTTTGCCAGTGTGGAAGAACACCTCTTCAGAAGAATCGGGGGTATACCATCCGGGCCAGCGGATTTGTGTATATCGAGATCTTTGAGAACTCTTGCTACTGTACGAGTGCGGAAAAAAATGTGTCCCATGGAAAAATTTACATTCTCAAGTACAGGAGGGGCAACGTTGCTATGCGGCAGCGTGGAGCTAGCAGCGAAATGGGTGGCGAGCAAGTTTGCCTTCTCTGAAGAGTAAACAATTGGTTTGTTACTGTCGATGAGCGTTGGAACCGAAGATGTTGAGGAGTTTTTAATATTTTTTACAAATGACCAAACATTTTTACTGCCTTTGGGACACTGCAGAATTTTTTGCCGTAATTTTTGGTCATGCAAAAATTTGGTTCTTTCAATATCGGAGTTGCATGAGTTTCTTGCTTGTTTGTGCTTTTTCCGATTTTCCTCTGTAGGGTTGGCTTTGTAAGATCGGAAACTTACTTCTTTGAGCCTGATAGCTTCTTTACACTCAGAATTAAACCAAGACTTTTCTTTAGGTTTGATGCTTTTTACTCTGTTAGGAATAAAAGCACGCATCCCTAGAAGAATCACATTTGTGATCATTTCAGCACTGGCATCAATGTCACTATCGAGGAAGCATAGTGACCAGTTAAAGTTTCGGAAAAAAATATTCAGGCCGTCCCAGTTGGCTTTCTCGTATTGCCAAACGGTCCTGGTGGGAAGTTTTTCTTTAACTGGATGGGTGGAGGATGAGAAATTAGCTGAAAGAACACAATGGTCTGAAGTGCCAAATGGAGAAGTTACACTAATGGTATATTTATCAGGGTGAGAAGTAAGAAACAAGTCAAGAGTATGGGCGGCTTGCCCAGCAACATCCGGAATACGCGTTGGCACATCGATCAGTTGGGTAAGGTGATGTAACCCGGCAAAGAGCTCGACATACCTTCCTTCGGGTGTTGTCTGACCAGAATAGCGGAGCCAATTGGAATTGTGTACATTGAAATCGCCCGTAATAACGATTTCAGTGCGAGGACGAAGGGAAACAATTTTCGAGATGGAATCAGACAGCGCATCAAACTCGCTACAAGTGGAATTGCTGTCGAGATTTGGACTCCTGTAAATAAAACAATAATGAATGACATGCTTGCGGACAGTGAATTTGAGCCACAAGAAGTTAAAGTCCGTGTTGGAACATTGCCCATATTGGGGAAGGCTCTGGCAAGCAATATCATTCCTAACATAGACCACGAGACCATGATGGGAAAAGAGTAATGGCACCAAGCTATACCCATGTAGAGCAAAGTCGAACCATGCAGTGAAAATCCAAATTAATCTCTGTAATAAACAAACTGTCTTAGGTGTTATGCCCATAAGACAGCTTGCATACAAAAAATCAATTTAAACATTCAGCACAATAGGACAAACTCAGATGCCCTTATCCATTTACCGCATGCATACGATGCCTACAGTAGATAAGAAAGAGGCAGTTAAGCTAAGCACAAAGGGTTGGGACAGATAGGAGGATAATTTGATTTGTTATGCAAGTGTGTATTATTATTTTTTTTTTTTCTTCCACAGCGCGAATGGGCATCTTATCGTCCTCCAACGCAGCGCTTTTCTTAAAACGCGACCCGCAAGATTACTTGCATAGATAAATGATTTAAAGTCACCTTATGCAAGAAGCGATATAATTATGTATCTGTAATTGAAATTGTTATAAATGAACATAATATGTATTAGAAAATTAATTCCACATCTCTTAGCAGAATATCGAAGTTACAATGGTCGTAAATTTTTTTCATGAACAAATCAAAATAAAAGGCACGACTGGGTCGCACGTACTTGCTCTTATATGTGCTAATCGTTTTTAAGTGCAGGCGTTTTTTGAAAAAGACTTCATTTTTAATGTTTTTTTTTAGGTACAACTTCTTTTTAATCGTTGACAAAGAGGCAAACACATAAATATTTAGGATTGTTAGCTTTTGCAGTTTTTTAGTGTATTATCTGTATATACTGTGTTTATATTATAAGATTTGTTAATAGAATGATATAAAAGGAATTTTGTTCAGTTTGGTTTTTATTTAGGTATTAACAAATTTGAACAACTGGCATAAAGATTTGTAAGAATCAGCCGTAGGGAAAAGAGGATAGGTATAGGTAACAATATATTTACCAATAATTTACTTTTTAAATCAATTGAATTAAAATAGCTAGCTTAATTATGTTTGATGGAGGTGAGGGTAAGTATTCATGGAATTTATTTCTAGAAACAAGGTTAGAAGGAAGATAGGTACTAAAATTAAGATACCAACCACTGTGAGGCGGGTGTGTATAGAGTATGTTAATGTTTATAGGCAGGTGTAAACTTTGGTTTTCTTGATTGAAATCTATGCATTCAGTAATCTAATAGTTTTTTTATTTGTTAGATGTTTTTGCGTGTTTATGTGTTTATCATAGGCGTCCTTATTATTTATTCTGTGTGCTGTTATCATAATGAAAGGCTTTAAAATACGTAGGTACATATGTAGGTATTAGGTGCACGACGAAGTTTGCTTCTATTTGACTAGTGTTTAGGGCTCCAAAAAACGACAATTCATAACGTTATCTTGAAAAAAAATTTTTCATTTCAAAACCGTCCGACCAGTTTTTTTAAAAAAAATATTTCTTTTTGAAAAGCTTTTCGAAAACGTATTTTAAAAAATTACCTTTTTATTTTTTAAATATTCAAAAAACAAAAAGTTTTTTTTTTAAATATTAAAAAACCAAAAAATATGTTTTTGAAAATTTAAATAGGCGATAATTATTTGAATCATAAAATACTACTTATTTTTATATCAATATCCGTCAAATAGTTAAGGAGATAGTCTAATTTAATAAAACCGGTCATATGTGATGTACCGTTATAAGCCTTTTCTTGAAAAATCCATCAAAATCATAGGAGCTGTTTTTGAGGAAAAAACAAGTTTTTCATTAAAAAATATAAGGCAGGTACCGTTAATTTTACAGCTAGAATGCTTATTCCAAAAACCCCTCTGTAGGACGTCATAATAATATTGTGTACGGTGTTCCAAGTTTGAAGCTAATCGGTTCACCCGTTTAGACTCTAGGTGCCGATACAAACAGACAGATAGACAGAGAGAATTGTTAGACCCACTTTTTTCGACTTCTTTATAATCGTAATGTCATATTTGATTGTACGATTTTTTTTAACGAATGCATAACTTGGCTTATTGTCCCTTCAATCGCAAGTAAAAATAAATTGAACGACTGGATCGCACGTACTTGCTCTAATGTGCGGTCACAGCTTGGAATAAAATTTGAAAAATATTAAGGGAACTTCAAAGATTATATTCGATTTTTCTGACTTTTTATTGTTTGAAAAATTTCGTAAAATAGTTTTCAGCGGAAAAATTTAAACGCCATTTTATTTCCTTAAAAAAGGGGGAAAAAGCTTGAATTTTTTTTCAAAATCGTTAGAGCCGTTTTTAAATAAAACGGTTTTTTTAACAACTTTTTTTAAAAAAATAAAAAAAAATAATTCAAGAATACAAACTTAAGCATAAAAATAACGTTCATTTAAAGACAAAATTTAAAAAAAATTCACTTACCAGTTTTCAAATATTGATTTTTCAAAAAAAAAAATAAAAAAAAATATTAAAAATACAAAAAAAGTTTACAAAGAAAATTAATGCAAAATTACACAGGCTGCCTACATCTTCTTGAATATCAATTTTGATTGTAATCGGATCACCAGTTTTCGAAAAAATAGAAGAAATAAACCCGGTCCTATGGGAGGTACCGTTTTTAGCCCACCATATTAATTTTTTTTCACTAAAATATAATGCATACCTACAGTAGTACCTACACCGATTTTTTTTATAAAAATTCTTGGCGCACTTTTCGAGTAAAATAATCTTTTACATAACGGTTATATGATAAGTACCGTTAATTTTTGATCTAAAAAAAATTGAAATAACTCCTCTGTAGAATGTCAAAATAACCTTAAATTCTAAATTTTAAGACGATTGGTCCAACCGCTTACGCTACAGTCCAAAATACATTCATACAGACAGACAAACAGAATTTTGCCAGTAACTCAAATATGTTTCTCTATCATCGCAATGTCATGTTTGATTGTTATCTCAATTTTTTTTTTGCACGAATGCATAACTTGCATTATAGTACCTATAATCGCAAGTAATATATGACTAATAAAGATCCTCATTATAGTTTTTTTTTTCAAGTTTCTTATCTAAGTTTCAATAACTGCAGCAGAAAAACACCAGCATCATACCAATAACTGTTAAGAAATACTAGCTCCTTTGTAGTTCTAAGATTGCTCCTACAGTATGTACCTTCAGGCTTTACAATGATGATGTTGCAAAACACGAAGTCTTGCACTTACCTTTTCCTTATCCCAAAGGCAGGTGTAATGCAAGTTTTCATCGTGTTTTTCTGCCAGCTTAACATCTTTATAGAATACCTTACACGGCAACACCCTAAACCTTGTATACACCACCTACAGAACTTATTTCAAAAAGGATGAACCCTTCAATGCTCTATGGCTGTGAAATCTTTCATAATTATAATTATGAGCACAAGCGTAAACTTAATGTTGCTCACAATAGCATAGCTAGATACATTTTTGGATTAAAAAGATATGATCACATTTCTGAATTTTTAAAATCAATCTACTCTCGTTACTCGCGTTACTCTAGAAAACTTTTTAAAGTTTGGATTATTAATTTTATTGAATAATGTCATACAAACGCGTCAGTCACCGGAGTTTTACAATTCTATATGTCATTTGCTTTATAACAGATCATTGAATCGTGTGCCTTTGCGTTACGCGTTATGAATACCTGAGCGTCAATTTTTCATAACTGCGATACGTCTGTGAAACTGTCTACCCAGATTTTTAAGAATGATAAGCTATACTAAACTATCTGTAACAAAATTAAAAGAATATCTAGAGACGTTAAGGTAGTGATGATACATATAAATTATACAAATTTTATTTTTTTTTTCCTTTTGGTATTCCTTCATCAAACAAAATTGTTGAACTTTCACAAAACGAATAACAACGCATCTATCTAAAATAATTAATATATAATTACTACTTTAAAAGATATTGTATCTTACTGTATAAATCTTTTCAAATAAATGTATGAAATATGAAAAAAATATGAAATATTATGTTTGGAATGCCAAAAATTCACCATCATTTCAATTATAAAATGAATTCTCTTTAAAAAATTCAAGTTTCATATATCAAAGAGCATTTCATACATCATAAAAAAACGATAAAATGTACTCAAATATTTTGTCAGTTTTTGCCTGATAGGCAAAAATACCGGGGCATAGAAGTATCAATATTATTTTCGTTTTAATTATTTTTTACTTGCGATTATAGGTACTATAATGCAAGTTATGCATTCGTGCAAAAAAAAATTGAGATAACAATCAAAAATGACATTGCGATGATAGAGAAACATACTGTCTGTCTGTATGAATGTATTTTGGACTGTAGCGTAAACGGTTGGACCAATCGTCTTCAAATTTAGAACTTAAGGTTATTTTGACATTCTACAGAGGAGTTATTTAATTTTTTTTTAGCTCAAAAATTAACGGTACTTGTCATATAACCGTTATGTAAAAGATTATTTTACTCGAAAACTGCGCCAAGAATTTTTATGAAAAAAAATCAATGTACTACTATGGGTAAGCATTATACATAAGTTTTCGTGACAAAAAAATTAATATTGTTTTTTTTCTTCGACTTTCTCGAAAACTAGAAAAATTGATATCTAAGAAGATGTAGGTAGCCTGAGTAATTTCGGATTAATATTGGTTCGAAAACTCTTTTTTTGTATTTTTAATAATATTTAATTTTTTTTTGAAAAATCAATATTTTAAAACGGGTAGGATATTTTTTTTAATTTTGTTTTTATATGTATGTTATTTTTGTACTTAAGTTTGAGTTCTTGAATTATTTTTTTTTTAATTTTCAAGAAAAAGTTGTTAAAAAATCGTTTTATTTAAAAAAACCGTTCCTACGTTCCTACACTTTTTTGCATTTCTTTTTTTAAATTATTTCACTTACAATTTAATGTACTTTATTCGAACAATCAAAAGTCACAAAAATCGAATATATGCTTTGGTGTTCACTTTAATTTTCTTTAATTTTATTCTACAATGTGACCGCACATATAAGCAAGTACGTGCGATCCAGTCGTCCAATTAATTTTTTATTATATTGCACCCTGTGGCAATTTGTTGTTTGATTTTTCAGTAAATCTATGCAAATTGCAAATTGATTTTAAAGTTCCTGTACATGGGAGGGAAAAAACATATCGACAACCGAGAGCGATTCCGTTTTCTATTGGAAAGTGTGCGTTTTCGATGTAAATTAAGTCTTGAAATCTTTGTATTCTAAGAATAAGCAATTTCTTATTCTTCAGAACCACGATGAACTTTGTAGGTTTTTAACAAATGGCGATGCATATTGACTACCTGTAAGACATTTCAGTATTTATTTATTTATTTATTTATTTTTGGAGGTAAGGCAACTATTGTTTACTTCGTCGTGCAAAACACAACTTAAAAATATCAAAACGCGATCAGGACGCTTAACAACTATGGTTAAAAATCGGTCTTCAAGTTGTTTTTTTCAATACCGTTTGTTTAATAAAGTTTTGACATTTATTTCATTACACAACTAGTAACTCACTAGTTGCTTCCTACTTTAATTTAAATGAGACTGGTTGTGTGTTTTGATGTTTGTTACACAACAACGCCTCAACGACTTAACGGATTTATATGAAATTTGGTGGGTATAGATGGATGTATTGTTGGATTGAAAAATAAATAAGTTTTTTATTATCCCAAAATAACAAACAGTTCCTTTGGGAGAGGCTTAAATTTGAATTTTGTGTGATTAAAAGTTTGCCTTTTTTGAAGTGTGCAAACTTTAACAACTGCACGGATTGGATGGGTTACTTGATTAACTAAATACATTAAATAAAAAGTATTGAATCCGGTTTTTGTGGGCTAAATTTAAACACGAAAAGTCGTAAGATAGTAGGTTTTGTTTTTCGCTTTCACAACTCAGTTGCAAAATGGATGCGTAGATATGAAATTAAACAGGTGTTAAATATTTTGCGTCTCGGAAAAACGTATGTATGTCCTTGTCCTGTGGGAGTAATTTAGGTAGATGGGACATTGTATTAATATGACGGCTACTTTGTATCCCGAAAAATACACGGTTCCTGTGAGGAAGATTTGAATTATTTCTTAATTTTGTTTAAAATAAAAAAAAAATAAAAAAAACCTTTTGCAGACCAATGAAGTACATTTGGAAAGGCAATTACAAAGAGTTCCATAGCATTGCACGGATACCTTCATCGAATAAAAATATGATTAAAATTTACGTGAATAGTTGAATGATTGGTCATATATAAAGTGTTTTTACTTTATATTTTAAATGGTATTTTATAAAAAAAAAGTGGAATAAAATAATTTTCCACCAAGTGGCTTCAACGAATAAACAAATTTGTTTTTCAGTTTGGGAAATATTCAATAAAAGGCTGGACAAACGCTACAAAAAGCTGTAATGCAGTAATGAAAGGGTCTGCGTTAACCTTGATTCTCTTTTAATTCGTTTAAGAAGTGATTTGGCTCTATTCGATATGAAGCTGTTTTTTCAAACAAACTCAAGCCTACTTACTATCTAATAAGAAATCAAGCACAGATTAATTTTCCAAAAATGACAGAGGAACCCCATTAAATTAATAATTAAAGAACATGAACATAAATGTCATTTTAAACTCATCACACAGAGGGTAAGTCATTAAAATAATATAATAGAAGATGGTCTTAATGAATTCCCTGTGGTGTTCCAGAAATAAATGTGAAGTAATTTGACGGGGCTCCATTCCATTTAACAACACAGAACAAAATCGATGTATGAACATTGTACATCTACATTTATTAAAGTAAATAAGATTGAAGCCAGAATAAAAATGTTTGTTTAAACTTTTTTTTTTAGCATTTTAGATATAGATTATATACGAGACTTAAACAAATGCTTAACTTAAGTCTTTAAACACCCATTCGACTAATTTCTTTTTCTTTATTTCTCGACTAAAAAGGTAAATCATCTTAAGTCTATTCTTAGCATTTTTCAGGAGAGCAAAAAAACTCTAAATAGAAGCTTTCCAAAAAACCTTTCAAACAAAGACTTCTTAAAAAAAACTTTTTTTATGTAGAATTTAACGTACTTTTTTATAAATTTATTGTGAGATGATATAGTTTATATTTTGTGAGTTACATGCCTAAATATGACTTAAGATAGTTTGCTTATTTAAAATTTTTTTCAATTATTGATTTCTAAAATCTTAAGTTGAGATAAGATTCTTTGCCTATTCTTTTCGAAAAATCTTCCCAGTTTCTAAGTCGATGTAAGATGAATTGCAAATGCTTTAGAAGAAATAAATGAGACATAAGATGAAATTTTAATACTTTTATTAAATTTAAAAATAAAAGCTTCAAAAACATAAACGACTATTCTTAAATCACATTTCAGTTAAAAAAAGTTAACGGTAACAGAAAATCTTTAAAAGAATTCATAGAGATCAATACTATATTTGATGTTATTTTTAAGTTATTGAAGTATTCTTCGAACTTAAAAATAAAATGCGTAGTTAAAAATTAGGTTTCTTCTTCCGAGTCCTCTGAAAGATCTGGATGAATATCCGGTTGATCATCGGATTGCAGATTAAGGTAGAAGTCATGATAGTTTGAATTTATCAAATCAAGCATATCAACAAGGTCCTTTTTCTTTGCAGCACTTATTTTCATGGGTCCATTGTATGCCGTTTTTACATCACTTCAATATTTCAATGTTCAATATTTTGAAATCCTCTTCTTCCGCTAAACTGGTCTTATACTTGATAATTCCAAATGTTTTTGTGTACCTCAGCCATCTAACTGAACTCCATTTAAAAGCTTCTCCGTTAGTATTTGTTTTTCGCCACATACATTTTTCTTTTAAGGTCGCTGAAAAGTTCAAAAACATTGATTGGTCCATTTCATGTACTTTAAAAATGTTTTTGGTCCCCAATGCTGATATAAACAAGTACCAATCCCGTGGATGATGAATCTGTGCATGCGTTTTCTTCTTTTTACGCTCTATCAAGGAGTGATCGATATCACATTCCATATGCGTATGCCCCGGAACAAGAAATTTATGGTCGATGGTTTCAATTGTTGTTTCGCTCTGCATAAATGTTGAAAACATAGTTGAAACAAATGCGTTTTTATTTTGTCCAGCACAAGAGTCGCTATACAAAATTATATGCTTACAATCATTTCGGATTGATTTTAAGTATTGCATTTACTTGAAGCTATTTCGTTTCCACCACGTTTAGCAATGCCTTCATGCCACATCATGCAAACTGGTTGTCCAGACACACAGTCATGCACTGTCAAATTGTAAGTCCATAAAAGTCTTTTATAAAACGATACCGAAGTTTCTAAATGGAATGTAGATAATAATAATAATAAACTGCCATAGAATGTATCTTATGTCATCGTTATTGCGTGTATTTTTTTTATTTTACAAACGGTAAATTATCCAATGTCTACTTAGGGCTCAGAAAACAACGGTTTAAATTTCACGAAAACATCTAATATCAACATAAGATGATTTACCTTTTCTCACTTTTCAAACATTTTTTGACAAATTGTATCTTAAGTCAACTTAAGGGTGATTTTTTATTTGGTTTGCATGTGGTAAAGTATCTTAAGTCAACTTAATATGTTTTACCTTTTTACAATCATAACAAACTCCTTAGATAAAATAATCTAAAGCCTGCTTACAATTTTTTTATTCGATTGAACACAACATCTTATGTGGGTTTAAGATATTTTACGTTGTGTCAGAATACAATTTTCCTACATAAGATACAAAAATTTCCTTAATAAAAAGGAAAAGGAATGAGATAGAAGAATACGGATGAGACAGATCTATGCTCCTTTGAAATGATAACAAGATCCATTAATAATAAGCAAATCATCTTAAATTGACATAAGATGTTTTACCTTTTCAGTCGAGATTTAATCAATGCAAATATTGGTTAACTTCTTGAGAAAAGTCACAGTAGACTGACCTTTTGTAAAGCCATGTTAATTCGGGACAACAACTGAAGTAACATGGAAAAATCAGATATTCACAAATATTAGCCTCAGCTTTTTATAAAAGATTTTTCAAAATCAAATGCAAGAAAATTGTCAGGAAATCAAATAATATTAAAAGAAATTTGACAGTGGATCAAATTATTTACTTTTTTTAATAATAGAGATTATACCATTTAGCTCTGGTCCACAATTCTAGTCCAGATTGTTTGTAAATTAAGCAATGCTAAAATTAACGAGATAATAAGTATTCCAAATAGAAAACATTTTGGTTATTATCGTCAATTATATCACAGTTCGAAGAATCATAGATTAAGATATCAAAGATATTAGAATCTCAGAGTTGCAGAGTTGGGTAATAATATGACTGGATACTTTATTTGACTAAAGAACAGACGGATGTTTTATTTTACTATTTCAGAAAATTTTTCATCCTTCACTCATCCAGTTAAAGAAAAACTTCTCACCAGGACTGTTTGGCAATATGAGAAAGCCAACTGGGACGACCTGAATAAATTTGCCCGCAACTTTAACTGGTCACTTTGCTTTTTCGATTGTGACATTGATGCCAGTACTGAGATGATCAAAATGTGATTTTACTAGAGATGCGTGCTTTATTCTCATTTCTCCCGCACTTGTACAGCAGCAGGAGTATACAAAGACCTTGATGTACAAACATCCGCTGGCCCGTATTGTATACCCACACCCATTCTTTTAAATAGGTATTCTTCCACGCTGGCAAAGCCACTGTATATGCTTTTACATCGCTCCTAATCCTCTAGAATCTTTAATAGAAAATGGAAAACAGGGTTTGTTCAGCCTGTCCCAAAGCAAGTTGAACCGTCCTCCTACCGATCTATCTATCTAGAAGACCTAAAGCTCCTTGATGATCGTTTCCCTAGTGATTTGATAACATATCTCACAGAACATATTTATACATCGCTTTCGTTTGATATTTCTAAAACATTTGCAATGTTTGGTATCAAGCTCTCTTATCCAAAATGCGCATGGTCTTGGGATCGATGACACTCCTGTTCATTGGATTACATGCTATCTTTTAGACCATTCAATATAAAGAGCTTCATTCCCAGTAAATAAATGCTCATTAAGGATCTTCTGTATGGTACTTCTAATCGACTCAACTATTTTGCTGATGTAGTGATTTACGTTCTTCATCTTCGAACGAACAATAGCAATGGTACTATATGCTTAGCTAATTGAAATCCGATTTACACAGAATTGTAAAATGGGGTAGTAGGAATCGTTTGGGGTATAATGCTTCGAAATCTCAATGCTTTTTTTTTGTCGTTAAAACTCATACCCCCAATGCCATCATAACTTCTACCTCTGGACAGATGCTTCTCAAGCATCCCTACGCCTGCTCAATTAGAGTACATAACAGAGCGATAAGATTGATAGGAATTAAAACTTCTCTAAAACCTTTGGCCTCCTCGAACACCGGCGCAATTTTTCGTTCCTTTCTATTGCTTATTTTATAAAATATGCTCACACGATGTAGCCAGTTGCCAGTAGCTTCTCTCAAAAATGTCACCCGTAATACTCGCCTCGCAAGGATTTTTCAACTGTTCACACTCAAGCCCGATTTCAGATATTCCCTAAAATATAGAGATTCTTTTTTTTATCCGAACAAAAAGAACTTGGAATTATCTACCAAACAACATTTTTTCTTGTCATTTGAGTTTGAAAGCATTCAAAACCAATGTTAATCGACACCTTTTGGCCCACCCTACATAAGAAGCCAAACAATCTCTTTTTAAGTGGAATGACTTGGCTTAGTAAATTCAACTTCAATTTCAAACAAACCACAGTAAACCCATTTTTGATGGCATAACTATATACATATATGATGGAATACACAGAAGGCAAAGTAACCCCATCTTCAAAGACGTACATATATGTTGTGGTTCAGAAGCACCATGCTATTTAGTATCAACGAAGTTAAAATATGTAAGAAAATTTTCTTCAGAAGTTTCAATGCCACAAGTTTAAATAATTCCCCACAGACGTTTTAAAATTTAGCTCTTTAACAAAACGCCTATTATTCAGAATACACGAGTAGGTATGTACGTTAAATTTATTACCTAATTGTATTCGTTTTAATAGAGTTCACAACTTTTAACATCCTTAGCATAAAATAATCTTATCATTTTACAGAATCATACATCAAACGATTATTAGACTGAGACTGATGAAATTATTTTGTTTCTGTAAAGACATAAAAAACAGCTTTTTTTGAATTTCTTAGAAAAGAAGCCAAATATTTTTCGCAACACACAAATATCTCAAATTAAAAAAAAATAAAAGGCACGACTGGGTCGCACGTACTTGCTCTTATGTGCTAATCCTTTTTAAGTGCAGGCGTCTTTTTGACAAAGATTTTATTTTAATATTCTTTGTATGACGTGCAACTTCCTTAGAATCGTTTTGGGGTGAAGCTCGAACGAACATGCGTCACTACAAAGGGATAAACACATAAATATATAGGATTGTTAGCTTTTGCAGTTTTTTAGTGTAGTATTATCTTTCCACTTGCTGCTTACTGTTTATAATATAATTTGCTAATAGAAAGATACAAAGGACTTTTTTCAGTTAAATTTTCATTTTGGTATGGAAAAATTTGAACAACTGGCATAAAGATTCGTCGGAATCAGCAGTATGGCAATAATGCTAGGTAAAGGGACCTTTATACGTCCCAATATGGGACCAATGGAATTAATAAAGGATTTAGGTACCTATAATAAGGTTGGAAGGAAGGTAGGTACTAAAATTAATATACGTGTTCCAACTACTGTTAAGCCAGTAGGTATAGAGACAATATTAAAAGTTAACACAGTGGTTTTGTTTATTTATAGGAAGGTGTAAACTTTTGTTTTCTCGATTGAAATGTTTGCATTCAGTATAGTATATATATATAATAGTTTTTTTTATTTGTTAGTTGTTTTTGTGTGTTTATCAAAGGCTTCCTTATTTATTCTGTGCTTTTATGATGATGAAAAATACTTTAAAATACGTAAGTATGTATGTAATGTAGGTTGTCACTTTCTTTTATTTGACTAATGGCTTGGCTAGGGCTTAGCCGAGCAATATGAAATAAAATGTTGGGGAAAAAAATTTATGAATTCAAAAAAACACTACTCATAACGTTTTTTGGAAAAAATTTTGTAAGCCATCTTATTTCTTTTGCTGTTTTCTATTTTATGAATTTTTCATTTCAAAATCGTTCGACCAGTTTTTTCAAAAAAATGTTTTTTTTTGAAAAACTTTTCGAAAACATATTTTAAATTTTTTTGTAGTATGTCAATTTTAAGAAATCTATAGTTTATACTAGGAGAAAAATTAAAAAAAAAATCTATAGATCCGTTTTCAAAATATTCAAAAAACAAAATATTTTTTTAAAAAAATTATTAAAATTAAAAAAAAAAGTAAAAAATGGGGACGACTGCGTCGCACGTATTTGCTCTTATCACATTGGAAGGCAAGATCTTTAACAGAAACAAGAAACATTTATATAAAAATCAAACGGTCTGAACCAAAACTACACAATTAACGGTTTTTAGTATAAATGGAGTACGCCATCATACGTCTTAAGTATTAATGAATTTATGAAAAAAAGTATTTCGGAAATTTTACGACGGGTTTTGATAAAATCCTGTTTTTACTTGCGATTATAGGGACTATAAGGCAAGTTATGCATTCGTAAAAAAAAAAAAAAAAATTCTAACAATCAAACATGATATTACGATGATAGAGAAGTCAAAAAAAGTGGGTCCGGAAATTCCGTCCGTCTGTCTGTCTGTCTGTCTGTCTGTCTGTCTGTCTGTCTGTCTGTCTGTCCGTATCGATATCTACAGCCTAAACGGTTGGGCCGATTTGATTCAAACTTGGTATATAGTACTTTTAGAGTGCTCTACCCGACAGTTTTTGGAATTGGCATTCTAGCTCCAAAACTAACGGTACCTGCCATATAACTTTTATTGAAAAACTTATTTTTCTCGAAAACGGCTCCTACGATTTTGATTAAACTTTCAGAATGATGTTTTCTGTGCAAAATCTATCTTTTAGTTTTAATGGATTTTTCAGAAAAAGTTTTATAACGGTACCTCCCATATGACCGGTTTTTTAAAATCAGACTTTCTCGTTAACTAATTGACGGATTTTAATGAAATTTTCAAAATATGTAGTGTTTTATGATCTAAATAATATTGCTTATCAAAATTTTCAAAAACATTTTTTTTTAAATTTTAATAATTTTTCTAAAAAAATATTTTGTTTTTTGAATATTTTGAAAACGGATCTATAGATTTTGTTTTAAATTTTTCTCCTAGTATAAACTATAGATTTCTTAAAATTGACATACTAAAAAAAATTTTAAAATATGTTTTCGAAAAGTTTTTCAAAAAAAACATTTTTTTGAAAAAACTGTTCGAACGATTTTGAAATGAAAAATTCATAAAATAGAAAACAGCAAAAGAAATAAGATGGCTTACAACATTTTTTCCAAAAAACGTTATGAGTAGTGTTTTTTTGAATTCATAAATTTTTTTCCCCAACATTTTATTTCATATTGCCCTAGCCAAGCCATTAGTCAAATAAAAGAAAGTGACAACCTACATTACATACATACTTACGTATTTTAAAGTATTTTTCATCATCATAAAAGCACAGAATAAATAAGGAAGCCTTTGATAAACACACAAAAACAACTAACAAATAAAAAAAACTATTCGATTACTACTGAATGCAAAAATTTCAATCGAGAAAACAAAAGTTTATACCTTCCTATAAATAAACAAAACCACTGTGTTAACTTTTAATATTGTCTCTATACCTACTGGCTTAACAGTAGTTGGAACACGTATCTTAATTTTAGTACCTATCTTCCTTCCGACCTTATTATAGGTACCTAAATCCTTTATAAATTCCATTGGTCCCATATTGGGACGTATAAAATTCCCTTTACCTAGCATTATTGCCATACTGCTGATTCCGACGAATCTTTATGCCAGTTGTTCAAATTTTTCCATACCAAAATGAAAATTTTACTGAAAAAAGTCCTTTGTATCTTTCTATTAGCAAATTATACTATAAACAGTAAGCAGCAAGTGGAAAGATAATACTACACTAAAAAACTGCAAAAGCTAACAATCCTATATATTTATGTGTTTATCCCTTTGTCGTGACGCATGTTCGTTCGAGCTTCACCCCAAAATGATTCTAAGGAAGTTGCACGTCATACAAAAAATATTAAAATTAAATCTTTGTCAAAAAGACGCCTGCACTTAAAAAGGATTAGCACATAAAAGCAAGTACGTGCGACCCAGTCGTGCCTTTTATTTTACTTTTAATTTTTCGAAAATAAATTTGTTTTAGGATTTTGGTAAGTAGCTTTTTAGAGCTTATTAATAAAATACATCTGATTATAACATTTAAAATATTTTGTCTTAATAGTTTTAAAAATATTGAATTTTCAAAAAAAAAAATTAAAATTAATTTTAAATACAAAAATTAAATTATTCAAAATATTGCTATTCAAAATCTGTTTTATAGATCTTTTCAAATATAAAATTTTATTGAAATCCAATGAGCCGTTGCCGAGAAAGCCGACAATTTAAAGAACCTTTATATGAAAGCTACCGTTAATAGACTGACAGACTGACAGACTGACAGACTGACAGACTGACAGACTGACAGACTGACAGACTGACAGACTGACAGACTGACAGACTGACAGACTGACAGACTGACAGACTCACAGACTCACAGACTCACAGACTGACAGACTGTTAGACTGAAAGACTGACAGACTGTTAGACTGACAGACAGACAAACATTTTTTGTAACTTACTTTTTTAGGCTTCTCTATTATCGTAATGTCATGTTTGACTGTCATCTCAAGTTCTTTTATATTCACGAATCCTAAACTTACCTAATAGTACCTATAATCGCAAGTAAAAATCATTAAATGTATCTTTAGCTTGCCAATGGGGACCCAACAAATACTATCTGTCATTCAGCCTGTGCCAACTTTTCAAGTAATCAGTGTCAGAGTACATTTGAAGAGATTTCCCCTTAAGCTCATTGAATTTATGTTGAATAAAGTGATTGCTGTTTCCGGCTCCTATTAAGGGAGTTTTATCTTTTTTTGTTTTTTTAAATGGAAAATATAAATTGTAAGCTGAATTTGTTGAAAAAAAAAAACAATTTAGGTAGAAAAAAATGGTTTATGACTTCAACAAACGTCCTTCGTAAATCGTTTCAGCGGATGTAAACATTTTACAATAAATTCTATTTTGCCAAATCTGTAAAACGTTATTGTGTGTCAAAAGGGTCAAGGCTGATGCATGATGTGAATACGGATGGGACTCAATGGTTTTGAAATTTATCGGCAGATACATATGGCTGATTTATAAATGACATTAAAAGCCTAAATATAACACAGAAGATATGGAAACGCTGGCTTTGATTTTTATAAAGACCCTTTTCTTTTATGCAATGTTGTTTTAAGGATTTATTCTTAAATTTTAGAAGATTTATGGCAATGATGGAGTAAATGACTATGGAAGATTGTGTAGCTTTGGCAATCAGTGTAATAACTTGGCTCGGGCTTACGTGATGGGTTTTTAAATTGTTGGTTTAATGGAGGCAAGCATGGGATTGGTTTTTAAATAGAATATTTATATATGACGGGCAATCATTTAAGCTTATTTTAAGCTGCATCTGCATGTTTTTGCTATGCACACATCTTACATCAGAGCCATAACTATTAAAAAAAAAGAGTTGGTTGTCTGTAAAGTCGGTTTACGGACGATAAGTTTACGATTTACGTGATAACGTCATAAGAAAACATGGATGGCAGCAACACCAACATGCAGCCCGTTAACTCACACCCACAAACCATCTCGTGAAATCCACACACGCACACACCCCAATATCTACATAATCCTTTCTACTTTAACAAAACTCCGTCTTTTTTATATTTCTTTTTTTCTTCTTGTTCTTTTTGAATTATTTTGGGAAAAGTGGTAGAACAGCGGGCGTCACTTTTCTTATGAGCATTTTCAGCATGAGTCTTATTAACATTATCAGCATGAGTCATGTTATTTCGTATGTCTAGCCGGTCATCGATTTATTAGACGTTATAACGTCAAAAAATCAGATTCCACTTTTTTAATATTATAGTCAACTACTGTTTCTTTGTATATATTTTAAAATGATAGATACATAGGTGTCAAACATTCCAGAACAGATGTTATTTCAAGCAGCTTCATAAAAAAGTGTAAGTTATACATACATATTTTAAAGTAACTTAACGAGTTATTAAATCCAGAACATTAATTTAATCATAACAGGCACCTTCATATTTTTTTTCAATTGAGCTTTTGTCCAATATTTTTTGATATACATATGTACATACATTACGAGAAAAACTACACTTGACCTCACTGAAATTTCATAATGAACAAGGGCAATGTTGACGAAATATGTATCTTCCAAAAACTTCAACAGACATGTAAAGAAAAAAAAACATAGTCTTTGACAATCCTTTAAAAAAATGATTAAGTGGTAGCCAACATGATAACCAGATTGCTTGACATCAAGTTTAAAGACAAAGCAATTGCCATTGAAAATAAAAAATGCTGGATCACAATATTCAATTAGGCAACAAAGTTACTGTTCTTGAGGAAAAATGCAATTTTCTGGAATACCGGATGGATGAAATGCAAAAGAAAATACTCAGAACACAATCCCAAGCTGAGAGTAGATGTGAAAGTTAGAAGAGATGTGGAAAAGGAGTGGTGAAAAGCGTATGCATCTTTAATTCAACCCCGAACAGAACATGGACGGGTACAGTGCAAATGCAGAAACTTTGGTCTGGGAACACAATTATTACAAATTTTTCTGTCAAACTTGAATCCATGCAATAAGTTCGAAAAGCATACAGAACACGGAATTCAAAGACCTTCCTATTAAAATTCGGCCAAAGCAGTCTTTTAAAAGAAAACTTGGATATAAAAGTATTTGAGAGAGATAAAAATATGGTAACTAACGAAAAAAGTTCAGATAGAGCCAACTTTTGGAAATAACTCACATTTATTTAACTTGAAAAGCAATCAGCTGAATTAATTGAAGGAGACTGATGAACTTCAAAGCTAAGTTTATGGCTTAGCGGTTCTTGTACGTACGTTTAATTTTTACAATAGGGCATGCTTTGTCATGCTTAGTATAGTAGTTGGACCTTGAACTCTGTTTTGAAGTTCATTAGTTGTGCCTTGAGGAATAAACATAGAAAAGCTATATCCAGCAGTCAAATGGGAAGCAGCTTAATAAGAACTGAAACCGTTTGCTCATCTACGAATTCGAAGAGGCTAGTACCCTCTCCGTAAAAAAACACTCAGAACCTGACAACAAGCCTCGGAAATGATCTCCGAAGAACGGAAACGGCTTAGCGATTTAAGAATTTTTTCATGGAACGTACGAATGCTCTACAGATCTTGAGCTGCACATCAGCTAGCTGATGTTCTGGAGACATATAACGCTGACATAACATCATTTCAAGAAATGTGATGGCCAGGGAATGATGTTTTGCAGAAAAAATAATACGACATAATATTACAGCGGTCACCCAAAACACTCTCGGGGTAAGCTTCCAAGTCAGCCAAAAAATGAAAACTAACATCATCAGCTTTAATGCAATAGACGAAAGGTTACATTTTTCAGTTTGCGAGGGAAATTTAATAATATCAGCCTCATAAACGTCCACGTACCTGCTGAAAAGTACGAAGAAAACGAAAAAGATTACTTCTAGGAACTTGTACAGAGGACCCTCCTCAATGCCTGCAAAAGGTATGACATTAAAATAACACTTGGCGATTTCAATGTCAAATTAGGTAAGGCGTCGGTATTCAGGTAGTACATAGGAACCTATAGTTAGCATGAGAACTAATAACAATGGACTACGAGCCATAGAAATGGCAGCATCAACAAAATTGGTAGTTTCCAGTCTCCCGCGTAAGATATCTACAAAGCTACCTGAGACCACGTGTTGAACGTATGGGGATGCCAACATTGACTGGGACCACTATCTTATTGGTATGTTGTTCCGAGGGTGGATTGCTCAGGCTCTACTCAGGCTCGAATCCACATGGATGAAAACAAAAGCAATACAGTCGCGGACTAAGGCTCGCCCTCGTAGAGCTCGATGAGGCAAGAGTAAGTCTTGGGGACAGAGTGCTGGGCGTATTATAGGGGTAAAACATTGTTGACTAAATCCTACAAGATCCGACAAAAACAGATAATAACATGTTTTTACAGACTTAAAAGTCGCCTACAATAGCCAGGCTAGAACTTTATAAGGTCATGAGAGAATTCGACATCCCAAATGAATTGACACGACTTTTTGGGCTGACCATGGCCCACATTACAAGTCAAGTTGACCATGGCCAACATTACAAGATAAGTAAAAGTAACACGTTTGCTGTCCAGACCAATCAACATCTTTAATGGACTCCTAAAAAGGGATGGTCTAACTTGCATTCTCTTCAACCTGGCGTCGGAGAAAGCAATTCGTGACTCTGATCACGTCAACAAGAAGGACTATCGTCACCAGTCCAGCCAGATATTGGCTTACGCAGACGTCATCTTCATCATCGGCAGAAACCTGGAAGCTGTACAAGACTCCTTTACTAAGGTTGAGCAGGAGGGACAAAACCTGGTGCTGCATATTATTGAAGGGAAAACTAAGTACTACATGGTGGCTACGTCTGTGAGAAGTGTTGGTCTGATTATAAGGGAAGTGGAGCATAGCTGGGCACCTAGCCCGCATGAGTGAAGAGGAACCAGCTCCAAAAGTCTTTTGCAGTTCTTTTTATAGTAAAAGGCAACGTGGTAGATCTTGCTTACGTTGGAAGGATGGCGTAGATCAGCACGCCCAAAGCCTTGGGGTGCGCAATTGGATGGCATCGGCCAGCAATCAGGATGTATGGAAGAACTTGTTGAATTAAACCCGGATCGGATCTCAGTTGTTGCGCCGATGATGATGAGGACGAAGACCTCCAAGTATTGAGCCAAGACTTGGTCCTGGAAACAGCGAAGACGGCTTAAGCAGTCAAAGAAGGCAAAATCTATTGTATGCTAATTATATGTCACTTAGAAACTACTATTTCAAGCCCACTTTCCATGCTAAGGGAAACTTTTTAAAAACAAATTGGAAACAAATCAAATAACACAATTTGACAGAAGGGATTTCTATATAGAACACCAGATGCATGGGAGCCTTTCGACTTTTAAAGGACGTACATATGTAATCTTAACTGGTTTAATTAAGCAATTTTATTTCAACATTAAAAGCTCCTTAAAAAGGATATACAAAGCAAAAATTGAATGGAAACAAAATACTGTATTACTTAAAAAAAAATATACATTTAAAACAGGGAAAACCTGTAACCAAAATCTAGGGATTATGTTACGAAAAAGATGTAAGAACAAAAATAAACGAACAAAACATAATCCCACAGAACGCTTTTAAACTAAATTAAAATATAATTTTAAGAAAAATGTCATTGAAGTGGTGAAAGCATTTTTATTTATTACTCCTTTTGATTCATGAATATTCACATAAAAACGCGAAAAACATTCTTCAATCAACACGTCAAGTAAAAACAATAAAAACGTTTCCACACCGATAACATTAAAACACAACAACCATCATCATACCCACCTCCTCTTCCTGATTAAGTTACCCGCATAAGTCTTTTGATGATAGATTGTGAATCAATTTCTTTTTCCTATTAATCTAACTTTCAATATATTTACCATAAAAACCCCATTAAGTCAATGGAATCGCTGGCGTATCCCCCCGAGGTGGTACAACCCTCATCAACCGCAAACATATTCGCATGAATATCATCACATCATTCCTCATATCAGACTTGAGACTGAAATGAGTACCTAAAGAAGTGTGAAAAAGGAAAAGCATTTAAGGGGAGAAAAAAAAACAAAGACACATACCCTTGAGCTTGATCCTAGAAAAGAGCACTTTTCCGATAAATATTTTCAGCACTCTGAACCACAAAAAAAAAACACAAAAAACATCGTTTAACTGACAAGAAATGAGGCCTATCCATCAAGCACATTCCCAAGAAAATAAAAAAAGGACACTCTACAAGGATAACTGAACATTATCGCATACAAACTTGCTTCCAAACGAAGGGGTTCTCGAAAATGATATCAATAATTTATGACCCTCCATCACCTTCTGTGTAATTTTGAAAAGGACCTATGAAAAAAATTGTGGAAATATTTATCACCAAGTAGTTTGTGACAAAAAGGGACATTTTCCGGTCAAAAATTCACAGGGTGTAGACAGTGTAGAAAAGCAGACTACCTTTAGTAAAACGCGGTGAAGCATATACATGTATGTAAAGCCTGCGGTGGCTAGTAGGGATGTATCCATGGAGCTGATCTAAGCGAGTTGGACATCAGAGGGAATGGTTAATGCACTCAGAAAAACTATATGTTTAAATTAAAAAAATATATTGGTCTGGAAGAAGGCAAACACTATAGGCTGAGTCAATATTAGATCGATACATATATGATGTAAGCCGGACTTTCGAGAGCGTTCCAAAATAATTTTGGCATTTAATTCACAAACTACTGTTTGATGTTTCCATACGAAATTTTAGTGTATGAGTTCTAAAGCTATTTCAGCATTATGTAACAGTATATTATACTAGCTGTTACCCGCGAAAATGAACTGTGAAAGTTCCGTCAAAATCGGTCTATAAATAAAAAAAAATTGAAAAAAAAACGACACCAGCGCCACCTAGTGAGTAATTAACATAGCTAAAGTTACTCCTTATAAAATCGGTGCAGCCGTTCCCGAGATTATCCGGGACAAACAGACAGAAAGACAGACAGACAGACAGACAAACAAACATTTTTTAAATGGTGTTTTTGTAATAAGTACTATATACTTATTATTTCGTATACATCAAGTAAAAAGCTGTTATTTTGATTTTAAAAAATAGACACTCAATTTTTATTTATGTGTATAGATTATATGTCCAGTTGAAGGGTTAGAAAAAAATAATAAGGTGAAAAAATGTCGGAAGTTTTTTTCCCTCAAGTCTTGGACCTCGATGATCCTAGTCATAAGAGGAGCGGGGGGAAATCTGCACAACTTTCGACCTTTCTTCTGTTTTTCCTCAATTACTTTTGTCCCTTACAACCTGCGGCAAAAGCGTTTCATAGAGCCCTAATTTTCTTGCAGCTGGAAGTGTGGTGTCCACCCAAAGTATTAACATTGAAGTCCGCAATGTCCAATATGAGCTGATTGAATAGAATAGAATCCATATTTGGCACTTCCAGCATGCAGCACATATACAACCCTTCTAGCTTCTTAGCTTCTGCGTAAGATGTTGAAAGTCTCATGGAAGTTCGAAGTTGCAGCAGATGGTTAGAGCCGCCGAAATTCGTGTAAGCAAATACGTAAAAATTAATCATTATTGATTTTTGGGGTGCACTCTTATCGTGATTGCATGGGCCAGAGCGAGGTTTTTCTTTTTCACAGAGCTTAAGAATCCTCGTTTGCTGGTCAAAATAAAAATATGGAGTAGATGAAGCAGGGGCTTTGGAAGTGCAGTACGCGTGATGTCGAACAAAATTTTCAATCGGGGGATACTTAACTGGAGTGGATCTACTCCAAAACAATATTCCCAGTGCTGTCTCCACAATTCAATATCTTACTTCCTCTGAGGCTTCTTTCATTTTTGTGGAGTACCAGTTATTGTAGAGAAATTTGCCACGTATCCTATTCAGATTGACAATAGCACCTTCTTGGTTCTAAAATGATGTTTTGGTGCCAATATTTCATCCGAAGAGGACTTTTCACAGTTTTACTACTAACACTCAATTTAGTACTCGATTTTGTGCGAAAATAGATTTACTAGGCCTATTGAAACGACAAGTCAATGCAATACTGAAAACAATTTCTTCCTGAAGATTTAGGATGATCAGCAACTGAAAACAAAAAAACAGGTAAAAAAGATTACTACGAACGCTATAGTATAGGTAACTTAACTAAGCTACTTACATACATTGACTTACTTTTTTCTAAAACTTGAAATAACATGCCAAAGTTTCATTACCTTCTTACATTTTTCTATTTAAAATTACCTGTCGACTAGAGACTAGACTAGTCTATGTATTTTCATTTCTGTTTCTAGATATATTTTGCAAATATTTGAAAGATTGATTGCTTTTAACTTAAATGGTTAAATTTTTTTCTGAAGACCTTTTATTTAAAACTGAGAATTTTCTGCATCAGGCATACCCTGTTGAAACTTTTTTAAACTTGTGATTAAAGGCAGTAATGGCAAAGTGTAGGATTCGTGATTAAACAAAAAAAAATTGAGATAACCATCAAACATGACATTACGTTCATAGAGAAGCTTAAAACAGTTATCGACAAAAATGTCTACCTGTCTGTCTGCTTGTATGTAAAACGATCTTTAGCCTAAAAACGGCTTAACACCCAAACATAATTAAAGATTTTGAACGTACGTTGCCTTAGGAAACAGTCCAAATACATTTGTATACCCAATGGTAGCGTTGCCATCCGTCCGGGTTTTCCCGGACCCTATTTGGGGGACGTGAGCGTCTGTAGTAGAGAGTCACGTTCACAGTTTTACATTTTTGTCTTTTGAATCCTGATCCTTAATATTTCGTGGGTACCCGAAACAATGTCAACTAAATTGAATTTTCAAGAATAAAACTGTAACCTTGTCATGATTTCTTAATTTCTAGAAACAATGCCGTTCTTGAGAATATTAGATCTAATGAAAAATATGCTTTTTATCAAACATGGAACAAATTAAAGATTTTTGTAGTACTTAAGTACATATATTTTTTATAGTTTTTAGTATTTTTATGTTCTGTTTTAAGTTTGGTAAAAACATAAAGATTTAATATGTCATTTACTTTTTTGTTTTTGTCCTTGTTTTGTGCTCTTTTTTTTGTGGCCTAATTTATCTGAAGAATGTCCGGGATTTCAAGTCTCGCTTACTACTTTCATCAAAACCATTTGGCAACCCTTATCAATCCCAAATGACTGATAAGTTGTGTTCCTTTTTGTTTTCGTACGCTATGTAAGTTTCAGGCGCACATTTCATATGAAAATCTGACAACTGCTTGAATTTCCAAAAGCTATTATGGTCAACTTATATATTTGATAGAACCGAACAAAACTTTTCGTTCGGTTTTGACACTAGCTCCCTAATCCTATTTTATTCGCGTAGTATTTTGTTGCACCTTTAAGCGATTATCTTCAAATTTGGTATGCATTACTCTTTTGACATTACATTCCTCAGGGGATTTTTTGAAGTTTTATTTTTTAGGGCTTAAAATAACGCGGATGTGTTATATAACCGTTAAAGAAATGCTTATTTTTTCGAAAATGGCTTCAACGATTTCTATGAACATATTGAAGTGTATTTTGCTAGGTATTGGCTATCATTTTGTCACAGACAATTTTATTGGAAAATTCTATCAACCTTTTATAAAACTTTTTTTTTATTTTCAACTTTCTCATTGATTTTTTTCCAAATTTTATATTTGAAAAAGATTAAGACAGATTATTCTTGTTTACCAAGATTTTGAAAACTTTTTTCTATTTTTAAATAATTTTTAATTTTTTTTTCGAAAAATTCAATATTTCTGAAATAAATTAAAATAAATATTTTAAATTCTATGATAAACTGTACATTAACAGTCTTTTAACCTGCATATCAAAATGTCAAAAAATAAATAAATTTGTAAACTATAAATACTAAACAGGGTTTTAGCAAAATCCGTCCAACAATTTTGGAAATACCTTTTTCATAAATTTATTATTATATACGTTTGATGGATTTCTCCAATTTTACTTAAAGCTTTCCTTGCAATGTGATAATTCACATAAGAGCAAGGAAATGCTGCAACTTCCTCGGTACTTGTTTTTATTTCTTCTTTGTTTGCATAATGTTTAAATTGTCTTCCACCCCTGTAATATTTCTTGTTCTTCTTTTTACTTCGGGATTACTACTACTATAGGGACTATATTATATATCGAAAAATTGAGATAACAATCAAACATGACATTACGATCATAGAGAAGTCTAAAAAAGTGATTGAGAAAAAATGTCCGTCTGTCTGTCTGTCTTTCTGTCAATATGTATAACGAGCTGCAGCCTAAACGGCTTAAGCGATTTTATCATATATCATATATAATTTTTTTTTAATAAATTCTAAAAAAAACCAAAATTTAAAAAAAATATTTTTTTTTTCAAAAAACTAAAAATAAAAACCAGGATTTTATCAAAACCTGTCTTACAATTTTCGAAATACATTTTTCATAAATTCCTTGTTATTTAAGACGTGTGATGGCATACTTCATTTTTACTAAAAACCGTTAAGTATTGTGGTTTTTAATACTTTTTATAAGTTCAAACTGTGTTTTTGCCAAAGATCTTGCTTTCCGATGTAATTAGGCCCATAAGAGCAAGTACGTGCGACCCAGTCGTGCCCATTTTTTCTATTTATTTTCATCCACAAAACCGAAAGCGGAGGCACAAGGAAAATATGAACCTTACGGGACAGTTCCTTAGAAGAATTGCCAAAGCCTCTTTGAAAATTAGTATTTAAACCAATTTTATTTTAATTTAAAATTAGAGCTTAAATCCGGTAATGAAAGGAGCGTATGGCCATAGCTTAAACTAGCTCTGAAGGAAGTTGAATGTAATTAAAAGAATACGGATTTTGCCTTATAAGACCCACATGTGAAAAAATCTGGGTGTCAAATGACAAATCTTCTAAGAATAAGATTTCTTTAGAAAAAGTATCTCACGTAGCGGCTCGAACTCTGTTCCTGCAGATTCAAGACTCACACATAGAAATAGTTGACAGTATAAGTCACCTAGGCATAGCTCCGTAATTGAAGGATAAAACCGAGCCGGGTAAAGCGTTCAACATTTGTGTAGTGCGGCTAAAGAATTAATCTCTATACTTAACAGTGCGTGCGAAATTTGCCTTAAGGGTAAATTTATGGGCATTCCTAGCGATGTGTGTGAATTACAGAAAAAAACTTTAAAGGAAAGGAATGCATCTGGCTTTTTCGCTGGAGCATTGAGGACGGGTTTTCTTCATATCAAAGAAATCTAATCATTTAAGTCCTTAGTGTTAAAAGATGCACAGAGATGCACACATGCTTATTATAAGCAGACTAAAGTTCTTTAAAATCTTAACCTTACCGCAGTTAAAAGGTCTTCATGGAGTCTATAAACGTGGTCTTGACTCTTGAGTCAATGAAAATATTTTCAATCATACCAACATGCAATTTTTCAAGAAAATGTATTTTTGACTTGTGATTCCATAACAAACTGACAGAATATTTGGTAAATGAAATGTCAGATTGAAAAACTTTAGCTTTTCTTACAAACTGAATAATGTGAAAAGCGCATGTTGGCTTACATATAACTTTTTGTTTCAAACATTTCTTTTAATAAAATACCCCATTAATAAAAAGATTAAAACTCGTTTGCAAGAACCATTACAACACTGACTTTTTGAACACTATTTCTTCACGTAGTTTTTAGGGTGTAGGAGTTAGCTTCTAAAAGGCACACTGTCCTGTGCCAACATTTTTTGCAGCCCATTCCACACAATTAATCTCCACAGTTTGAATCTATGAGTTAAGAGCTTGAGTGAAATGCACCCCCGGCCAGAAGGTGAATCAAAACTGACGAAGGACACAAGCTAACACACGGTGCGGTGGTGTACTGGGGCGTATGAGTGATAAATTGCCAAAAACTAGAGCCACAATTGGAGCCAAATAGGTGTACGTGCGTCTGTTCCAATGAGTTTTCTAGGTGAAAAACCTTTTTTTTTTATATGGTTATATGACATGCTACGCCTCGAGCGATGCACAAGCTTGAAGTGATTTTGCTCCTGCACTCGGCATCTAGTGTTGTCTTTTTTTCTCCAGAAGGTGATGAATGTTTTAGACATTCGATGTGTCATGCTGGAATGCTTTCGACCTGCAAAAACAATTCCACAGATTGATATGGGAGAGCAGGTTACCTGTTCTTCAAAATAACCGCAGCAAAAATACAACTTCTAGTGGCGTCTTGTTTTGGTACTTCTTGTGGTGTATACACATAGTGTGTACGTCGTCGCCGGATGCCTTTTGCGACATGCGGTTAGGCTAAGATAACATTTTTCAACGTGTGCTGTCACAAAAGTCATGTCCTACGTCACAGATTATGGTGATACAATTTTTTTTTCTTTTTTGACAAAATGATTTTATGTTTAATGGCGAACTATTTAAATTCCGCAACTATGTATTAAACAGGATAAAAACAGTTATTTTTGTATTCAAAGCGAGTTGTCAAAAAGAGCGGAATTAATTGTTAACTTCCGCAACACTGTGTGGGTTTGATAGATGTCAAGCTTAGGTCAATTTATTTTGATTTAACATAATAAACCTTTAAAATCGTGTTTAATGTTTAAATTAATTATGCTTTTTTTTTCCTTGACAAACGGGTTGAAGTTTATGCGGGTCGTAAGGTTTAAATCAAATTAAGTTTTGCGCAACTTGAATGGAAAATAAATTGGGTCTTCATTTTTTGATTTAATTTCATGAAATGGCTCAAAAAAAATGAAAGCTGTGGGAATTTAATTTATAGTTGAAGTCATACGACGTTTCATTTTAATGTTATCCTTTTTAACGTTAACATTCAAAGGGCGAAGTTTTTTTATTGTTATTTAATTTTCTTTTTTTTTTAATCAATAACTTGTTTTTGTTTTGATATCTATTAAAAAAAAGAAGAATTTTACACTCAAATAGTTTTGACAACAATAGCATCAATTTCGCTTGATGAATAATTGCTTTGAAGAATAAGAATGAACATATATTTTTGTTAAATTCATATTTTTGCACATCTATCTCAAATGTTAACTGAGAACTTAATCGACAAGTAGAACACATCGACATTTTTCGATTTCTGCTGATAAAGCTTTTGGATACTAAGTATGCATGAAAATTGGATCATGAAACCTTCATTATTTGTACGAACGGGTTTTTTTTATAATGATCCCGCTCAAAAGGGGTTTCAGCAACCCTTATAATGGTAGTTAAACACAGCGGGTCGTTTGGAAAACAGGGAAGGATATTAAAGGAGATACCGGTGCACATTTGTTTTGAAGTTCTGCAAGTCATAGTGGTGAGGATAGAGTCTGGAAAAGCAGTTCACATGCCCTTGGTACTTGACTGTACGTCCCAAGTTGGCCCCAAGCTTAAATTGATGGGCATCGCAGCGCGAGTATTACGATATAATTGTTTTAGCGGAGGTATAGCAGCTGGCTATTTCGCTGGAGCATTGTTTCTAGAAATAGCGATAAGAACGAAAGGCACGAAACATTACGGCGGTGCTCAAGAGATGTAAATGTTTCTCTTTTTGCAGAGTCACCTGTCATTTTTAATGCTCTTTTTAATTCTCTCTAAGTAACTCACGTGGGTAATTGGAGCACCTGCCCATATATGGGATATCTACGCTTTATAGACTGTAGATAGATCAGAAGGTGTGAAGAACTTCTTGCATCTTCGAAGAAAACCTATACCCCTCGCAGTATTCTTGGCGATGTGATTGTGGCCATTCCACAGAATGTGGTCCGTAATGCATATACCGAGAACTGATAGGTGTTCAGTTCCTTCGATGCAAGTGCCATTCATGGATGGCATTAACGACAAAATAATATTAAGTTTTTGAAGCATTAAATTCTACGCGATTCCTTATTCCCCATTACAATGGTGTCACGATCAGAATTTAATGAGCATATCATACGCTGCCCTTGCAGTTCCACATCCGAAGAACATGGATGTGAAATTGTGGATCTGGAAACGAATATGAAAAGCTGAGAGTACTGTCGTCAGCAAAACAATTTATTGGATTAGTATTTTCAGAGAGTAGGTCGTTGACAAATATAAGGAATAGAGTTGGAGACAAAACAGAGCCCTGGAGCACACCAGCATTTATTTTGTGAATATCAGATTTGAATTCCTCCAACACAACACAACACAACTTGCATTGAGCGGTTCGAAAGGTAATTACTAATCCAACGAAGAAGAGATTCGTCGAGTCTAAATGCACACATTTTCGAAAAAGGGATTTTTCCAAATTCTTTCAAATGCCTTTGAAATATCAAGTGCAATAATCTTATTTTTACCGAAACGATGTAGAGATTGATACCACTTTTCGGTGAGATATACCTTCATATCACCAGTGGGAGTGGATCTATTGCTACGAAAGCCGTACTGCCGGTCATTAAGAAACTCTCGATTTTCAAGATATTTTTGAAATATAATCAGCGTTTCCATGACCTTGTAAAGAAGGGACGTAAGTGCAATTGGCGAATAGTTTGAGGGAGAAGAAGATTTGTCTTTTTTTTTGGGATAGGCTGGACAAATGCTGTTTTTCATCCACTCGGAAAGAGACCAGAGGAATAAGACAAATGAAAAAGTGTATGCAAAGTTTTTACCAGCGTTGAAGAACAATAGCGGTGATACTGTACGGGCCAGCGGATTTGTGTATGTTAAGATCTATTAAAACAAAAAAAAGATTGGTACCATAAATTCATTTACGCTCTCAAGTACAGAAGGAAAGGTAACACCTGCCAGCAGCATTGAGTTTTCCGGAGCTGACTCATTTGAAATGGAGACCAAAACCTGGTTTGCATATTTGAGGATTGGCGAAACATATGTAAGTACTACAAGGAAATTTTGCGATTCAAAATATCTTTAGGTCATCGTTTGATAAACCCCAGAATATGATTTTAAAATGACCAATGACCAAAAAAAATGAAAGCTGTGGGAATTTAATTTATAGTTGAAGTCATACGACGTTTCATTTTAATGTTATCCTTTTTAACGTTAACATTCAAAGGGCGAAGTTTTTTTATTGTTATTTAATTTTCTTTTTTTTTTAATCAATAACTTGTTTTTGTTTTGATATCTATTAAAAAAAAGAAGAATTTTACACTCAAATAGTTTTGACAACAATAGCATCAATTTCGCTTGATGAATAATTGCTTTGAAGAATAAGAATGAACATATATTTTTGTTAAATTCATATTTTTGCACATCTATCTCAAATGTTAACTGAGAACTTAATCGACAAGTAGAACACATCGACATTTTTCGATTTCTGCTGATAAAGCTTTTGGATACTAAGTATGCATGAAAATTGGATCATGAAACCTTCATTATTTGTACGAACGGGTTTTTTTTATAATGATCCCGCTCAAAAGGGGTTTCAGCAACCCTTATAATGGTAGTTAAACACAGCGGGTCGTTTGGAAAACAGGGAAGGATATTAAAGGAGATACCGGTGCACATTTGTTTTGAAGTTCTGCAAGTCATAGTGGTGAGGATAGAGTCTGGAAAAGCAGTTCACATGCCCTTGGTACTTGACTGTACGTCCCAAGTTGGCCCCAAGCTTAAATTGATGGGCATCGCAGCGCGAGTATTACGATATAATTGTTTTAGCGGAGGTATAGCAGCTGGCTATTTCGCTGGAGCATTGTTTCTAGAAATAGCGATAAGAACGAAAGGCACGAAACATTACGGCGGTGCTCAAGAGATGTAAATGTTTCTCTTTTTGCAGAGTCACCTGTCATTTTTAATGCTCTTTTTAATTCTCTCTAAGTAACTCACGTGGGTAATTGGAGCACCTGCCCATATATGGGATATCTACGCTTTATAGACTGTAGATAGATCAGAAGGTGTGAAGAACTTCTTGCATCTTCGAAGAAAACCTATACCCCTCGCAGTATTCTTGGCGATGTGATTGTGGCCATTCCACAGAATGTGGTCCGTAATGCATATACCGAGAACTGATAGGTGTTCAGTTCCTTCGATGCAAGTGCCATTCATGGATGGCATTAACGACAAAATAATATTAAGTTTTTGAAGCATTAAATTCTACGCGATTCCTTATTCCCCATTACAATGGTGTCACGATCAGAATTTAATGAGCATATCATACGCTGCCCTTGCAGTTCCACATCCGAAGAACATGGATGTGAAATTGTGGATCTGGAAACGAATATGAAAAGCTGAGAGTACTGTCGTCAGCAAAACAATTTATTGGATTAGTATTTTCAGAGAGTAGGTCGTTGACAAATATAAGGAATAGAGTTGGAGACAAAACAGAGCCCTGGAGCACACCAGCATTTATTTTGTGAATATCAGATTTGAATTCCTCCAACACAACACAACACAACTTGCATTGAGCGGTTCGAAAGGTAATTACTAATCCAACGAAGAAGAGATTCGTCGAGTCTAAATGCACACATTTTCGAAAAAGGGATTTTTCCAAATTCTTTCAAATGCCTTTGAAATATCAAGTGCAATAATCTTATTTTTACCGAAACGATGTAGAGATTGATACCACTTTTCGGTGAGATATACCTTCATATCACCAGTGGGAGTGGATCTATTGCTACGAAAGCCGTACTGCCGGTCATTAAGAAACTCTCGATTTTCAAGATATTTTTGAAATATAATCAGCGTTTCCATGACCTTGTAAAGAAGGGACGTAAGTGCAATTGGCGAATAGTTTGAGGGAGAAGAAGATTTGTCTTTTTTTTTGGGATAGGCTGGACAAATGCTGTTTTTCATCCACTCGGAAAGAGACCAGAGGAATAAGACAAATGAAAAAGTGTATGCAAAGTTTTTACCAGCGTTGAAGAACAATAGCGGTGATACTGTACGGGCCAGCGGATTTGTGTATGTTAAGATCTATTAAAACAAAAAAAAGATTGGTACCATAAATTCATTTACGCTCTCAAGTACAGAAGGAAAGGTAACACCTGCCAGCAGCATTGAGTTTTCCGGAGCTGACTCATTTGAAATGGAGACCAAAACCTGGTTTGCATATTTGAGGATTGGCGAAACATATGTAAGTACTACAAGGAAATTTTGCGATTCAAAATATCTTTAGGTCATCGTTTGATAAACCCCAGAATATGATTTTAAAATGACCAATGTGGGACCAAAAATTTATCTCTTCATCACCCATTTCCAAATATCACGAATAGAAGAAATGATAGAAACAGCTATATTTAAAAAGTGATGGGTTGGGTATGTTGAAGGTTAACTTTTTGGGGAGTAGGGCACTTTTATTGTTTTTATGTCATTAGCGTAAGCGATCAGAGTGGGAAATGATGAAACCCTCATCATTGATTGCGAGCACAAACAGAATTCGGCCTGTAGAAGTGAAGATTGGGTCGGACATGGCATTTCTGAAGTTAACTCTATGTATATTTACGATTTTAAGGTAAGTGAGATTTTAAGTATGATTTGATCCACTCGATAATTTGATTTTTGCTAGATTCTTGTTGGAAGTAGGAAGAGTTAAGAGACGTCTGGAATTTCAAGTAAGTAAGCACCGCAATCTTTCTTCTAAGAAAATAACCATGCAGCTACTCGTGATGGTATTACGGCTGAGTTCCTAAGAGCACATCAGTAAGCAGCACCATGGTTTTATTTCCACTGATGGTTAAGGCTGTTTGGAACCAAATCTTTACCACATTAAAACCTTGTGAATTGTATTGGAACAATCAGCTGAATACCAATCAATGTTGTACATGATGCTTGTCTATTTTTAAAAAGTCTTCGATTGTATTCAAGAATGCATCTGGAGTTCGTTTGGTATGAGAAACATACCGAAAAATTATCGCCATAATAAAGGAATTTTAAGACAAGGAGAGTACTGCGAAATGAACGCTTTTTGATGAATTTGAAGTCCGACAGTAATACCAGGAGATGTTTCGTGTTCAATGTGATAACCACCACTGTGCGTTCAAGCAAAATACTTGATTTCCATAGGAAACTGTTTGATAATAAAGGGTTTTTCAACAGGGACGCTACAAAAGTAGAGCAACAGGGCAGCAAACGACGCCATTTTTCTTGCCGCTCTTTTGACATTTCTCTTCAGTAAGGTTTGCCATTTCATGATGGAAAGATATAAGAGCCAACAACGAGTCGAAATTATTAAAATTTACTACCGAAATTCGGAGTCAGTGGCCTCAACGTTAAGAGCGCTACGTCCAATTTATGGTCGTCATAGAATATTGCTGCCGCTGAGGCTTCAGTTGCAGAAAGCCCAAATGTGTCTCTCACACGTCGTTCTCTACCGTTCAATGATAACAATTGGATGATATAGACTTGGAGGACATGTGGTTCCAACAGGACGGCGCCACAAGCCACACAGCGAATGTCACAATCAATTTATTGGAAACCAAGTTTTTAGAACATGTTATCTCACGAATTAGTCCAGTCGCTTGGCCGCCTCAGTCGTGCAATTTGACGCCGTTAGACTATTTCCTGTGGGGCTACGTCAAGTCAATGGTCTATGCCAACAAGCCATCGATGATTGATGAACTTCGTACGAATATAGAATATGAAATTGCAGCAGTATCGGTCGATTTATGCTTGAAAACCGTCGAAAATTAGGTTCAGCGTCTGGACTTCTGCAAGCGTGCCCGTGGTGGCCAAATGAAATCGAGTTCCATACATAATGGCATCGAACGTACTTTCACAGAAATAAAGAATTTCATTCATATCCAAAACCGTTTTTGTTTTATTTAAAAAAAACTTTTATAGCGCTCATATTAAAAAACCCGATATAATCCATTTGGATTTGCTGATGGAAGACAACATCGATGCTCTCTATCAAACACTACAGAAGCATCGAGGGATTGTGGGCTCAAGGATTAATGGATGGGCAGCATGAGGTTCTTTCATTTTTTCAAGTATCGACATATATGTACGGTACGTCTTAAGCATAAGCAACTTTAGATTTTCTTTAGATTTACATGTTTATAATATAATACTCCTACATCTTTAAAAAAATCTTTTCCTTGGAATTAGATCCAAGGAAATCCTTCTTTGCTCTTATCGACACATACTCACAGAATTTTTTTGTATTTTTGTCTGTCATCATAATATCAAGCAGTTGAGTCATATTATTAAATTTCAAATAAATAACTTGCCTTTTCTGTATTGAACGTAAAAACTCTATCAGCCCAAAGAGAATTTTTTGCGTTACATCAAATCATATTTGATATCAACTTAATTGACTTAAGCTCAAGTTATCTGCTTAAAAAGAGTAATGCAATCTCTGCCTTATTACAAGCAGATTCATCTTGAATTCAGAAGTAGAAGCAACTCGTTCAAATTTGAGAGTAAACTTCAATTATTTTTCCAGAAAACTCCGCTCTGTTTCGTCGTCCTCTTTCGAACGACTGTGTTTCCCTTTTGAGTTCTTAATGGCAAAGAAATCTGCGTGCATTTCATATGCACAAGGTTCTACAGGAGTATAACATCTCCTCATTACTATATTTTTCATATTTTCAACTTTGTCTGGCATCGACATCAGCATGGGCATGGGCATCAAAATGAACATAAAAACATCATGCTATCTTAAGCAATGCACAATATTAAATAAAACAAAGGAAGCTACTGTAACCCCTTCATAGCGCAGCATAGCACCCTTACCACCTGGGCCCATCCTTTCTAAGGATTACCAAAAGTTCCCTGAATAAAGTTCTTTAAAATCTGTGTTCTTGTTTTTTTTTTCTCTCTTTTTGTAAGCTCTTGATATAGCTTCTACAATTTGTTAAAATTTTCTTTCGCAATTTTCTGCCTTTTAAATAGGACTTTAGCTTTATATAAGTTTTTCGTCCTTGGTCTACCGGTTAGAGTTTTCCAGATTGTTAACGGTTAAACGAAACAGAATAAAGGAAAATATTCATTATACAAGTAGAACTTTTTTTTTTGAATTTCTTCCTTTAACATTTTTTTGTTATTTTTAAAGGTAAATTGTGTAAAAGGATCATAAATAAGGATGAATTGCAAATTTTGTTTGAGGAGAGCTATAAATGAATTATGACGTTTTCGTATTGTAACAGAGATATGAGCGAGTGATGTTTATTTACTTTGAGAGACATTGCTGCGCAAACACATCCTGCGATATCAATATTATTTCCCTGGAATCTACTTTATTTGCTCTGTTAACCGAAAAAACTCGTTAAAAGTTTCTGGGTTCCGAGAGACGAGCAGAATATAGGTTAACAATTGAAAATGAATTTTGTTGACAGGTGAATATGATGGAAAGCATTTGTTCTCATACATTTGAACGAAAGGATGCATTGTAACTACAGGAGCACAAGTGTGCTGGGAAAACTTCATGGACGAAATGTATTGTTTTTGAGATTATATTAAATTAAGTGCTTTTGAAAAAATGTGGTATTTACAAAATTGAAATTAACTTTAAAATATAGAAATGAGTTTGATGGCGTTTTAACATTGTTATTCTATTTTCGATTTCGTTTGGGTTCTGTGAAACTTTGACAACCGTGGACTACAAATAATGACGGAGGCGAGTTATTATTCAATGCGTAAACGGACTTTTAGTCCATTGAACGACAAGCTAACACCAATATACTGTCAGTTAAAAGTTAGTTTAAAAAAATTACACGACTGGATCGCACGTACTTGCTCTTATGTGCTGTCACAGCTTCGAATAAAAATTAGAAAATATAAAAGGAACTTCAAAGTTTTCATTCGATTTTTTTGACTTGTGATTGTTTGAAAAAAGTACGTAAAATAGTTTTCAGAGCAAAAATTCAAAAGCCTTTTTATTTCTTTAAAATAAGTAAAACAGTGTGTTTTTTTTAAATCGTAGGAAGGTGTTTTTAATAAAACAGTTTTATTTAACAACTTTTTTTTTTAAATTAAAAACAAATTATTCAAGAATGCAATTTTAAACACAAAAAATATTAATTATTATTATTATTACTATTTTTATTATTTTTATTAAAAAACTAAAAAAAATACAAATTAAGAAAACTATTGAAAATATTTTAAAATAAAATTACTAAAGCTACCAACAAATTCCTGAATATTAATTTTGATTGAAATCGGATGACCAGTTTTCGAGAAAGTGGAAGAAAAAAAATGGTTCAATGGGAGGTACCGTTTTTAGCCCACCATCTTGAATTTTTCAAATGTCAAAACAACCTTAAATTCTAAATTTTGAAAAAAAAACAGTTTTATTTAACAACTTTTTTTTTAAATTAAAAACAAATTATTCAAGAATGCAATTTTAAACACAAAAAATATTAATTATTATTATTATTACTATTTTTATTATTTTTATTAAAAAACTAAAAAAAATACAAATTAAGAAAACTATTGAAAATATTTTAAAATAAAATTACTAAAGCTACCAACAAATTCCTGAATATTAATTTTGATTGAAATCGGATGACCAGTTTTCGAGAAAGTGGAAGAAAAAAAATGGTTCAATGGGAGGTACCGTTTTTAGCCCACCATCTTGAATTTTTCAAATGTCAAAACAACCTTAAATTCTAAATTTTGAAAAAAAAACAGTTTTATTTAACAACTTTTTTTTTAAATTAAAAACAAATTATTCAAGAATGCAATTTTAAACACAAAAAATATTAATTATTATTATTATTACTATTTTTATTATTTTTATTAAAAAACTAAAAAAAATACAAATTAAGAAAACTATTGAAAATATTTTAAAATAAAATTACTAAAGCTACCATCAAATTCCTGAATATTAATTTTGATTGAAATCGGATGACCAGTTTTCGAGAAAGTGGAAGAAAAAAAACGGTTCAATGGGAGGTACCGTTTTTAGCCCACCATCTTGAATTTTTCAAATGTCAAAACAACCTTAAATTCTAAATTTTGAAAATTGTACCAATCAATTTTGTATAATAACGAATTTTTGAAAAAAAGTATTTCGAAAATTGTAGGACGGATTTTGATATTTTTTTTTTTTAATTTTAGTTTCTTTAATTTTTTTTTCTTTATTTTGATATGCAGTTTTTTGAGTTAGTGAATATAAATGTGACTATAAAATCTAAAATATTTTTTTTTCAATTTCAAAATTAATTTTAATTAGAAAAAAGTTATTCAAAATTTTAATATGCAGAATTAATTTGGTAACCTAGATCTTTTCAAATATAAAATCTTACAAAAATCCAAAGATTCGTTACCGAGAAAGTTAAAAACTAAAAAACGTTATATGAAAGGTACCGTTAATAGACTTTCCCCGTAAATTTTGTTCTGATCAAATGATAGTCAATACGACCAAAAACATCTCAATTTTTTTCATTAAAATCGTTGTAGCTGTTTTCGAGAAAAATAAACTTTTCCTTAACGGCCATCTGACAGGTACCGTTATTTTTAGGCCTAAAATTGCCAAAACAATCACACACCAAATTTTAAGATAATCGCTTAAGCCGTTTAGGCTGCAGAGCGTTATACATACTGGCAGACAGACAGACATTTTTTGTCACTTACCTTTTTAGACTTCTCTATGTTCGTAATGCCATGTTTGATTGGTATTTTAATTTTTTTTATATTCACGAATCCTAAAATTGCCTTATAGGTAGTCCCTATAATCGCAAGTAAAAACCTTGACTCACTTTTTGACTTAATTTCAACTAAAAGTCAACTAATTTAGAAGGTCAATTCTCCAATAAGAGTCGCTTTGACAGACTTTTGGTCGACGCATTGAATATGGGTATTGTTAAGTTGACAATTAATGGCGTACAGTATGTACGTTCGTATAAAGCCAAATGTCAACGAGCGGCCTTTTATAATTTCAAATGATTGTTTCGTGATCTGTGATGATCAAATTCATGCACTTGGTGAGATCCTCCTTGGTTATTTGGCTAAAAAAGGAGTATATAATTTCAAATGTTACGTATAAGAATCAATTTAACCAATTCCGGTATATAATTATTTATTCGATATTGATACCTAGTCGAAATCGAGTGTTCCAACACTTTACACTTTTCGAGCTTAGTTCTATTAGAAACTTAACTCAAATGATTATATACATTATATACTTTTCATATGGAATACACTTAAACAAAATAGTCTGAACATAATATTAATAAGTTTCTTTCTATTATTTTAGATAAAACATTCCGAATGTATTTTATGAAATGCATAAGATCATAACATGTTCAAAGAAACTTATCAAAAATTATAATTAATTAAATTCTCGAATGCAATTTTAAGTTCTTGAACAAAAAAATAATATATATGTAAATAGCAAATAGATGTTAACTCCTAAAACACACTGTTTAAAAAACACTTGATTGGTACCTACATATATAAACACCAAACGACCGGTTTTTTTTTACAGAAACGATATGATGGTAGATTTATGTATATGTATTCTTTACACCTACTTATAGAATTCGGAAGTTTTTCTAATAGTTAATTATATTTAAACCCAACATTGATCCCAATAATTTTTATTCAAACATTTTTAAACAACGATTTGAAAATTTAAAATAACCGCCATTAACCACCATAAAAAAAAACCAACGTCACCGCCCACCATTACAAACATTTCTAGAAACTTAAACCGAACAGAAGGAAAATGGGGAAAATACATTTTAAAATTGAATTTCACAGGACGATAAAAGATTTTTTTCAATCAATTATATAAACCGAAAGCCCACGTCAAAAAATTCCATAAAAAAATATTAATCTTTTTAGTTTTGCGATCGACAACGGCACTTTTTACTTTGAATTTTTAACTTTGAAGCTAATTTTCTCTTTCTGTTTGCCAGCAAAGAAAAGGATATACATACATAACATACCCATGCCAGATGCAACAGTTAAAGAGTTGTGACGTGGAAGTGGAACTGCTTATTGGAATTATTGGAATCTATTTCAGCCTGTTTAAGGGTTAACACTTTTGCATTTAAATGTGCATTATATATTTTTTTTTAGTGAAAAGTACAATATCTGGACAAAAAATAAAATAAAAAAATTTCTACTTTGTTACACCTAAACACAACTTTACATAAGAAAACAGAATATAAACACCACAACATCGATTTTAACTTGCGATTATAGGTACTATAATGCAAGTTATGCATTCGTGCAAAAAAAGTTTAGAAAACAATCAAACATGACATTACTGGCAATATTTTGTCCGTCTGTCTGTCTGTCTGTCTGTCTGTACGCATGTATTTTGGACTGTAGCCTAAACGATTGAGCCAACCGTCTTCAAATTTAGAACTTAAGGTTATTTTGACATTCTACAGAGTTTTTTTCATTTTTTTTAGCTCAAATATTAACGGTACCTGTCTTATAACCGTTATGTAAAAGCTTATTTTTCTCGAAAAGGCTCCAAGAATTTTTATGAAAAAAATCTGTATATTTTGGTGAAAAAAAAATTTAATATGGTGGGCTAAAAACGTAACCTTTTTTTTCGACTTTCTCGGAAACTGGTGATCCGATTAATATCAAAATTGATATTCAAGAAGATGTTTATAGCGTTACTAATTTCGCATTAATTTTTTTCGAAAACTTTTTTTTGTATTTTTTATAATTTTGTTTTTGAAGTCAATATTTTGAAAACGGGTTCATGAATTTTTTTTAAACTTTGTTTTTAAATGTATGTTATTTCTGTGCTTAAAATTGTATTCTTGAATTATTTTTTTTAATTTTCTTTTAAAAAAAGTAGTTAAAAAAAAAGTTTTTTTTTTAAATCCTCTCCTCCGATTTTGAAAAAAACAAACTTTTTTACATTTCCTAAAGGAATAAAATGGCGTTTAAATTATTTCACTCAATACAATTTTATTCGAACAATCAAAAGTCACAAAAATCGAATAAATTCTTTGATTTTTCTTAAATTTTAATCTACAATGTGACCGCACATTATGAACAAGTACGTGCGATAAAGTCATGCAATTTATTTACTTTCAATTTATAGGCAAGATATGCATTTAAAAAAATGCTAACAGTCAGACATGACAATAAGATGATAGAGAAACATTTGAGTTACTGGCGAAATTCTGTCGGTCTGTATGCCCGTCATCCGATTTCAATCAAAATTGATATTCAGGAAGATGTTGATAGCCTTAGTAATTTTATTTTAAAATATTTTCGAAAACTTTTTTTTGTATTTTTAATAATTTTCTTAGTATTTTTTTTCAAAAATCAATATTTGAAAACGGGTAGATGGTCTATTTTTACTTTCGATGATAGGGACAATAATAATATAAAAAAAATTGAGATAACAATCAAACATGATATTACGATCATAGAGAAGCCTAAAAAAGGCATTGGCAAAAAATGTCCGTCTGTCTGTCTGTCCGTCCGGGTGTATATCGAGCTGCAGCCTAACCGGATTAAGCGATTGCCTTCAAATTTGGTATGTTTTTATCTTTTGGCATTCCTCAGAGGAGAAATTGAAATTTTGTTTTTAGGGCTAAAATAACTGTACTTGCCATACGACCGTTTAGGAATAGCTTATTTTTCACGAAAACGGTTCCAACGATTTTGATGAACATTTTTGAGAATTGTTTGGTTGGTATTGGCTATCATTTAATTAGAACCACATATACGGGAAAGGTCTATTAACGGGACCTTTCATATAATTTTTTTTTAATTTTTGGCTTGCTCGGTAACGGCTCAATGGATTTCTGTCAAATTTTATATTTGAGAAGATCTAAATAGCCAAATTAATTCTTTTTTAACTTTTTTTCTAATAAAAAATATTTTTTGATTTTTTTTTTGTTGAAAAATCAATATTTTTAAAACTAATTAAAAAAAATAATTTTTAATTTTGTAGTCACATGTAAATAAATGAACTCTAAAAAACTGCATACCAAAATTAAAAAATATTTTTTTTTTAAACTAAACATAAAAACAGGATTTTATCAAAATCCGTCCTTAAATTTTCGAAATACTTTTTTCATAAATTCTTTGTTATTTTAGACGTGTGATGGCGTACTTCATTTTTACTAAAAACCGTTAAGTTTTGTGGTTTTGATAGTTTTTCAAACTGTGTTATTTTCAACGTAAATGTTATTTGTGATCTTGCTGTCCATTATTAGGTACATAAGATCAAGTACGTGTGACCCAGTCGTGCCCATTTTTTTAATTTTGTTTTTAAATGTAAGTAATTTTTGTGTTTAAGTTTGCATTCGTGAATAATTTTGTTTGATTTAAGAAAAAGTTGTTTAATAAAAACTTTTATATTTAACAACCGATCCTACGATTTAAGAAAAAAAAACATAACTTGCATAACTTGCCTTATAGTTTAATTTTTTTCGTTGAAAACTATCTTACGCACTTTTTCAAACAATCAAAAGTAAGAAAAATCGAATACAAAATTTGAAGTTCGTTTAATATTTTTTCAAATTTTATTCGAAGCTGTGACCACACATAAGAACAAGTTCGTGCGATCCAGTCGTGCAGTTTATTTATGACGAAACTGGGTGTCGGGGATGCACTATTCACACCAAACTTACGATATTCAAAGTACAAACATTTGAATTGTATGCTCTTGTTTTTGTATGCTCTTAAAACTGAAGAATAGAATTTTTCAAATAATTAATAACAATTAGAAATAAAAAAATATGAAAAAAACGAAAGCATTTTATAATACTCAATTTATGTTCAACTTCTTTAATATTACTGATAACTTAATTAAACATCAATATATGGTTGTGTGTTTCGTGACCTGTGTTTGTTTTCAGCGGTACAGCGGCGCACAGGGGTTTGTTTTGTTATGGGACGCGGAAAAAGAGTCTTTTTCATCTGGACGACAAAACGGATTTTAATGAAATTTTGAGCACATTTTAAAATAAGTCATACATATTTAGTCAACATTTTGGTAAACTAAAAAATCTTTAAGAAAAAGTGATTGAATTTTTTCAAAAATTTGAGGGTATGGGAGCGCGGATTTTAATGAAATTGTGCACACATCTTAAAATTAGCCTTAGAGACATTTAATCAACATTTTGTTAAAAAAAAATAATTAGAAAAAAAAGTAATTGAAATTTTTCCCAGATTTCAGGGTATGGGGCGTGGAAAAAGTCCGTTAAATCTGTATGACATATGAATTTTAAATTTTGGACTCATGTTAAGATCAGTCTTATACATGTTTGGTCAAAATTTAGTTAGAAAGAAATAATTTAAAAAAAAAGTTATTGATATTTTTCAATACAGAGGGCTGTATTAAACATTTTTTTTTTTAATAATTTTGTTATTTTGAGCAAAATATTAAAAAATATGTACCTAATATTATAAAGTTAATGGTTGATTAAAGGGTTAAACATTATCTTTCAGACTTTGCGTAAATGCGCAGTCACTAAATACTGACTATTTGTTTGTAAATCCTTTATATATAAATAGTTTATTAGGTAAGGCTTAAACGTTCTTATAAGGCAATACTAATTCTTTAAGGTCATACAAAATTAAGCAATAATCAATGAAAAAAAAAAACAATAAAACTATAAACAACATTATAAAATCGTTTGTTTTTTATTTTAAAGGAAAGCGCAACAGGTATAGGGAAAATCATATTCAGTCAAAAATTATAAAAAAAACAATGTTTTTATTTTTATCTGACAGACTTTTTGGATGAAATTAACTAAAGTTTTAGATTACCTCTTATCCATTTGTTAAATCTTTATTTAAATCTGTCATATAATTTAAAGAATCATTAAATAATTTTTTTAACATTGGTTTTGACAGTTCGTGAAGTAGACACGTGGCAAATTTATTATGGACAAATATTCGATAAACCAACGTGTTTTAATCTTTAAAACATTTTATCAAAATCAATCATCGATTAATGTGACGATGAGAAAGTTACGTGAAATTTTTGGGAGAAACAACAAAACTATTTATCGTGTAGTGAATGATTTCGAAGAAAGATTGTCTGTGGGTGATAGGCCCAAGCATGAACCACAACGGAATGCAAGATCGTCTGAAAACATTACTGCTGCTCAAGGAAGTGCTGAAAACAATCCATCAACCTCAATTCGACGCCGTGCTCAGGAGCTTGGTCTTCAAAGAACAACTTTGGCCAAAATGTTGCATAAGGATTTGCATTTGTTTCCATTTAAGATTCAATTGACACAGAAGCTTCTTCCACAAGACAATTAACGCCGCCGTACATATGCCAATAGGATGTTACAGCTAGCCTATGACAACCCCGATTTTCATGAAAAAATCATAATGAGTGACGAGGCACATTTTCATTTGAATGGATATGTGAATAAACAGAATGGTCGGTTCTGGGAAATGGAAAACCCTCAAATTATTCATCAGTCACCTTTGCATCCATTAAAAGTTACAGTCTGGTGTGCAATTTGGTCAGGAGAAATCATTGGAATTTACTTCTTTAAAAATGAAAACGGCGTAACGGTAACTGTGAATGGGGAGCGATATCTTAATATGATTGAAAACTTTTTAACGCCACAACTGCGCATGCTTTGGGCTTAATAAACATGTGGTATCAACAAGATGGTTTCACATCGCATACAGCAAGGATTACAATAGAATTACCGCGAGACCTCTTTCCACAACAAGTTACTTCAAGAAATAAATGGTGATGTTGATTGGCCTCCACGGTCGCCTGATTTGACTGCTCCGGACTTCTTTTTGTGGGGACACGCTTAAAAAACTCAAAGAAAATATTCGTTATGAAATTAATAAAATACCGCGTGAAATGTGTGAGAATGTAATGAAAAATGTGCTCAAAAGGGCTCGCATTTGTGAGACTAACAGAGGCGGACATTTACCTGATATGGAATACAATATTTATATAATAATAATAATAATTTTTGTCATTATGTAAAACATTTATTAATATAAGATCCATTCCATTTCATTTAATCAAAAATTATAAACAAAAAAAGTAGTATACCTTCCCGGCGGACCCTTCCTAGAAAATAGAGGAAAAAGTTGAAAAAAATGTTAGGGCAAAAATGAAAAGGTTCACGAATAATCGAATTTCTCAAAATTTGGTAACTCATTAATTTAATTTTATTTTTCAAATAAAGGTACCTACGCATACATTTTTTTTAAATAATGGGTCCAGGTGGCCAGATTATTCTGACAATAATTACCGAAAAAATTAAAACCTTTTGATATATACAACCGTCACGACCGAGTTTTTTGAAAACCGACCCACTGAGACAAATTTGAACATAACTTCGAACAGTGCAAATATATGCAGCTGATGTTTTCTTTACTGTAACTCAAAGGTATAAAGCACACGTTGATATACGTCATTACGGGTAGGCAAGTATAGCTAAATTTGAAAAACAAAAAGTTTTCATGAAAACAATTTTTTAGTACCAATATTGAAGGTTATTTATAGGAGGCTTCCTTGATGAATTGTCATTTTTGTTTTGATTTTAGATAGTCAATAAGAGACCAATAAAATGAAAATTTTACAAAATTTATTTTAAGGGACTTCAGAAAATGACATCTTACATTTTTTTGAAAATATGGGTCACAGAATTGAATTGTTTTTTTCTAACTTTGAGAGCTTTTAAATATTTATATAAATAATACTTATATATTAAAAAAATACCTTGAAATCACACGCTCAGGAGTTAAGATCTGGATGACTGTGGAGGCCTTTCTTGTACATTGACGTTGTTGTTTTCAAACCACTCTTTTGTAATATAACCTTGCTTGTGTGTTTTTGTTCATAGTTCTGTTGGAAGAACTTAATCTTCATTGGTGTATGAAAATGAAACATATGTATACGTAAGTTAAATAACTTCGTGCATAATTTTTACGTAAAGGTATCTATGTTTTTTTTAACAATTAATCGACCCTACTTAATTAAACAAAAAACAAGCCCAGATACTTAATACTGAAGACTCTGTATTGTGTGCATTGTGGTATAAAATCCGAGTTTTGTGACCGTCGGACATTATCGATCATGCCACAATTTAAGATTCGCCTGACCATAAGGTATTTCTCAATAACTCTTTCACAAATTTAAGCAGGGTAGCAATTGAAATTTTGTGTTGCTTTTTTCCTGCGTTCTTTTTTTGCGTAAATTACGATAAATAAATTGTACGACTCGATCGCACGTACTTGCTCTTATGTGCATCACAGCGTCGAATAAAACTTGATAAATACTAGAAGAATTTTTGTGACTTTTGATTGTTCAAAAAAAGTACGTAAAAGAATTTTTAGCGGAAAAATTAAAACACCATTTTATTTCTAAAGAAATATGAAGAAGTTAGATTTTTTTTTTTCAAATTCGTAAGAACTGTTTTTATTTAACAATTTTTTTTTTAATTAAAAAAAATAATGAAAGAATGCCATCTTAGCACAAAACCTTCAATTAAAACCTTCATTTAAAAACTAAACTAAAAAAAATCATTTACGCTTTTTTAAAATATCGATTTAAAAAAAAAAAAAATACAAAAAAAAATTAAAAATACAAAAAAAAGTTTTCGAAAATATTTTAATTGAAATTACTATGGCTCCCTGTATATTAACGAATATAAATGTTGGTTTTAATCGGTTGTTAATCAGTTCTCGAGACAGACGAATAAAAAAATGATCCTATGGAAGGTACCGTTTTTAGCCCACCATCTTTAAGTTTTTTTTTTTCAACAAAATATAACGCTTGGAACCGTTTTCTAGAAAAATAAGCTTTTACATTACGGTTAAAAAAGTGCTCTGTAGATTTTCAAAACAAGTTCTAAATTTGAAGACGATTGGTTCAACTGTTTAGCCTGTAGTTCAATAGACATTCTTATAGAATGACAGAGACACAGAATTTTGCCAGTAACTCAAATATGTTTTTCTATCATCGTAATGTCATGTTTGATTGTTTTCTCAAGAATTTTAATCTGCAAGCATGCATAACTAGCATTATAGTACCTATAATCTTAAGTAAAAAATCGTGAATTCAATTTGGTGAAGTTTAAAAAAGTTATGAAGGATTGTTCATAAAAATTGAATTTCTTCAGCATTATTCAAAACTAAAAAACTATTTGAAATCTGAGGAGGGGATAATTTAAACATTTTTTATCGAAAATCCGCCGTTAACAAACATGAACATCGATACAGTTTGAATTTTTGTACAGCCAAAAAACCAGGTGACCGCGAATGTGTATATTTATCCTTTTCTAGTGTGTTTTGGCTTAAAACTTACTTAGGTATATCAGATATTTAATAAATTGCATTTAATTGTTATTTTCCACGGGGAAAATTTTGAAACTATGTTTTTTTTATGAACGAACCTATGTTAAATTTCCCGAATATTAAATCGGAAGAAAAATCTGTTCAACCCTCATAGTTAGTACTATTTTTTGATCATAATGTACCTACATATTTGCTATACAAATGCACAACTGCAAGAAAAAGTGTTAACCCTTGCCCAATAATCAGTTCCACGTCATTACTCTTTAATTGTTGCATCTTGCTTCTTGCATACATACTTGTTATATCATTCCCGGCAAAAAGAAAGAGAACAAATTAGCTTCAACTTCGAGTTAATAAAGTGTCAGTGGCCGAGTCGAGGCGTTTCCACAATTGTGCGGTTTTCAGTTTCTATAATATAATTTATTGATTTACATCCTTATCGCTCTGTTAATGGCTTTTAACATTTTCTTTTTGTTCGGTTTCCCAAAATAAAATTTTCTAGAACAGTTTGTAATGGCGGCCGGCCAAATGTTCTTGTTTTTTCTGTGCTTCCTATCTTCAGGGGAAATAAAATGGCGGTTATTTTTAATTTTAAAATCATTGTTCAAAAATATGCAAACAACAGTTATTTATTCATAATCGATATTGTGTTAAATTGTAAATAATTATTTGAACAATTCTATTCGTCGGTTTAGAAAATACATATATATATATCGAATATCATTGGTATGGGGTCCATTTCCTAGGCATCCCCGACACGCAGTATTGTTTCCGTAAACAAAATTGCAGGTGTGCTGGGCTTCATTATATCGTATTTTCTTTTGTAAAGTTTATATAATATATAATATTTATTATTATTTATTTTTGTTCCGTATAGTAGCTCTATCTGAATTTGGGAGACAAAATCATTTCAACCCAAATTGTATTTTTCACTCAACAAAAATTGTAATGCACAGTTTGAATGCAAAAGTGTTAACCCTTAAACAGACTTAAATACATTCCAATTTCCAATAATCAATTCCAGGTCACTACTCTTAACTCTTGCATCTTGGATCTTGCATGATGCAAAATATCATTACTGGCAAGAGAAGCAAATTAGTTTCAATTTCAATATTCAATGTTAAAAGTGACGTTGTCTGAGTCAATTCCAGTCTGTTGGCGATCGCTAAAATAATAAAATTAATAATTTGTTTTGTAATTTTTTGATGTGGGGTTTCGGTTTACATAATTATTGAAAATAAAAATGTTTTTATCGTCGTGTGAAATTAAATTTTAAGTTTTTTCTCCTATTTTCATTCTGTTTGATTTTCTTAAATTAGAAGTTTCTAGAAATGTTTGTAATGGCTGCCGGCCGGTGGGACGTTTGTTTTTTCCATGTTACTGGCAGTTATTTTTAATTTTAAAATCGTTTAAAAATGTTTGAATAAAAATGTATTTTTAATAATTTAATTACGTAATTAGCTTCAAAGTTCAAAGCTTAAAATGTCGCTGTCTGAGTAATTTTGCGATCACAAAAATCATAATTTCTTTTATAACTTTTTGAGGTACGGTTTTCGGTTTATGTAATATTATTAGTAAGTCTTTATCGCTTTATGAAATTCAATGTAAAAATGTTTTAAAAAATGTTTTTTTGGTAAATTGATAGTTAAAAGTGCCGGTTTTCAAGTCAGTACGTTTGTGCTCACTAAAATAATAAAATTAGGTAATACCTAACTTGTTTTGTAATTGTTTTATGTGCGGTTTTCGGTTTTTTATAATTATTGCAAAAAATCTTTTATTGTCCTGTGAAATTCGATGTTAAAATGTGTTTATCCATTTTCCTTCTGCTTGGTTTTCCTAAATTAAAAGTTTCTAGAAATAGTTGTAATGGCGGTCGGCGTGGCTTAAGTTGTTTTTTCCGCGGTCCTCCCAACGCAAACAAAATGGCGGTTATTTTAAATTTTCTATTTTTTTTAAATACATATGTAAATAGCAGTTATTAATGATCTATATTATATTTAAATGTTATCAAATGCTTTTTAACGCAGTGTCGTTTCCATAATAAAAAATAAGGTCTTTTGGTGTTTATATTGTGTTTTCTTTTCTAAGGTTGTGTTTTAAAAATATAATTCTTGTTAAAAAGTTTTGTTTCAAAAACTCACAATCCATTCGAGAATTTAATTAATATTGATAATTAGTTGGTAAGTTTCTTTGAACTTGTTATGATCAAATGCATTATAAAATATCTTTTACATGTTTTATCTTATATAATAGAAACTTGTTAAAATTATACTAAAAGCAGTTTTTTTAAAGAGTATTCCATTCAATAAACACATAATGCATGTACGTACTTAGAACTATTATTTTCATCATGATTTGAGCTCTTCATGAAAAGAGTCTGCTACGATATCTTTAACCTGAAATATAGAAGCATAAAATCTTAAAAGGTCTTAAATACATAATATAGAATTTAAACAAAACTAAAAAGTAATAACATTAAATGGAAAAAACTCTTGAAAAAAAGATTTATTTTTTTATTTATTATTAAGCTTAACCTTAAAATGACTTATGAACTACAAGAACTGGGGAAAAGATATTTTAACCATTGTGCCAAAAAGCATCTCAAAAACGCCCAAAACTGGAGTATAACTGCCACTTCTGTACAAGCATAGCTACACCTGAAATCGAAAGTTAAAAAAAAAACCGTTAATAGACTTTTCCGGTAAATGAAAAGGCTTACAACCTAAGTCATAAGACAAAGTAATTACCTTCAAATTTTGTATGTGTGGTTCTTTTGACATTCCCCAGATGGGAAATTGAACAATTTTTTTTTAGGCCTAAAAATAACGGTACGTGACATATAACCGTTAAAGAAAACCTTATTTTTCTCGAAAACGGCTACAACGGTTTTGATGAATTTTTTTGAGAATTTTTGTGTAGGTATTTAGCAATCATTTTATCAAAACCAAATTTAAGGGAAAAGTTTATTAACGGTACCTTTAATAATTTTTTAATTTCCAGTGTTCCCGGTAACGGCTTATTCGATATCAATAAAATTTTATATTTTAAAATATATATATGGGAAAATTAATTAAGCATACAAATTTTTTTTCTTGTATCTTTGATTTTTGTATGTTGAAAATTTATATATTTTTAAAACTATTGAAAAAAAAATAATTTTCAATTTTATTAAAAGCTGTAAATTAATAAACTCTAAAAAACTGCATACCAAAATCTCATTCGAAAAACTAAAAATAAAACACAGGATTTTATCAAAATGCGTTGCACAGTTTTCAAAATACTTTTTCATAAATTTGTTGCTATTTGAGACATGTGATAGCATATTTCATTTTTACTAAAAACCATGATATGATGTGGTTTTGATTTTTTTTATAGTTTCAGAACGTGTTATTTTTCTACGCAAATTTTACTTATTTAATTTATTTCAAAGACCTTGTCTCCAATGTGATTACGCATATAAGAGCAAGTACTTGTGAGGTGCGATCTAGTCGTGCCCATTTTTACTTGCAATTTATAGGGACTATAAGGCAAGTTATGCATTCGTAAAAAAAAAATCTAACAAGCAAACATGACATTACGATGATAGAGAAGTCAAAAAAAGTGGGTCCGGAAATTCCGTCCGTCTGTCTGTCTGTCTGTCCGTATCGATATCTACAGCCTAAACGATTTGGCCGATTTGATTCAAACTTGGTATATAGTATTTTTAGAGTACTCTACCCACAGTTTTTGAAATTGGCATTCTAGCTCCAAAACTAACGGTACATGCCATATAACTTTTAATGAAAAACTTTCTCGTTAACTAATTGGCGGATTTTGATGAAATTTTCAAAATATGTAGTGTTTTTTGATTTAAATAATATTGCTTATGAAAATTTTCAAAAACATTTTTTTTTAATTTTTAATAATTTAAAAAAAAATATTTTGTTTTTTTGAATATTTTGAAAACGGATATATTTTTTTTTAAATTGTTCTCCTAGTATAAACTATAGATTTCTTTGAATTGACATACTCAAAAAAAAATTAAAATATGTTTTCGAAAAGTTTTTTCAAAAAAAACATTTTTTTGAAAAAAACTGGTTGAACGATTTTGAAATGAAAAATTCATAAAATAGAAAACGGCAAAAGACATAAGATGGCTTACAACATATTAGCCAAAAAACGTTATGAATTGTGTTTTTTTTTTGATTTCATAAAAAAATGTATTTGTTTAATATTTTCCCCAAAATTTTATTTCATATTGCTCGGCTAAGCCCTAGCCATTAGTCAAATAAAAGAAGGTGACAACCTACATACCTACGTATTTTAAAGCATTTCATCATCATAAAAGCACCAGAATAAATAAAGAAGCCTATGATAAACACACAAAAACAACTAACAAATAAAAAACTATTCGATTACTACTGAATGCAAAAATTTCACTGTGTTAACTTTTAATATTGTCTCTAACGTAGTTGGAGTGTGTATCTTAATTTTAGTACCTACCTACCTTCCTTCAAACCTTATTATAGGTACCTAATAAATATCGTTAATAAATTCAATAAATACCTACCCACACCATACGTTTATCGATCCATCAAACATAATTAAGCTATTTTAATTAAATTGATTTCAAAAAGTAAATTATTGTTATTGGGGCCTATATAGGTCCCTATACCTAGCATTATTGCCATACTGCTGATTCCCACGAATCTTTATGCAAGTTGTTCAAATTTTTCCATACCAAAATGAAAATTAAACTAAAAAAAATTCCTTTATAGGTATCTTTCTATTAGCAAATTATATTATAAAAAGTAACAACAATTGGAAACATTATACACTAAAAAACTGCAAAAGCTAACAATCCTATGTATGTGTTTATCCCTTTGTCGTGACGCATGTTCGTTCGCGCTTCAACCCACAACGATTCTAAGGAAGTTGCACGTCAAAAAAAGCATTAAAATTAAATCTTTGTCAAAACGACGCCTGCACTTAAAAAGAATTAGCACATAGGACCAAGTACGTGCTATCCAGTCGTGCCTTTTATTTTATTGACGAATCCTAAACTTGCCTCTTGTAGTAGGTACCTACACATAATATGAATCTACATTCTAAATACAAGTAAAAAGAGGGTGATCAATCAATTTTTTTTTCTAGCTAGATGAATGGGATCGACTGACTCTCAAAATCGGATGCAACCTATCTGAAGTCAAGGGCTTATGTGATGAAGCCTTAATAAAAATGTTGACAGCCCTCGCATGTATTTCTAAAGAAAACAAGTGGTTAAAATGATAAAACATCCTTATTATAAAATAAGCTTAGGGGTAAAACCGCTCTTAAATATATTTTTTCCGACAAATTAAATCTCACTTTGTGAAAAAAAAATTCTAAACTAAAATTCCCAGAAATCACAAAGTTCACTGAGCAAGAGACCTGTAAATAAAGCTTCGTTAAGGAAGCCCTTAAGACACTTGCTAAAATTAAAATATTTTTTCACTTTGCACAAGCAAAGGATTACCAGCCCCCCCTCCCCCAGGTGAATAGCAATTAATTTCCGAGAACACCAATTATGTACGACCAAGTTGAATAACGGTATTTTCTGTAAAAAAACATCACAAAGCAAGGACATGAAAGCCATGCAAACAATCATGAAAACTGTTCTGAGAAAATGACTGAGGCTGCCCGCAAAGGAATCCATCAAACGAATTTTGTGTCAGACATAAAGGGAAGTTTTTATCCTTACAACTGTATATCGCCATTGTCGTTGTCATCGTCGACGTCTCTAAAGTTTCCTTCTGTTTGTTTTTTTTTTCGCTCTTCGTATCTCTCTATTTACGCATCCCCCAATCTCAAGGTCCTTAAGTTTGTGATTTTGTTTTGCTTTTTTACGAAACTTTTTTCTTTAAATCTGTTTTTCTTTGCTTCACTTAATGAGGACATCACCTACTCCGTCTGTTCGTAATCTTGTAAAACGTCACTGAATTTAATCAAAGCAAATCGAGTAGAAAAAAAATAAAGACAAAAACAACAACAAATACCATGTACAGAAAAAGAAATTAACAGCAAGGACCTTGGTATGTATTATGCTTTCAAGGATACCGCATGTGTGTATAGTTGGTCCTTGTGAAGCGATTAACCATTGATTTCTTCAATTCCCCTCTTTTGGCAGGAAACACATTACATGCTTCAGACTTTAGTCTTACCCAACCATCTTCTTAACGTTGTTAGTTCGCATCAGGATGAAAAATCTGCTGGGATCAATTTTTGCACACAGTTGGTGTAGTCAAATGGTAGGTCGGCAGGGGGAGGGATTATTTCGTTCCATAATGGGATTAGTTATGGCTAATTAGAGCCGTAATGAGCGGCGTGAAATCGCTGTTGTCTTCTCTTATGTAAGCCATTTTGTACATTTGATGTGATTTCTGATCAAGATGAGTTTATTTCGACGTCCTGCTTCGGTGGATTTTTTTATAAAGGAAAATTCCCAGCCTTTTAGAGTATGGTTTGGTTGGATTAAGAGTTGCAAAGTTTTTAGGGTAAGGGTTGCGTAGTTAGGCAAGCTTTTGTTGATAATCCAAATTTTAAAGTTTTGCTATGTATTATATTGGCAAATTATAAAGGGTGTTTTAATTACTAAAACATTGATTTATAAAGTGGGAGTGGGAGTTAAATTTACAATTCACGTGTTAAATAACAATTAATTTTTAAATTAATTTTTCGATTATATGTTGAAACAAAGACTCAACAATAAAACGCTTTAGTTTTTATTGGGTAAATGGTTTAAATTTAGCGGGTGATACTGATGCAGTAGACAAGGTGTTTGCTTACTAACTCAGAGACTGTGAGTTCGATTCGTAGGCTGCGTAGAGCGTTTCTAGCCCTAGATGCTGTCAGTGGGTTTTAAATGAGAAAATAGTGTCATAATTCTCGACCTACTGCAGGGAAGAAAATTGTTTTCTGTCTGCAAAAAAAACATGGTGTCTGTTACTAATTCTTGGCTTACAAAGCAATACCAGCTCATGCATTTATTTTTACTAAGAAACACAATGAATATCTATATGGCGGAAATAAAAAATTAGGTATTCGATTATTTTGCACTCCCTTATCCAACCTCGTTCTTCGTTGCTCCGCTTAGTGTTTTTCATGACGTCTGGTGTAGTCTGTAAAAGTCGGAAGGCTAGAATTTCCAATTATCAGATCCAGAATTTGATGAAAAATGGTTTTGGGAAATGAGCGATTCTTATGATAGTTTACAAGGTGGGACAACAGTAATTAAGAGAATCCGTCCGTCCGTTGAGTTGTAATATTCAACTGAGCACTTTATTAAATACACACATTTTTATGAGGGGCGTCCCATAAGCATCGCATGCGATGAACGCAACGCACAAAGTACACGAACTTTTTACTTTTTTCACTCCGGCAATCCGTTTGAAGAAACCATTCAATTTTTGAGCATTATATTTGACATTAAACAACCGAATTTAGTATTCTATGGGATATTCTACAAAAATATCCTTTTACATTACATTACATATTGACCTGCTCCGTAGATAAATTTACGAAGTAGAGACACTTATGAGCACAGGCTACTGAGACCATCTGCTCAGAAAATTACAAGATGACATTGATACAGGATAGATCAGAAGAAAGGGAGAGAACGGGAAAACAGAAAACGCATAACACATGTCAACAGCACGCAGTTGGTTTTCGGACGGTCCTCTATCCTACTACTAACCACGCGCAACGATGCTTGATTTCGCTGATCTCACGGGAAGCGATGCCTTATCAGAGCCAGAACCGTTGAATATATATTACAAAAGAAAATTGAAAATTTATAGCACCCTGAAAGTTTTATCAAAATCGTTAAAGCCGTTTTCGAGAAAATCAAACTTTTTGTTAAAGATTTAATGGCAGGTATCGTTATTTTTGACCTAGAGCAAAAATGAAAAACACCCCCGAGATAATACCAAATAAATTCCAAATACCAAGTTTGAAGCAAATCGGCCCATCCGCTTGGCTGTAGAGGTGCGAACAGACAGACAGACAGACAGACAGACAGACAGACAGAATTTCCGGACATACTTTTTTCGACTTCTCTATCATCGTAATGCCATGTTCGCCTTATAGTTCCTATAATCGCAAGTAAAAATTGGTTCATTGAACTACTTTATCAGCCATTCTTCTTTGTTCTATCCTGATTTTGTGTCAATCTGTTTTTATCTCTATTCGTCATTTTTTGTAGGTAGTTGTCGGCTATTTTATTCTGAATTCAAGGGTTGTTGTTGTTGGTTGACCCGAAATAAAATAGAAATGCAGAACGGAATATTCGTATGAAATCGCAGCATTTAAAACTGATTCGGGTTTGGAAGGAGAACCAAAGGAAAATCGCAGCTAAATATTGCAAGATGTAAAAGCCGTCTAAGTAGCTTTGAAAGTTTCTTTTTACCTTCGACTTTCAAACTTCATTCTTACAATAAAACTGTTTTAAACTTTGGAAATCTTGCTTGCGATTCGTTACTTTGCTTCATTGAGAGAAACATAATGTGGTAGCCGAGGTAGACAGAATCGCTCGAGTCGAGTGATTTTCGGTCTTTCTTCTCTGTGCTTTTACGGAAAAACATTCATTTTTGACAATCCCTTTCATTGCTGTGTTCATCATGAACAAGTAATGTGATGTTTTTTGTAGCAGGTAGCACGTAGACACAGTACAGCAGCTAAAATTGTTCATCCTGCAAACAAGAAATGAAAGGGAAATTCAAAAATGCCATTGAAGCAGAGTTGCAAACACAATCGCCATAGAGTAAAAATATTATAAAGAGGAAAATCTTTCGTACGTTCCATCCCCCAACACCTTCAATTTTGTTGTCGCTTTTGCATATCATTCATATTGCTTTTTTCAAGCATTGCGTTTTACTCATACTTATTCGAAAAGGCAATAGTTCAGCACTAATGCTTTATACGAAAAGGTCAATGAGATAACAGTTCAGTTTGTACGCATTTTCAAAAGAAGGCAGTACATTGCTCTCTTTTTAATATTGTTACTCTATGCCTCTGCAACTATCGTTGATTCTCTTTTGTTATCTATCATTGTCGCAGAGATATTTTTAAACTAAGTGATTTTAGCTTCATGTGCTCTCACTACACTCATCGCAAAACCATAGGTTTCGTTGTGTTGGTCGTCTGAAACCAGACAATTCAGTGGCGGCCGCCCTAACGGCTTTTGACAATGTTACCACTGGTTCTCAATACTTGCTGTTAGTGGTAAAGGACTCCACTGGAAATTTGTATAGATTCGATCCGAAAAGACCTGGTGATTTTTAGTGATTGCAGCCTTCCGTCGGCCGCCAAACCTCTTCATAGTATTAACCTTTTCTTGGCGATGGTCATGATATCCGCAGCCATACCTTGGCTATAACGAATAAGTGGTCCGTGTCAATGTTTTTCATCCCGTTCGGATATATACATGTTACTCCACAGCCAACTAACAAGTAGGCTGTCTTTCGAGCTTATTTTCAAAAGAGCTTCTATTCCTTTTTTACTTGCGATTTAGGTACTAAAATGCAAGTTATGGATTCGTGCAAAAAAAAAATCTAACAATCAAACATGACATTACGATAATAGAGAAGTTGAAAAAAGTGAGTCCGGAAATTCCGCCCGTCCGTCTGTCTGTCAGTCTGTCGGTATTTGGTATTTAGTATTTGTTAGGTAGCATCTCGGGGGGTGTTTTTCATTTTTGCTCTAGGTCAAAAAATAACGGTACCTGCCATTCAATTTTGAACAAAAAGTTAGATTTTCTCGAAAACGGCTCCAACGATTTTGATAAAACTTTCAGGGTGCTAAGTTTTTACAATAATACATTTTCCGAAATTCGTTCTATAACGGTACCTCTCATATAACCGGTTTTTTCAAATGCGGTTTTATCGTAAACCATTATCCCGATTTCAATAAAATTTTGCACACAGGAAGTCATTTATAATTCAATTAATAATATCGCATTTCAAAATTTTCAAAAACTTTTTTTTTCGATTTTTTTTGAATAATTTTCCCAAATGAAAACTACAGATTGCCTTATAATGACATACTAGAAAAAAAATTCAAATATTTTTTTCGAAAAGTTTTTCAAAAAAACGACTTTTTAAAAAAACTGGTCAAACGATTTTCAAAAGTTTTTTTTCTTCGATAGACATTTAGTTTTCAAATTTTATTACATACTTAGTTTTTTCAAGAAAACTCTAAAACTAATTAAAAAAAATTAAGAATTTTCAAAAAAAAAATATTTTTTTTATTTTAATAGACGTGTGGGTTTCAATCTAGCATTACTTTTTTCGGAGTTGGTCTTTTTGACAGCTGTCTCTTGATTTATGCTTAGTTTGGATTGCGATTTCATAATGAATAGATTTAGTCCTGAACAAAGTCTGCAAATTGTGCAAATTTATTACCAAAATAATGGTTCGTTGCGGTGGAGCAGAGTATCGAAGAAGACCGAAATGAGTGCATCCGCCATCGCGCGCGGAAGCATCTTGGTTTGCAGGTTTACAAAATCCAACTCGTTCAAGAATTGAAGCCGAACACCCATCAAGCGGGTCACACGTTCGGTGAATGGGCGCATAAACGAGATGGCCACCGATCCCGATTTGCACAAAATTGGGAAAATTGGGCCTCGGCTGGAATTTATTCGAGCCAGCCACGGCGCCCATTGCTACTTGCCCGAAATAATTTTAGAACATAATGCAAACCTTTATCTTTATAATAAAGCTAGATTCTTGGCCATAACATTAAACTATATGCGTTTTATTTCTTCTTGAAAACCACACGTCTAAAAAAACCCGTTATATACATACATATTCAGCCACTAAGCAATTATCTAACATAAGAACTAGTTCATGCGACCCAGTCGTGCATTTTACTTAAATTGTATTGGACGATATGACCGCACATATGAGCAAGTACGTGCGATCCAGTTGCAATTTATTTCTTTTAATTTTTTTTTTCGTCTGGAATAATTTATAAGTTTCATCTTAGAGGAAATATTGTCCATCAAGAAAAACAACTGCCAATGTTTAGAAAATCTTCTAAATCTTCGGGGATTATGTTTTGATTCCCCAAGTTGACTTTGCATTATTCATTTAGTTTGTTGTTTAAATATTCAATGTCTTCGCATATTGGAGATGATTTTGTGGAATTGTTTTTGTATGTTCTTAAAATGTCAACGTTGATGGTTCGCATAGGAATCAAAATCAATTATCAATCCATGTTTCTAAGCTCCCTCAAATTTCTCACAAGTTACTCTTTTGAAAAAAAGTAAAACGAATTGCATCGTTTGAAAAAATAACTGTCATAAATGAATTCTGTCCAATGCCATAAAAACCTTAGCTCTATTTGTGTTGATAAACTAGTTTTCTATGAACGGACAACTTAGTTTTTTCTAATTTGCTATTTAATAGCCATCACGGAACCTTTCAGCCATATTTTTCAGTTTCGCAAATAAATAATTTAGCTCCCTTCGGTTGATTACAAAGTGAACAAAAATAACTCTACAAGTTGCAAGTCGAAACAAAATAATTTTCATTGGAAGTGTGTTGTTGACAGCAGTTCAATATTTTCCGCAATATGACTAGAAATTGTTATATTTTCTTTTTATTCATTGAGAATGAAAAGGATGAACAAAAATAGGAACCACATAAAAACAGGAAATGGGTTTTGATGGTTCCTATATGTTTTCTTTGTTTTTCTTGCATTTTGGTTTTGCAACTTTTGCCACTAAACGAATGGCTTGTTTTTGGAGAAAAGTTATTCACTGCAACATCGCCTGGTATTGTCACACTGGTGATGAGTTTGGCGCGACTCTACTTCCAGCCACAGTCAATGGTAGATACTGTTGAGTTGAATAATGTTGCCCGAAGGAGGCTTTCATCACATTAATTACTCTCGGGACAGTAACTGAAAGGATGGATAGACTTCCCTAAGTTTTCCTTTTCTATTTTCTCAAAATTAATTGCTCTGCTCTCAGCGATAAAATCTGTTCAGAAAAAATAAATGAGACCAGACCCCAGACCCCATCTGCTGATGAAGATGTTTGCTCATTTGTATGCTTTTATCCCAATAAATGAGAAATAAGAAAAAAGTATCTTTGAAAACTCCGATAGTCAAAAGGTAACAATCTCTTAGATATCCTTAAATATATATATGTACCTCGTTACAAATTCTAATGCCTTGAGAATACTATGCTCGCTCATCTTTTTTGGTGTTGTGAACAACCCTTAATTTGGAAAAGAAAAAAGGCTCAAAATGCTGATTAACAGCTTTTGTTTAGTGGGCTTAAGTTATACCATAAATCATTTTGAACATACGCGCAAAAGTTATTATCGGTAGGGCAAGGGTAGAGAAGTCAGTTTGGTTGACTTGGAAAAAATAAATAAATCAACAAAATTGCTTAGGTTAAAGTTAAAAGATTTTTTTTGACAAGAGTTATAATATGCACAACTGGGTCATAATCGGTAGATGCTATTATTTTTTTAAATGGAGCAACCTGTCATTTTGGTTTTGATATTTGAAGAGTACAAAATATGGAAATATGGGATTCTCAAGATAAACAAAATAAATAAATCATATTTTACTTAATCGTATGCATTTAATCGTTTTAAGCCAACCGGCTTGTTTTCGGCTTAGAAAACCTATATATATATAGATTTTCAAAAACATCATACCCCAATTCTTACAGATTTATTTTCCTTTCCTTAGTCCTTGACCTATTCAAACAAATTAAATTGTTACCTACAAATTTAGCGCTAATGAATGAATTTCGGATTTTAGATGAACATAAAACATAACAGAACATTGTTGCAACTTCTCTAATTTGTTTCCCAAATAAGGTATTTTAAAAATGAAAACCATTGAAAAATATTTTAGAGGATCAACTTACTTATTTTCTAATTTTGTACGTACCGAGAAAATGGCAATTATGTCAAATTATGTAGTTTCTATGTACTCACCTGTCAAATATAAAGAGAAAATAAATGTTTTTTAGATAAAAATTTTAATTAGGAAAATGCTGAAACAAAAAGAAAATAAAACCAAATGTAAAAATAAGTACTAAGTATTTGGTGCTGACTATACATAAATATGGTTTGAAAAATTATTAATTAAATCTAGTTTTGCTTGGGTTTAAAATGGAATGGAAATATGTTTTTATAATAATTAAAATCCTCGACAGCGTACCCACGCAAGTTATTTAGCCAAGTTACATATAATATTAAAAAAACAATTTTATTTTTGACGCCTTTAGAAATAGAAATAAAATCATTAATAAAGTCATCTATTAAGAACATTATGGTAATCCCCTTTTTTAAAACCCCGAAAAAAAGTTTTAAGATACTGCCTTCAAAAATAATGCTTATTTTTTTAAATCCAGTTTTCTAAATTCCCGCTTGCTCAAAAGAAGAGTGGAATGTATATAAGAACACCTTTAAGATTTTTTATCATCTGAAAACATGAAAAGGTCAGAATGCTTTAAGATAAGAAAAACATCATTAATAGAAAGAACAAAGAGCAAAGGTCTAATGTGGCTTCCTTGAGGAACACCGGATAGAAGGTTTAAATAGGTTAAGAAATTGAATTTTGGAAAAAAAAACTCTTATTTCAAGGTAAGAACGAATCCATATCCAATTTTAAAATATTTTTTTTTTTTTATAATTGGCCCGCGCAAAGGGATTTTGGCTACCCTTATAATGTTAAACACAGCGGAGGCGTTAGGAAAATAGGGAGGGGTATAAAAGGAGATATCGATGCACATTTGTTTTAAAGTTCGGCAGATCATAGTGGAAGGGAAAAACAGAGTCTGGCAAGGCATTCCACATTCGCGTGGTACGGCTAAAGAAAGAATCTCTGTATTTAACTGTACGTCCGAAGTTGGGCTCAAGGGTAAATTTATGGGCATTCCTAGCGGCGCGAGTATTACGGTTAAATTGTTTCAGGAAAGGAATGCAGCTGGCTATTTCGCTAGAGCATTGATTGTAAAAATAACGGTAAAATAACGAAAGGCACGAAACATTACGACGGTGCTCAAGAGATAAAATGTTTCTGTTATTGTTCGGTCGCCTATCATTTTCAAAGCTCTTTTTTGTATTCTGTCTAAGAAACTCAAGTGTGTAATAGGGGCACCTGCCCAAATATGAGAATTATACTCAAGTTTTGGACGAATATACGCTTTATAGACCGTAGCCAGATCAGAAGGGGTAAAAAATTTCTTGCATCTTCGAAGGAAACCTAGACACCTAGCAGCATTTTTGGCAACTTCGAATATGTGGTCGTTCCACAGAAGGTGGTCTGTAATGCACATACCGAGAACTGATAGGTGTTCTGTTTCTTCGATACAAGTGCCACTAATCGATAGTGGCAATGGGGGTATGTTTCGCTTTAACGACAAAAGACAACATTGAGTTTTTGAAACATTAAATTCAACACGATTTCTTATTCCCCATTGTACAATGCTGTCAAGATCAGAATTTATTGAACTTTATCATACGCTGCCGTTGCAGTTGCACATCCGAAGCACATGGATGAGAGTCTGGCAACGAATATGAAAAGCTGAGAGTGCTGTCGTCAGCGAAACAATTAATTGGATTAGTAGTTTCAGATAATAAATCGTTGATAAAAATCAGGAAGAGAGTTGGAGATAAAACAGAGCCCTGGGGCACACCAGCATTTATTTTGTGGGTATCAGAATTGAATCCGTCCAACACAACTTGTATTAACCGGTTCGAAAGGTAATTACTAATCCAACGAAGAAGAGATTCGTCGGATCAAAATGCACGCATTTTCGATAAAAGGGCTTGATGCGATGCCAAACTCTATCAAATGCCTTTTTAAATATCAAGTGCAATGATCTTACTTTCACCAAAACGGTGAAGAGATTGATTCCACTTTTCGGTGAGATAAACCATCAAATCACCAGTGGATCTATTGCTGCGAAAGCCGTAATGCCGGTCATTAAGAAGCTTTCGGTCCTCAAGATATTTCTTTAACTGAAAGTTAATCAGCGTTTCCATGACCATAGAAAGAAGGGACGTAAGTGCAATTGGTCGATAGTTTGAGGGAGAGGAGGATTCGCCTTTTTTAGGGACAGGCTGGACAAATGCTGTTTTCCATCCACTCGGAAAGAGCCCAGAGGAATAGGACAGATGGAAAAGCTTACGCAATGGTTTTGCCATCGTTGAAGAACCCCTCTTCAGAACAATAGCGGGGATACTATCCGGGCCAGCGGATTTGTGAATGTTAAGATCTTTTAAGACCCTTGCAACTGAACGAGTGCGGAAGAAAATTGGTTCCATAATGTCATTTACGTTCTCAATTACAGGGGGATTGATAACACCTGCCGGAAGCATTGAGTTTGCTGCAAATAGGGCTGCAAGCAGATTTGCTTTTTTCTTGGGAATCGACAACAGGTGTATCGTTAAAGACGAGCGTAGGAACCGATGATGACGAAGAACTCCAAATGTTTTTCACAAAAGACCAAACATTTTTACTTCCTTTGCTCATGTAAAAATTTCGTCTTGCGAATGTGAGCATTGCAGGTCTTCCTAGCTTGTTGAAACTTTTTCCGGTTTTCCTCGGTAGTGTTGGCTTTGTAACAACGGAAACTTACATCTTTCAAACTAATAACCTCTTTGCAGCTCGCATCGAACCATTAGTTATTTTTAGGTTTGATACTCTTCGACCTATTTGGTATAAAATTTCTCATTCCTAAAAGAATAATATTTATTACCAGATCTGCACCGGAGTCTACGTCACTACCAAGGAAGCATAGTGACCAGTTAAAGGTCCTAAAAAAATTATTGAGACCGTCCCAGTTGGCTTTCTCGTATTGCCAGACGGTTCTCCTAAGGATTTTTCCATTAAATTTGTTTTCTTGACACGATAAATTTGCAGAAATGACGCAAAGATCAGATGTGCCTAGAGGTGAAAAAACACGAACAGTGTATTTATCCGGATCGGATGTAAGAAACAAGTCTAGGGTGTTGGGAGTTTGACCTGCAATGTCAGGGACTCGAGTTGGCTCGTCAATGAGCTGAGTTAGTTGGTTGAGCTCAGCAAAAATCTCAACATACCTTCCTTCGGGTGTTGTCTGGCCAGAATAGCGGAGCCAACTAGAATTGTGTACATTGAAATCGCCCGTAATAACGATTTCAGTGTGAGGATAATGGGCAACAATTCTCTGGATGGAATCAGACAGAGCATCAAATTCATTTGAAGTTTGACACACTGTCTAAATTTGGGCTCCTGTATATAAAACAAGTGTGAATGATGCGCTTGTTGACCGTGAATTTGAACCACATGAACTTGAAATCTGAGTTAGAACACAGACCGTATTTTGGTTGAAGTTGGTATGCAACATGATTCCTAACATAAACGACGACGCCGTGGTGGGCAAAGAATAATTGCACTAAATTATATCCATGCAGGTTAAATTCCGTGTGGTCGGTATTTTCACCTGCCTGGGTTTCACTTAGTGCAAACTATGTACACTCAGAGCTGCAAAATTCCAAAAGTAAATAGTAAACAATATTTAAAACGTGCTCCTCATTTCAATTAAATAATTTCAAGATTGACGTTCTCAGCAGAATTTTTGATTTGGAAATTACAAATGCCTAATTCACAATGCTTCAATTTTAAAAGTTAAGCACTTAAAAGTGCAGACACTTTTTTGCAAGAATTGTGTACATAGGTATGTAATTTAGTTTTATAAAAACTTTTTATTCTTATTAGACTCTTAACAATTTCAGTTCTATTTTGTTCTGTTGTTTTGGTTGGGCAATTTTCTGAAAGAGATACGGCTACGCTTTTAATTACTATTTTACTCTGTCTTAAATATTCAACTTTTATATTCTTAAAAAGCTTTTTATTGATCTGCATGTCAACATCTGAAAAAAAAGGATACAAAATACAAAAATCATACTTGTTCGATAGAGGAATGATCTTCAAGATCATAGGAAATACAAGTTATGAAGATTGCAGATTATAGCATTGTATATAAATTGCTGTAATACTATCATGGCGACGTGTAGACCGTGGCGCTCCAAGCGGCTCTTGGAGTAAATAACTCGGTAAGTTGAAAGAGACGAACAAAGACAAGAGAAACTCTTAACTTAAGAAATAGAAAAAAAGGACAAAGGAAAAAAAATGTGGTGAGGTAAATTGAATGTTGATGTTGAAGACATGTTTTGTTTACCTATAATCTATGGGCAGATGAAAGATGTTTGTTTTTTTTTTTTTGGTTGCGGTTGCGGTGCTGTGCTTTGTTCATAAGGAAGTAAGTAAATATGGATATTAGGTAGGTAGTTTCGCTTCTCTGACTTGAATACATTTTTGTAAGGATTTGTACACAATCCAACATTTTCATTGTTTACATTTTTACTTGCGATTATAGGTACTATAATACAAATTATGCATTCGTGCAGATTAAAAGTTTTGAGATAACAATCAAACATGACATTACGATGATAGAGAAACATATTTCAGTTACTGGCAAAATTCTGTCCGTCTGTCTGTCTGTACGGATGTATATTGGACTGCAGCCTAAACGGTTGGGCCAATCGTCGTCAAATTTTGAACTTAAGGTTATTTTGACATTCTACAAAGGAGTTTTTTTCAATTTTTTTTAGCTCAAAAATTAACGGTACCTGTCATATAACCGTTATGTAAAAGCTTATTTTTCTCGAAAACGACTCAAAAAATTTTTATATAAAAACAGTGTACTTTTGTAGGTATGGTATATATTTTGGTGGAAAAGAAGTAAGTCGGTTGAAAAAAATTATGGCACATTATTTTAAGTGTTGCCGTTGTTTTTAAATATATTTTTTCCAATGCAAGTGTGTTTTTTTTCTTTAAACTCCTACCTAAATGGGAGGAGATAGACCTCCTCCTGATAAAAAATGATTGTATTTTGTCCCTCTACTCTACATGAATCGGTTATTAATTTGCGGCGCCACAGTTATCGTACTCTTGCCTCGTAATGTCATGTTTGATTGTTATCTCAACTTTTGTATGTTCATGAATCTAAACTTGCCTTATAGTTCCTTCAATCGCAAGTAAAGAATCACCTACCCGTTCTTAAAAATTAACTTTTTTAGACTTCTCCATGATAGTAATGTCATGTTTGATTGTTATCTCATCATATTCACGAATTCATATATGTACATAATCGCAAGTAAAAATGTGGATTTGGTAAATTTCAATTTTCTCGAAAACTTGAATACATAATATTATCTAGTTTTCAGTGTTCAATTAAAAATTTAGTTCGCATTATCTCAATTTAAAAAAAAATTAATAATAATAATTTTTTTTTTTAATTTTAAGTTTAAAGTAAGTTTTTTAAAAAAAAATTTACAGATAGGTATTTAAATATTTAAAAACTTTATAATAGAGCAAAGTATTAGCTTTTAAACAAGGTACACCATATTATTTTAAGTGTTGCTATTGTTTTTAAATAATTTTTTTTCTAATGCAAGTGTTTTTTCGCCTAAACGGGGGTAGATATACCCCCCTTCCATAATAAAAAAAAAATATCAAATTTGGTTCCTTTACAAGAATCCGTTATAAATTATTGTACTCTCCCCCAAATTAGAACTTAGAAATGCTCCAAATGTATAATTTTATGATGAACCTGAATTTTAATTGAAATACTGAGAAATATTACATATGTAATGTTGACAGTTTTGATGTTGATGAGTTGAAGACTCAAAAATAAAATAAAATAAAATATAAAAAATAAATAAATATAAAATATATAAAATAAAATAAAAATAATAAATTACTTATACAACATGTAATTGTTTAATTTTATTTTGAAAGCTTTTAAACAGCCTACAATATTTAATATAATTGTAGCACCAGACGGCGTTGCAAAAAACATCCCCCCGTCAATCCATCACAAAATACAGAATTTTAAGTGCTATTTTTTTTCTTGGATTCAAGACCTAACACTAACTTTCGAAGTCAGTCGTCTATTCAATTTTTCTTCTCTCATAATTAACATTTTCTTCAAAACACACGCAAATGTTTGTATAAATTTAAATTATTAAAAATTAGATCACATTTTATTTGACAGTTTTGTATGTATTTAATTCGATTCTTTTTGCATTTACATCTAACACCCAAGGAAACAGACAAAATTCCTGAGAATATATTTCAACATCTTCAAATTCAGTTAAGTGAATTAAGTGACCAAATTCCAAACAAACCCAAAAAAAAATTCTCTCTTTGCCCGAAGGCAAAGAAGACAACTCTGAATTTCCTCACTACACATCCTAGATGTGAAAACCCTGAAATTCAAGATAAATACTTGATGAAGGTAGACAAATACCTCAAACATTGTTTGCATACAACTCAAAGAAAACAGAAATTAATACGCTCACTTGTAATGTGTACTTCTGTTTACAATCACATCCTGGCAGGCATCCTTCCCTAAAGGAACTTCTTCACATAACTAAGCACCTAGTATAGGTACTTAGCCTTCTACTTTGTTTGTCTTTTTAATGTGTCCCTAAAGCATATTCTATTTGGCAGGTGTGAGAAATTGGTTTATATGCGGCTTGGCAGGATGTGGATGTGTTTGTGTATGAGTGTGTCTAAGCCCTTGCAATTAACTTGCTCAAAATTTGAATTTCTAATTTCACGAAAAGAAAGTAAGACCCGCAATGATGACATCTCCTGAGTTGCATCACAACCCTCAGTCGTATGAATCCCATCTAGTCTAACCCACTTCCGGATCTTAACAAAACCCATATAAAGCTGTTCATTTATTAACACCACTCTATTCCCATGAATATATTATACCACTTAATTTAGAAAATACTAGCATAAACATGGGCCTCTTACAATACTCTTTGCCTCTTGTTAAAGAAGCAAATTCATTTGGATCTTCCCGCGCCCCATCCCAATAAGTGTCATGTATTTCATATATCCTATACAAAACAAACTACAAAGGAACATCTCTGCTTTGTAAATATCTTTGAAATTATCTCCAAGCCACACTGACGGTCTGTAATCCTGCAGATATCAACCAGCCCATGGATTAAGACATGTGTAGTGTATAGTATAAGCTTCGTATCCAAAATAAATGTACCAACCCACATGCACTTGAAAGTTAATAATATAGAAGTTGGAAAGTTTGGTGTGCCTTCAGCTGCATTTCGCCATGCCTTTGCGATAGTGTCTCTGAAAATGATGTCAGAGATAAGGGCGAAAGAGAGAATTCACATTTTCTTGGAATAAACTTGCGAGGAAATGTTCTTGTTTGGCAGTCGACACTCTGACAAGCTGCACAGAACAGAGCACACAACGTACAGCTTACAGCAGGGTTTCTTAAATGGTGAAGGCAACCAAACACTCATTGTTTTAATGGTAAAGTGTCAGCAGCGCTAATGCTTTGCAAATTAGCAGGGACGGTTAACGTAGTAACGCTTTCCCAGGCGCAATGCGCTTTATATGGAATATCATTTTTTTAGCATTCAATATGAAACACTTATGATACAGAAGAAAATTAAAGTTCTTATCCTTGCGCTTTACACTCGGAGAAAAGGTCAGGTAAAATAAATTACAAGGCGCCTGTACAAGATGTATTATCTCATATTTATTAAGAACAAATTCAGAAGCTTACATGGTATCTTGTACACTGTGCAAATTGTTGAAATAACATGGGCAAATTAGTTGATTATTAACAAGGTTATGAGTTGATTAAAGAAAAATATCATGTTATTTCAACATGATATATTGTTAAAAAAAATCTATACCTCATTCAATTCAAATGTTATCTGATGGCATTGTTAAATTTGCACTGTACATGCTCATTTCAATCCAGGTAAACAGATCATCATGTTCCTATATAAAATTTACCTTTGTATCCACCCACCCTTAACAGATGTTTGTCCACAAAGATTTCGATATACACAAATCCAATTGCACCGATGGTATACCCTGAGTTCTTCTGAAGAGGTGTTGTTCCACACTGGCAAAGCCACTGCGTAAGCTTTTTCATCGCTCCTACTTTTCTGGAATCTTTCCTAGAAGATAGAAAACAGCATTTGTCCAGCCTGTCCCTACGAAAGGTGACCCATTTTACCCCTCCTCCTACCGACGCATAGCACTTACGTTCCTACTAAGGTCATGGAAACACTGATTAACCGTCAGCTTAAGGAATATCTCGAAAACAGAAAGCTTCTCCATGACAGTTAGTATGGCTTTCGCAGTAATCGTTCCACGGGTGATCTAATTGCATATATGACAGAGGAACAAATCTTTACATCGCTTTGGTGAATGTAAGATAATTGCTCTTTATATTTTCAAGGCAATTATAGAGATTGGCACTTGAATCATTTTCGAAAAGAGAGAGAAACTGTTGTTCGTTGGATTAGAACCTAACTTCTGGATCGTTTAAATGAGTTGTATTGGACGGTTTCAAGTCTGATTCCCAAAACATAAATTTTGGTGTTCCCAAGGGCTCTGTTCTACCTTCAACTCTTTTCCTCATTTTTATAAATGATCTTCTGTCTGTTGCTGACGACTCTACCCTCAGCTCTTCATATTCGTTCGACGATTCACGCCCTTCGCCTTGAACGTAAAATCGCAACGGTACCGTAGGATAAGCTCATTAAATTCCGATTTATACAGCATTGTTAAATAGGGTAATAGAAATCGTGTGGAGTTTAAGGACCTCCGTTGGAACGACCATATATTCGAGACCGCTTAAAATGTTGCTAAGTGCTTAAGTTTTTTGTATCGATGCAAGATGTTTTTTTCCTTTGGTTCTGGCTACAATTTAAAAAACCTTTATACGCCTAAAACTCGAATATAACTTCTACCTCTGGGCAGGTGCATCAGAAACATTCGCTACACCTGGCCGATAGAATTCAAAAAAGAACGTTAAGATTAATAGGAAATAGAAATATCTCTGAAACAATTGCTCCTCTAGAACACCGACGCAATGTTTCATGTCTAAAATCAAGATCATCATGTTCCTTTATAACATTTAAACTATTGCAGTGTAGAAACAACAATGTTTCTGCTTGTTTAAATACATTAACCTAATTAAATAATAAATAAATTTACTGGCGCCACAGCTCCTGAAGAAGCCAAGGCCTAGTGACTTATACTCTCAACCATTCCTGTGTGTGTGTTGTTAATCTGCGAGAATGGAAGGGACCTACAATTTACCGTCGAGTTCGAGCGGCTACATAAGATGCGCTTTTTCGAGAACATTTTTACTCTTGGAGATTTTGTCAGTTCTTCGTCGGAGGCTGTACCACGGAAAAGAAGGTGGCTATGACCGGGAGTCGAACCCAGGCTCTTCGCTTAGCAGTCCGACACACTAAGCCACGGGGCACTACATTAACCAAGTTAGCGTGTTAAATTTGCACTGTATAAGTTCATTTGAACCTAAGATCCTTATAAAGGGTGTTTTCTTAGCTACATGATAAGTTTTGATGGTTGTTTTCTATGGTTTAACGGGTTGAGAATGTCAAACGGTGTTGACATTTCTGTTCAGTAAGTTTTGGCAATTTATCGTAAATCTTTTAACTCCAGAACAACGCTTCCAAATTGTGTAAATTTACTTTGAAAAAAAGTAATTCTGTTCGCGAAATTCATAGAGCACTTTAACCGAAGAATTGTCTCTAGTGATGAAGCTCATTTCTGGTTAAGGGCTTCGACAATAAGCAATATTGCCATATATGGAGCGAAGACAATCTTCAAGCCATTAACGAATCACCATCACATCCATTAAAATTGACTGGTGTAGTATTGGAAGCCAATATACAAGCCACCATAGACGTCATGCGAAGAGATTTATTGAAAAAAGTAGTGAAACATTGGACTGATCCAATGGACTATGTTAGCCGCGGCGGAAATACACCGGAAATCATATTTTAAAAATAAATGCCATGAAATTATTTACCGGGTTATAATAATACAAAATTCACTCCCATATTTCTATCTTGTATTATTATATGAACTCGCGAATTGCTTAACGATTTTTTTTTCTTTTTAAAGTTAGTAAAATGCATCTGAAATTAAAAAAAAAGAAAGTACGGACCTGGGCGAAACCCGAACAAAAATGCTTTACAAACTTTTGCTGCTGTTCCAAGTCTCTCTTTTATGGAGCAAGCTTAACCTTCTGCTAATGACAATGACGTTACATTGGCAACCATTAAACAATACACGCATAACTAATAACTCTTCCCACACATAGAAAATCTCCTTCCCCCATTAACATTAACCACACCCCAACAATCACGTAACGAAAACAGCTTACGATTATTGCCTCTGTCAAGGTTGTTTACGAGCCTACCACTTATTTTATCCTCATCATTATTACTATTGTCGATGAAATTAAGGCTATCATTTATGGTGGATGTATGGTAGGTGGGGAGGATATGGTGGTGCGCATCGCAGTTGCCAACGGATATGCGATGAAGCTTGTAGGTGGAAGCATACTTCAAGAGTTGTTGAAAATTATTGTGACCCTAATGGTAGGCAGCGGCAGACGGGTGGTCTTGTTGAATAGAGGGCCAGACCTAAACTTTCATATCCCCGACGAGAAAGGCTTCTAAGCCGGATTTTGTTTTTATTAATTGAGAGTTATTGTTATGATGATGGCAATATTGAATGGGATAAGCCCGCAACTGTGCCTTATATTCAGTAACCTACTTTATACTTGTAGACCAAAATGGATTGTTATTGTGAATGTCATAATGATAGAAGCCGCCATGCTGTCGCTTTACTGTGAAAGTTAAGGGTGTATGCAGTTGAACGAGTTTGAATTTTAATTGAATTGCAAAAACAATTACAGTTTTCAGTAAAAAACCTATGGGTAGTTAATTAAAATTAACTCTGCTTCAAGTCGACCTTGCACAACTAGAAGTATTTCAGAAAAGATGTATCGGTTAATGTATCCAATGATAAAGTGATTTCTTATTCAGGTTTGTTTCGTTAAAAATGCATAAAACGTCCAGCACGCCTTAAAATTCTTTATAATAAATCACATATTTTAGAAACATACAACACTTTTTTTCCCCTCAGGCGTTTCGTAAATTTGAATTGAATCCCTATCATTTTCCCTAGTTGCACCGCCACTTTTCATGATTGAAAAAACAACGAATTATGAAAACCTATTTGCGCAAAGCTATGGTTCAAATGAACACCAACATCGGTGAAAATTTGTCTTCTCTCACTTGCACTGCAAGCTTATTGTTTGTTTTCATCCGCAAAATGCATTCACAGCGAAATCCTATGTTGGAAGCCAAAGGAAAGGCTTACGCATACCTGCCTACCCTTTAAAAAAAAAACAACCCAATTCACGAGAGTAAATCTTTTATGATGCATAGCTATGGTAAGACCATTGTAATCTGGCCCGCTGAAAATATTGCTCCGTCAACTCGTAAAACAATCCCCTAGAGCTAGGAATAAAGATTCTGCATAAAAAAAATTGAAAACTTCACTTTGGTGCAACGAAAACCAGGGAACGGAACACGAAATATCAAAGAAATGAATCAGGATTTTCAATCCCACCCCCTTGCGGACTCTCTTCTCTCTGTGATCTAAAGAAGCCATGGTAGTAACCAAGACGATGTCGCCGGTGTCCGTCCATTGCTGGGAACATATTTCAGACAAGGAATGCTGCATCAAACAATGCACTTACAGTACAACGTTGCTCAAAATTTGGTGTTTTTTTTACATTTGGCCAGCGGGTGTAATAACGGTAATTGTGTATCAAAGACCCCTATTCTGCAAGGAACGGCGCGGTGCGAGTGTTAGCTCTTTTGGTTCTTTTTAGAGTAGTTTTTTGAAATTTGACCCTAAACAATGGTTGCCAGACGATGAAAAATTATGCTTCACGCCAGCAATGAAAATTTTAATGAATTTAAAAGTGATACCCGTAGTACCTTCATCGTTAGGAATGTCAACTAGTCTAGCATTGAGCACATTTTCGGAGACACTGTTATATAAGTAAGATACTCATTTCTTAGCCCACAATTTTTTAAGAGAGGTAGTTTATGAAGCATTTGCTAATATTAAGTTTAAAAAAACATTGCAGACGGAAGTCAAAAAAGCGAAAGCCTTTCCAACCCAACCATCAATTGATCAGATCTTTACCCTGAGGCAGGTAAGGTAAAAATAATCTGGAATTTAACATTCCAACATACCATCTTTGTATATACTTTAAAACTGCCTACGATAGTATAGCCAGGGTAGATCTTTATTAACCTTTGAGAGAACTCAGCATAACAAATAAATTGACACGACTTCATTATGTAGGCTGACCACGACCAATAATATTTTAGCCAAATAAAAGTAGCCGTAAAAGACTCCTTTATCCAGATCGAGAAGGCCGCACAAAACCTGTGCCGATATTAATAAAGGCAATAAAGCTACGTCTGCGAGATTTGTTCTTCCAACTATTAGGGAAGTGGATCATGAATTGAAGTAGTACAATCCTTTGACTACTTTGGGTCAAAAAAAACAGTAGATATACGGCTGGCAAAATCGAACAGAAATTACCATAGTCTGATAAGGCTCTTAAAATCCAAAACCTTACCTTACCTTTCCTGCCGCGAGATAGTAATATGATGACAGATAATATGGCCCTTCCAACTGGTTCGATCTCTAGCCTGCCGTTTTCAGTTCTGGTACACCATTCAGTCGGAGGTCTGCTTCTACCTTTTCGCTTCGTTGGAGGTTAGGTTTCCGTTTGCTTCTGACATGGCCGAGCCATCTTAGCCGCTGGATACGGATTTTTTTGACCAGGTTTATGTCGCTGTACAGCACGTATTGTATCTCCTTCGTCACTCGTTCGTAACTTGATCGTAAACAGGACAGTAAATAGCGCGTTGTACGCCGGGTACCGCTAGTTAAATCTAAAACTGTTGCCGATTGGTACTAGGTTGTTGGTACAATAGTATTGCTGGTACTATATTTTTAGTACTTAGTACTATAATTTAGTACTATTACGTTTTTGGTACTAGATTTGCTACTAGATTTAGAACTGGTTTAAGTACTTAGTACTAAATTTAATACTAGATTTTTTTGACGTGATAAGTGGAATTGTATATATTGTGATTTGTGAGTTAACGCGCTGTATGTTGGTGTTGGTGTCATCAATGTTTTCTTATGACGTTATCACGTAAAATTATCGTCAAACTGACTACAGACAACCAACTTTTTTGCTTCAAGATATCCTGATAAGAAGTTACTCATGAAACAAAGTTTTTCAAAGATGGAACAACTGATTTAAACAATTTCTATAACTGCAGAAACCCAATCCAGTAACAAAATAAAACACAAAATTAATCTCCATATCAAAGAAAGTATGTATGTGTATTGCTTGAGGTTTTGTTCTTCGACAGATTAATTAGGCCATGTTTTTTGAGTTCTATATTAAATAATTCTTTAAGTATAGATGTTGCTCGACAATAGTAAGAAAATTAGAAAGAAAAAGCAAATAAAGTTTTGCCACAATAGATCGGGAATAAGCTAACTTTTTCCTCATTTACCGACTGGCTTTTATCAGTATTTTGAAAAAATGCTACCCAACCTGAGGATCGAACCCATAATTCTTAGTTTGGCAAGCAAACATCATATCTACTACATCACTGCCACTTGTACGAGTATACATAAGTTATACGAGTCTTATTGATTTCAAGATTGCGTCACAAAAAAGGAGCGTTATGTTCGAGCTCAAAATTCCTCCAGATCAGTCGTCGATTAGGACATTTCGCCGCGCTAGGTAGAGGTTTGATTACAATAATCAATCTTTTCAAAAATATCAGAGAAAAATTTTCCGGTTAATATGGAAAATAAACAATTTTTATTTCCTAGCCATTATCCACCGTGCACAATTTTTTTTCTTTAAACATTAAAGTAAGTACATACCTTAAAAAATAGCAGTAACAATAAAATCAGCAACATTGGCAATCATAATCGCGAAATAGAAAAACACTGCTCTGCAATCACCACGCCAAACCAACGACAACTCTGCGCCGCGTCGGGCACTCTAATCCAATGATTTCGCATTCAATGCTAAAGGCAAACTATAAAACTTGACTTGTATCCACTTAAAATTTATAACTTTATTATATGATTTTATAGCGTTGGACTTCTTGGCCTGCCTTCCCCATTTCCCTGACCGTTTTTCGGTTTCAATTCCGGGAAAAAAGCCACACCACATCCTTTTTTCTTTGTCCTGCGCTTAGTTTTCCATGAACGTGGTGAATATTCACGTAATGCTCTATATCTATAAAATAGAAAAGTACTTAATGCACAAAAATGGGTACCTATAGTTGCGGAGATGGTGGGAGTTTTGCCTCGGCTTGAATACTTGGGTAGTAGTTTGGCCAAATAGTTGGGGGCATTAAACGATTGCTGCCATCAAGGGAATATATAATAGTTATGCGACTAACTCCCTGGTGGTGAAATGGGGTGGAATTAGTGTGCGGGATGGATAACAACTTTAAGGACAATTGAATTTGGATTTAATTCCTTAGTGCTGCTTGGCATGGTGTTGTATTAATGCGGCAAACACATTTTATGCAACAGTTTCGGACGATATTAAATAAAATTAAAATTCGGTTAGCAATTGTCCTGAAAGGCTGTCGTCTTGTCGCAGTGACTGGCCAAGGTTGGGAAATTAATTTTAAAACATGACATCCTTAATGGCGTACAATGAATAGTGCTGGAGTGTGTCATTGTCATCGTCGTTCGTCGTCATTCTTGTTCTTGTTTTCGTCGTCCTTGTCGTTTCCGGAAGTCTTTTAGAAAGAAATTAACATTTTGATGTTATTTTCTGCCAAATTTATAGCAGCGTATGCATGCTCTGTGGAAATATCCTTCCAAAGCAATATGTCTTGTTTTAAAAGGAAGGCATTTTGATGCAGAGGAGATTGTAGGAGTGTTTCGCATGTGTGATTTGTATGAAGATGTCTAATGTCGTTACAAAATTTGTCATATAATACATGTCCTTAGGTTTTTAACGAGGATTTATGTAACGAATGTATAGAAGCTTAAGATGTTGTAGAACTCTTGGCAGTTCCATAGGAAACTTTTTGGATAAGAACGTTGCAACAATATATTTGTGATTTTATCACGCGGGCGCTCTTATTTTGGAATATTTATTTCATAGATTTCCACGCTATTATACAAAAGAAGAAAATCCCAAATCGACATTTTAAAATATGAAATATATTATAAAACATAAACCCACAAAAACATCGTCTACCGTGTTTTTTCGGAAGTTATAAAATATCATTTGTTTATAAATTCATAGTAAAGGGAGTTTAATCTCTTTTCATATATTAATGACTTCAATATCTGAAGCGAGAAATTTATGTTTTCATAATTGAATACTGTCCTCTAAAGAGCTCAATAGAGGTAGCTTTAATACTTTAGTGCCGCAAAGCATGACTGCCACTTGACTTATTTTTTCTTCGTGGTCGTCCTCCTACTTTTTTGTTTGGTCATTATTTAGGCCTGTTCCTCTTCTAATTTAATATACCTGCATATATAGTCCACATAGCATAGTGGTCAGTGTGGTATACTAAAAATCTTATGGTGGTTTTTCAATGGTATTGCCCTTTGCTTGGAAGTGACAATTTGTCTAAGAGTAACTTTTCTTGAAAAATTGCTTTTCATGTAACTGCCTCGATTCCGTCGAAGGTTTCCCCAGATACACATGGCACAACAGGAACTGTTGAGAATGTACGTCACTGTTCTCTGGTTACCAAAATTGTTAGTAAATGCATGATAGGACATTTTCATTTCAGTTTGGTTGCAGCGAATTGCATAAACCTTTCGTATTTAAAAGCTCTAAGCGCGATGCCGCAGCGTGCATAATAAATCTTTTCAAGTTTTATTTAAACAGTAAGAGTGTTACCGTTGCCACTTGATAAGTAAAAAAGCATAGTAAATACTTTGAAAAACGAAGATATATCGACTGTATGTGGCTATATTCAAATATTCTATCAATCCAAATGAAATATTGTGCAGTACATATACTGTATGGATGGATAAGGAAATGTGATATCAAATCTTGAATGCATTCTGCAGCGAATAGGTTAAAATAGTTTTTGAACATATAGGTAACGAAAATAAAATTGATATTTTATTATTTCAAAAGTAGGACATAATGCTGTAGTTACCAAATATTGAGGGGATACTTAAAGTGATCCGTTCGAGACCGGATGACCCTACTTGCAGAGCATCAAAAAATTCATGAAAAAAATGATTTTGGCATCTAAAATAAATTGACATGACTGTAGGCTGACCATGATACCAACATTACAAGCCAACTTAAAGCATAGCCGGTTTATTGCCCATACCAATCAATATCTTTAAGGAACTCCGTCTGGTGGGTAGTCTGGTTTGTATTTCTTCAGCATAGGGTTTTAGAAAGCAATCCGTAACCCTGCATGCCAAGAAGAAGGACTATCGATACCAAGTGAAATAAGATACTAGCTTTCACATTGACGATTTAAATTAAGGCTGGTATTCCGAAACAAATATGTATAAATATTTGCAGTTCTGCTTCATAACTGAAATAATGTATGGATCTATTTCATCACCAGCTAATCAGCTCTTTATCGAATAAATTTCAATTTAAGTCGGACAAGACAAGTAGTGCCCCGTGGCTTAGTGGTTAGTGTGTCGGACTGCTAAGCGAAAGAACCTGGGTTCAAATCCAGCTCATAGCTTCTGGGGTACTGCCTCTTGCGAGGAACTGACAAAACCTCCAAGAGTAAAATTTGTCTCGAAAAAGTGCATCTCATGTAGCCGTTCGGACTCGGCGGTAAACTGTAGGTCCCTTCCATTCTTGCAGATTAACAACACACACACAGGGATGGTTGAGAGTATAAGTCACTAGGCCTTGGCTCCTTAAGGAATTGTCGCGCCAATAAATTTATTTATTTATTTAAGTCGGACAAGAAGAAATTTGCCTCTTTGCAAAATATTTAGCAGATCAAATTATGCCGAGAACAGTCCTCTTAATCAAATAATGAAATCTTTCAATCTTTTTTTTCTTAAAACGATAATTATTTTAAATATTAAAAAGTTTGAATGCAAAATAAACTTAGAATTAGGATATTTAAGTATATTAAAATAAATATTGCAATGATTACTTCATCATTAAAACGTAAACGTAAAACATACAGCTGGACAAGGAAATAGCACACTATTTAGAAAAATCATGATTTCATATTTTAGTTATGTGCAATTATATGATATATTTTACTTGCGATTATGGGTACTATAATGCAAATTAGGCATTCGGGCAAAAAAACGATTGAGATAACAATCAAACGTGACATAACGATGATAGAGACATATTCGAGTTATTAGCAAAATTCTGTCCGTCTGTCTGTCTGTCTGTCTGTCTGTACGGATGTATTTTGGACTGTACCCTAAACGGTTTTTTTTCTTCGACTTTCTCGAAAACTGGTAATCCGATTACTATCAAAATTATTATTCAAGAAGATGTAGGTAGCTTAAGTTATTTCGCATTAATTTTTATTTCGAAAACTTTAATTTTGTATTTTTAATAATTACAAAAAATTTTTTTTCAAAAAATCAATATTTTGTAAACGGCTGGGTTATTTTTTTTTAAATATTGTTTTTAAATGTATGTTATTTTTGTGCTTAAGTTTGTATTATTAAATTATTTTTAAAAAAAAAAAGTTGTTAAAAAAAACAGTTTTATTTAAAAACCATTCCTACGATTTTGGAAAAAAAATTCAATCTTTACATTTCTTAAAGAAATAAATCAAGAGAGAAAAAGAAATAGAACAATCAAAAGTCACAAAAATCGAATAAATGCTTTGATGTTAACTTTAATTTTCTTAAATTTTATTCTACAATGTGACGGCACATATGAGAAAGTACGTGCGAACCAGTCGTGCAATTTATTTACTTGCGATTATAAGGACTATAAGGCAAGTTTAGGATCAGTGAATATAAAAAAAATTGAGATATCAATCAAACATGACAAAACCATCATAGAGAAGTCTAAAAAAGTTAGTGGCAAAAAGTGTCTGTCTGTCAGTTTGTATTACGAGCTGCAGCTTAAACGGCTTAAGCTATTATATTCAAATTTGGTATGTGTGATTCTTTTGCCATTTCCCAGAGGGAAAATAGAAATTTTATTTTTAGGTCTAAAAATAACGATAGCTGCTATATGATCATTTAGGAAAAGCTTATTTTTCTCGAAAACGGCTTCAACGATTTTGATGAAAATTTTTGATAATTTTTAGTAGGTATTTGCTATCATTTGATCAGAACCAAATTTACGGAAAAATTCTATTAACGTTATCATTCATATAACGTTGTTATTTTAGTGTTTGACTTTCTCTTTAACGGCTCTTTGGATTTCTGTCCAATTTTATATTTGAGAAGATCTAGACAACCAAATTAACTCTGCATATCAAAATTTTGAATAACTTTTTTTTTTCTAATTAAAATAATATTTTTTAATATTTTTTTTTAAATCAATATTCTTAAAAGTAATCAAAAAAAATTATTTTAAATTTTATAATCACATGTATATAAATAAACTCTAAAAAACTGCATACCAAAATTAAAAAAAAAAATTGCAAAAAAATCAAAATAAAAAACAGGATTTTATCAAAATCCATCCTAATATTTTGGAAATACTTTTTTCATAAATTCTTTATTAAACAAGATGTGTGATGGTGTACTCCATGTTCAATAAAAACCGTTACTTTCGTGTGATCCAGTCTTGCAATTTATTTTTCAAAGGCAATTAAAGTTTGTATGCAAAATAATCTTAGAATTAGGATATTTAAGTATATTAAAATAAATACTGTAATGTTAACATTAGCATTAAACGTTATGTTGTCTAGAAAAACTTATGGAGACAAACAGTTCTACCAACAACTACCGTAATCTTGGTCAGATACTTTCATTTATCTCGTTATGCTCTCTTACTCGTGGACATAGAAATAGCACAAATATTTCTAAAATTTTTATTTTGCGTTTGAAAGTTGTAAAAGAAATTGCCCCATTTTTATTTCGTATCATTTAATTATCAAATATTAAAAGAAAATGGGCCGAAAAGTATATTGCACTCCGGAAAAAAGGAAAATTATTTTCGATCTATACAGACAAGGAAAAAATACTTCCCAAAAATACAAAACACTGAACTGTTCACGTAAAATGGTTTATAGTGCCATTTATTTAATAAGAGGAAATAAAAATTTAATTTTTGATAATAAATTGGGATACCCACTCCCTCGCAAAATGTCGATACGTGCGGATAGAGCGATAGCAAGAAAATGCAAGTATGACCCTTGTTTTAACTCATCCCGCACCATGATGGCTGAAGTAAACCAAGAATTCGGTTTTAACGTCTCAAGCTGACTCATTAGAAGAAGACTAAATTATGCGAAGCTGTATGGGTGGATTACAAAAAAAAAAAAAACCCGATGATGCCGAAAAAAAAACATCAGAGATCGCCTTACATTTGCTAGGAAACACCTGAACAAAAACATACAGCTTGGTGCTCTACCCCACAAAGTAGGTGTCAGACGTTGGTTGAATGCTTACCACGGAGGTGCCATGAAACTTTTAAAAATCGTGGTCAACAGACAAAGTATTAACCTGGTAAAATTAAAATGACTAATGTACGACGCATAAACTACTTGATAACGCAAATTAGTTGCAGTCGTAAGAACAAATGAAGGAGTGAGGATTAATCTAAAATCACTCCCATAATGTCTGAAGATTTTTTCATCTTCCGCCACAACCAAATTGTCTGTCTGGAAATATATTATGTCCTCCGCCAACTTGGAAAGAGCTTTATTGAAAACTTTTTCGAATACCTTGACGATTGAAATCATAAGAATAATATTAGCTTTATTAAAAAGAAAGAGTTGGTTGTCTGTAAAGTCGGTTTACGAACGATAAAATTAAAATAAAACATTGATGGCAGCAATACCAACATACAGCCCGTTAAATCACACCCACAAACCCTCTCATTAAATCCAAAACCAACACACCCCAATATCTAAGTACATCTACTTTCTACTTTAACAAAACTCTGCCTATTTTGTTTTTCTTTTTCACTTCTTGTTCTTTTTGAATTTGAGTGGAATTATTTTGGGAATTTGTGACTGTTCTTTTTCATGTTCGCCTGGTGCTCAGAACACATTTGCGATCGATTTTGGTTGAAAAAGATCACCCACAAACCCTCTCTTTAAATACACCCATACACACACCAATATCTAAATCTACTTTCTACTTTAACAAAACTACGCCTATTTTGTATTTTTTTTTCTCTTCTTGTTCTTAAATTTGCGCCTGTACGTTTTCATGTTCGACTGGTGCTCATAACACGTTTGCGATCGTTAAATCCACACATACAAAACTCCGCCTATTTTGTATTTCTTTTTCTCTTCTTGTAATTTTTGAAATTGTGTGGAATTATTTGGGAATTTGCGCCTGTTGTTTTTCATGTTCGCCTGGTGCTTGCGATCGATTCGGTTGAAAGAACTAGGTACAGTATCGCAGTTAGCACGAGTCATGAGTCTTATCAGCGTGAGTCATGTTATTCCGTATGAGTAGCCTGCCATCGATTTATAAGACTTTATCATGTCAACAAAAAAAATATATATAATTAATAAAGTTTTTGGTCATGTACTTGATTTTATTATTTAAGTTATACCTATGACGAGCTTTTTAGCGGCAGTTTTATAGATACAATTCTCGAAAAAAAATGTATAATTAATTTCTTTATTATTCTCTATCAGACTTAAGAATTTTTATTTTCAGATTTGTTCTTCTTCTATCGTTTAACCAAATTTCAAGAAAATCCATCTAATAATTTAGAAACCAAGGTGTCGCCAGGATTGAGTTTTATATTTATTTTTAATAAAATATAAATACCTTGAGGATAATAAGGAATTATTGTTCTTTCCATTAAACTAATTAGGGTTTAACATAAAAAACCTTTAATGTAACCGATTATGTAAATTCCATCTACATATTGCTTCAAATTTGTCGCAACACTCCTTCTCTGACGATACTATTCTTACATCAAAACACCAACCTCATTTCAACAGTATTTTATTTCAATTCAAACACTCTCTGTTGTCCTTATTTACCCAGGACCAAGGAGCCAATTTTTTTTAGATTCTCGTTCACCAAGACTCACTGTATCAAATAACCCACTTTACTGTATAGCCATTTATTTTGTTCCATCTCAATTTATCACGAACCTCTCTCCATTTACATAATGATGTCTTGAGAGTGCCTGCAGAGCGGCTAAGCTTTTCATTGATCACCCAATTGACGGAGGATAATTAAAGTGGAAAACCCCTTTTGCCATTGCTTGACTGACAGGAGCTGGTCCTTATTTTATAAGGATTTCATTCAATCGCCATTCACAGCAGTGAGGATCCTTGCACCATCATTGCACCCTCACTTCACCAGTTTTGCAGCCAACCACTTCTATGGGTGCTGCACGGCATGGAACGACGTTTGGAAAGTGAATACAAATAAAAAATAAAACTAACTACCCAACAGAAGCTGTAACAACAGCAACAGCATCAGCACGAGTCCTAGGAGCTAGGAGCACACCTCTGCTCTATCTAATGCGGTTGCAACGCTCGAAGTGCTCAGGTGAAAGTTTCTTTTTTCAATAATTTTTTTTCCTTCTGTTTTCTGATCCTCTCCTTCTATATTTTTTTAAGCGGTTTTTCTTTTTCCGCAAACTTTCTATTTTAAAGTTTAGATATGGGCGCGCTGTGTTGTTATATGTGTGTTAGTTTTTGTTGTACTAGTGGTGGTGCTGTTGGTCGTGGCGTGCTGGATATATGGTGATGGTGAACTTGTGATGTGGTTATGTTGCGAGGAGAAGAACTAAATTCTCCACAAATTACTTTGAGTGCCTTCTCTCATCGTCCTTTCGCTGCGCTGGTCTAGGCTCTGGTAAGTTGGGTGTATTTTACATTGCTGAGGGCCAACAAGGAATGGAAACTTGGAAAGGCTTATACCTAACCGCATTCGAGCAATTTGAAAGTGGTTTCTGAACCCAGAAGGATGCTTCTTTTATACGGCGTGTACTATGTTGAAAGTTTTTTTTTTGTATGTGTTGTTGCTGCACTTGTTTTAACCGGCCGCAATCAAACGGTCTATGCACAAACGGCCGTGGAACACTCAAATCTCAGGGATAATCTTGAGCAATTTTTATTTCTATGTGTATTGTGAGTATCATTGCATAGGGTTAGGTACTCGTGTATTAATGTTTTTTTTTTTATATATGAAAGAAAACTATAATCCCAGATACGAGTAAACAAGCTGCCAACTTTGTGAGGATTTATAGTTTCTATCAGAGAGGGTGGTCAATGTAACGTTTGGTTAGTGCGGCTAGTGTTCCCAATTGATATAAACAAATATTTCAATTAAATTATTTAAGGTAATAAAAGTGGAAAGAGTTAAAGATGAAAGTAACTTTTTCAATGTTTTTTTTCAGTAATAACAAAACATTTTACAACATATTTATTTCCGGATTTTAAACTACGCCTTTGTCTCCAGCCAGCAACTCTCACTTTTTCTTGACTTGGGTCTGGAAATTCCGTCCGTCTGTCTGTCTGTTTGTCTATCTGTCTGTCCGCATCGATGCCTACAGCCTAAACGGTTTGTCCGATTTGATTCAAACTTCGTATATGGTATTTTTAGAGTACTCTACCCGACGTCCGAAATTGGGCTCAAGGGTGAACTGATGAGTATTCCTAGCAAGACGGGTATTACGGGCGAAACTTTTAAGGGGAGGAATGCAATTAGGAGCAATTGTTTCAGCGGCAGTTCTATTTCCTATTAATCTCACTGCTCTGTTTTGTATTCTATCAAGCAGGTGAAGCGATGCTTGAGTAGCACCTGCCCAGAGGTGTGAGTTATACTCAAGTTTTGGGCGTTTAAACGCTTTATAAATTGCAGCCAGATCAAATTGAGAAAAATACTTCTTACACCGATACAGAAAACCTCAGCACTTAGCAGCATTCTTAGCTATCTCAAATATATGGTCGTTCCAACGGAGGTCCTCGTTGACACACATACCGAGTACCGAAAGCTTTTCGGTTTCTTCGATGTAAGTGCCATTCATGGACAGTGGCATTGGGGTTGGGGGAATGTTTAGCTTTAACGACAGAAGACAGCATTGAGTTTTTGAAGCATAAAACTCCACACGATTCCTATTACCCCATTTGGCAATGCTGTATAAATCGGAGTTTAATGACCTTGAAATACGGTACCGTTCCAACTGTACGTCCGAAGGCGAAGGACGTGAATTATCGAACGAATATGAAAAGCTAAGGAGAGAGTCGTCAACAAAACAGTTAAGTGGATGAGAAGTAACAAGCAGAAGATCATTTATAAAAATGAGGAAAAGAGTCGGAGACAGAAGAGAGCCCTGGGGCACACCAGCATTTATCTTGTGGGAATCAGACTTGAATCCGTCCAATACAACTTGTATTGAACGGTCCAGAAAAGAGCTTCTAATCCAACGAACAAGAGTATTATCGATCCCAAAAGCACGCATTTTTGATAAGAGAGCTTCATGCCAAACTCTATCAAATGCCTTGGAGAAATCAAGAGCAATAATCTTACTTTCACCAAAGCGATGTAAAGATTTGTTCCACTGTTCGGTGAGATATGCCATCAGATCACCAGTGGAACGGTTGCTGCGGAAGCCGTACAGACGAACATGGAGAAACTTTCGATCTTCGAGATATTCCTTAAGCTGACGGTTAATCAGTGTTTCCATGACCTTAGAAAGTAGGGATGTCAGTGCTATGGGTCGGTAGGAGGAAGGGGAGGATGGGTCTCCTTTCTTAGGGACAAGCTGGACATCTTCCATCTTCTAGGAAAGATTCCAGAAGAGTAGGAGCGATGGAAAAGCTTACACAGTGGCTTTGCCAGTGTGGAAGAATACCTCTTCAGAAGAATCGGGGGTATACCATCCGGGCCAGCGGATCGAGATCTTTTAGAACTCTTGCTACTGAGTGCTGAAGAAAATCTTGATCTCATATGTCATCTCATCAAGCTCTTTGGCATTTTGAGAACAATGGGAAATCAGAAAGGAACATAAGAAGACGAAATGCCACACTCAATGGCAACCAACGGCGGTCATCTCATGATTAATTTTTGTTGTTAAATATTAATTTTGTTTGAATAATTTTGAATGCGATTTAAACGCATTGAATTTAATGAAATTCAAGTACGTTCTTTTATTTTGTATTTTTTTTATTTGAAGAAAGACGACAGCAAACTTAAATTTGATCTTAATCAAGTGAAAGTGATTCAATTATCGGCCGAGGCCCCTTCATGTTTGCCTCAAACTGCAGGTTAGCTCAATCTAAATAAGCTTACATTTTCAAACCCCAATGTACTGAAAGTGAAGTGGCTTCGACATCCTAATTTTTTACTTTATTGTAGCTGAATTATTATACATTTTTTCATTAAACTTATATTGCACAATTTACAGAGACTTGGTATAAAGCTCCCTTGCTACTGAAAAATCTATAACAATGATCTTAAATTTATAAATTAAATAATAATTAATAGGTAAAATGAAAAGCTACACAAAAAACCTTATTTAAATAGACGTTATGGTGAGAAAGGGAGAGTAAAATACCTCAATCAAATGAATGACTTTTAATAAATTTGTTTTTTTTTTCTTAAATTATGGAATCAAATTAGACAAATAAGAAAATTAATAAATAAATAATTAATTAAATAAATATACATATATATAAATAAATGAATAGATAAATAAATAATTAGAATTAATAAATAATGAAAGAATCAAATAATAAAAAATAAAAACATCCTAATAATTTCACTATATTATTTATTTATAACAAATCTTGAGACCTCTTAAGGACTTTTGATTATTCTTGCCAAATTATTCAGAATCTAAGAAATATTTTATTTATTTATTTCAAATTCAAATCAGGCAAAGTCAATTTAAGAGCTCAAAATCAATATTTATGTTTTCTTTTTACTCATATAGTTTTTATATTAAAGATTCATATTATAATTTAAATAAAAAGCTTTACAAATTGATATTTTATTATTTTCCTGATATTAAAAATATAATCGTGATATTTTTAATATCAGAACAACTACTTTTGACTGCAGTTTTTTTGTAAAATTGCGTTGTGAAAGATTTGCACTTAATGCTTAAGAAATTTGATGAAGCAAAAATTCTTCTTTTTGCCATTGAGCAGCAAGCGCCTGATGTTTGAGTGGCACCAGAAAAGGATTTCTTAGATTGGCTAAAGAATTTTTACATGGATTAAATGTTATTGAGGTAACCTCAGGAGCAAGATCGGTACGTACAGCTAAATCATCAGTAATAGGAATAATTGGTACTGATAGCAGGAAGCAGAAATGCTTGGAAAGAGTGGCAGTTTACCTTCTGCAGTAATTTGAATATTTTTCCAGATTGGTGCAACAGTAGTAGTTATTCGAGTTAAAGAAAGTGAAAACAGCGATCCAAAATTAAAAGAAGAAGAGACGCTGAAGAATATAATTGGTGGTTTTGATAAAGAAACCGGAGAATATCAGGGAACAGAGGCATTCCTCAGTAGTGAACGTATAGTTCATATTGTTCCAAGAATATTAATTGCACCTCAGTTTACTCATCACTTACCTGAAATAGATGAAGCAAATCCAGTAATGAGTGCTTTAATTTCCATAACAGAAAAATTAAGAGCAATTATTGTTGCAGATGAACCAAATACTAATGAAGAAGCAATAAAATGAAGAAAAAGTGTAGGCAGCTCAAGAAATTATATTGTTGATCCATGGGTTAAGGTATTTATCGAAGGAAAAACAAGAAATATCGCCTCCAAGTTCATTTATAGCTGGTTTAATAGCGAAAGTAGATAGTAAACAAGGATTTTGGCACTCAACTTCAAATAAAGAAATAAACGGTATTGTTTGTACAAGCAGGCCTATTGATTTTACTAATTGAAATTGTAAAAATATCAAAATGTTTTTTATTCTCAGTACATCGATTAAGAAAATAATATTTTGGTGACAATGTCTAAAATGTTTCCATCGGTTTAAGAGATACCTACCTTGCACAAAAAAAGATCCAAGGGAACTAATATGTGTAATAACCTCATTCGGGATCAAGACAGTCTTCGATTTAAAGAAGACGAAGGTACATGTCTGCTTTAAAATTATTTTATGAATACTGATCAGTCTTTGAAAGGGAATTTATTAAAGAAAAAATGGACACGATTGGGTTCGCACTTACTTGCTCTTATGTGCCTACTACATTCGACGGCAAGATCTTTGACAAAAATAAATAACATTTACGTTGAAAAATAACACAGTTTGAACTTATAAAAACTATTAAAACCACAAAACTTAACGATTTTTAGTAAAAATGAAGTACGCCATCACACGTCCTAAATAACAAAGAATTTATGAAAAAAAGTATCTAGAAAATTATAGGACGGATTTTGATAAAATTCTGTTTTTTTACTTTTAGTTTTTTGAATTTTTTTTTTTTTAATTTTGGTATGCAGATTTTTAGAATTTATTAATATACATGTGATTATTAAATTAAATTTTTTTAAAATTAGTTTTAAAAATATTGATTTTTCAAAAAAAAATTTCAAAATTAATTTTTATTAGAAAAAAAAAGTTATTCAAAATTTTGATATGCAGAATTAATTTGGCTATCTAGATCTTCTCAAATATAAAATTTGACAGAAATCCATTGAGCCGTTACCGCGCAAGCCAAAAATTAAAAAAAAAGTTATATGAAAGGTCCCGTTAATAGACTTTTCCCGTATATGAAGTTCTAATCAAATGATAGCCAATACCAGCAAAAAACATTCTCAAAAATTTTCATCAAAATCGTTGGAGCCGTTTTCGAGAAAAATAAGCTTTTCCTAGACGGTCGTATGGCAAGTACCGTTATTTTTAGCCCTAAAAATAAATTTTAAATTTCCCCTATGAGGAATGCCAAAAGATAAACACATAATAAATTTGAAGGCAATTACTTAACCCGTTTAGGCTGCAGCTCGATATACACCCGGACAGACAGACAGACAGACGGACATTTTTTGCCAATGACTTTTTTAGGCTTCTCTATGATCATGTCATGCTTGATTGTTTATCTAAATTTTTTTTATATTCACGAATCCTAAACTGGCCTAATAGTCCCTATAATCGCAAGCAAAAAACAAAGAAAGGAACCCCAATAAATCTGATATTTTTTTAGGGTGTCGTACGAAATCCACCAAAAAAAACCATATTGGACAAAAATCACTATACATTAAAATCAAAATGGAAACTATTCGCAAGAGGCGCAGATATTATATACATAGACAAAATCTCCAACGAAACAATCTTTTTTTTGCCAAAATTCCTAAGAGATCCCCAAACTCCAAGTGTCCGTGTACATCTGCAGACATAATAAGATGAAATTTTCGTATTGCTATACTAATATGTAAGTAGTGATTAACGAGGTGAGTTAGGTATTGGGGAGAAACGTGCCCGCGATTGTATCACCTTTGGATTCGGAGTAGGTGCATATATGCAACTTCGCACCTACTCTTAATCCAAAAATTAGACAGGCAGGGGATGCTCTGTTTATATGCCCTAAACCTTAATACGCCATATGTCATTTATTCACATTTAAGTGATGGTTTTAGTTAGTTCTCAATATTATCCAATGCTTTTATTCAATTTATTTTGGAGATATTAGCTTGGGGATTCTTGCCATGTGGATTCTTTCTTTGCGGATGTTGCTTCTGGAAATTTTACTTTAGAAATTATGGGTTATGTCTTGGGGAAAATGTCACCAACCCTTTTTTCGCATGTTGATTAATTAATTGTCCACCATTTTTCTTTAATTAAGGAAGTCGATAGCCTACAATTGTCAAAATTGCACCCAACGTCCCCTTCTTAAATGTGACAAGGGCAAACAAATAGCGTCTGTCAGGGGTCTGGCGGCCCGTAGGACATCTGTCACATACATTTTCGCACTCAGGGAAGCAAGAGTTTTCGGATGCGACTAATTTTAAGTGGTTTCCCAAATGTCTAAAAACGTCAAAAAAACGCGTTTTCGGCGGCGGGCTTTGGCACCTGTGAGACGTATGTCACATTTTCACACTCAGGGTATCGAAGGCGTTGGGGTGCGATGCATTTGAAATGGTTTCATCCACTAAGTCTATTTTCAGAAAAAATGGTACTTTTAACCCTCCATTACTCAGTAGTACTACTCTGCGGGCTGGCAGACGATTGATGGCGTTATCACCTTTAGGTGGACTGTTTGTAACATCAATATCATTTGGTTTTGGAAACTATAAAGTAAGTTATTCATTCGTTGATATTTTCTCACTTCAATCGAAAGGGGTTGAGAGAAATGTAGAAATTCCTAGTTTGCTTAAGAAATTTGATTTTGAAATTGTGCTTCCCAATTAATAAAAAAAAAATGGTATCATAAGATTCAGCTCCTCTTATATATAAATACATAACATTAATAAAATACATTTTTAATATTGTAAAAAAATACCTGCAGTTTTGGACAGTTTATTGATCACTTACCTGAAATTAAAAAATAAGAAAAACAACTATTATATCTTTCTAATTGAATTTAATTTATAAATATTTAAAATTAAAAAAACATTAAAAATTAAAAAAAAAATATTAAATAATGAACATCTGGTAAGATAAAAACACATATTTCGAACTACAAAAAACAATTTAAACAAAGTGGGAACTCTTTGAAAATTATGTTGAATATTTGGATTGGCGATGGTGTAAAGTTCTGCGGCGCAGACCTGCACTAACCCTCTGCATGGCTTCGATTTCAGTTTGATATATAAAAGTTAGTTTTACAACTACTGAGGGAGATTGAATTGCAATAAAAATAAACTGAGGATACTATTCCAGTTTCAAAAGTTCATGTATATATCTAGATATATATACTTTTTTTTGTTTTTCCATTTTTTTGCATCAAAATTTATAGCTTGAACTTTTTTCCCCTCGAACGAATATATTATTTAAACTAGAACGCACGCAAACATGGCAGCGGAAGTAGTTAACCGCAGGATATCTCAGTTTGGCTATTTGTCGATTATTAAATATTAACACTTCCCAACACACTACGGCCCTGAACGATAAAAACGGAACGGAACGGATAAAGAATGCAGCTAGGAGCAAATAGTATGATTTACACGTATTTTCCGTAACAATGAAAAGTGTAAATTATTAAATCATTGTTTGCATCACAATGTGCAATGCACACCGAGCTGGGTAACAAGGATTAAAATCCTGACACTTTTATTACCCTCAGTGTGGGTGGAATGTATATAGTGTCTATTTGCGTTAAGGGGCTAGGAGGTTAGACAAGCCGTATACAATGTTATTTTATTTAGTTCCCCACTTCCTCAATCGTTTGCTTCTGATGCCAAGGGAATGATGTGTCAACTGGTACTGGATGTGAAAAAAGGATATGTCAAAAGTGAATGGGAATTGTTTCGAAAGGGACATTTTCTATATGTGTGATGATGTTAAACCTGTGGGTATGCCGAGAAGTGTGGAGATGTGGCAGTGATTCAAATAGACCACTGGCATTGATTTGGATACATAAATGAAATAATTGTATTATCATCAGTATGGCAACATGAAGAGATTTCCAGGTTCTATACAGAGTTTATTGGGCTTAGTGTTTTTCTCTTTTGAATTTTATACAAGTAGACATCGTACACGATTCTTATTCGATATGACTGTTTTAATACGCAATGAGGTATGTAGTATACTGTTTGCAATCAATTCAAAAACAAATATTTTTTTCCATTATCTCTTAACTGACATCATGTGCACATTTTACATAAAGATGTGGAGATTTTGTTAGATTTGTATTAATTACAAACATAATATACATACATGTCGTGGGTCGGCAAAAGAACTTGAGCATCTTTTAATATCTAAGTTGAGCAGAAGAAGGTTGAGAAGAACTAAGACAGGAGAAACAAAAAGATCTCCAGCAAATTGAAGTCCAAGGGATGAAACAGTCAACATCAGGTTTCGACCCTGCACAAATGAGGATTTTTTTATTTATAATTGGCTAAAATGTTTTGACTACCTTTATAATGTTGAACAAACACAGCGAGGGCGTTACGAAAATAGGGAAGGATGAAAAAAGAGGTAACGATACACATTTGTTTTAAAGTTCTGCAAGTCTAAATCGGAAGGAAAAACAGAGTCTGGCAAGGCATTCCACATTCGCGTGGTACGGCTAAATAAAGAATCCCTGTACTTGACGGTACGTCCGAAGTTGGGCTCAATGTATACTGATGAACATTCCTTGTAGCGCGAGTATTACGGTTAAATTGTTTCAGGGGATAAATGCAGCTGGCTATTTCGCTAGCGATAAAACAATGAAAGGCAAGAAACATTACGTCTGTACTGAAGAGATTTAAATGTTTATGCTATTGTTCGGTCGCCCATCATTTTTAAAGCTCTTTTTTGAATTCTATCTTAAAAACTCAAATGGGTTACGGGAGCACCTACCTAAATGTTTCGAATTATACTCGAGTTTTGGACGAATATATGCTTTATATACTGTAGCCAGATCAGACGGGTGAAGAATTTCTTGCACCTTCGAAGGAAACATAAACATCTCGCAGCCTTTCTGGCAACGTCAAATATGTGGTCATTCCACAGAAGGTGGTCTGAATACACATACCGATACCGAGGTGGTCAGTTTCTTCAATGCAAGTGCCACTCATGGACAGATGCATTGAGGGAATATTTCGCTTTAACGACAGAAGACAACAATGAGTTTTTGAAGCATTAAATTTCATACGCTTTCTTATTCCCCATTGTACAATGCTGTCAAGATCAGAATTTAATGAACTTTATCATACGCTGCCGTTGCAGTTCCACATCCGAAGAATTTGGATATGAATCTGGAAACGAATATGAAAAGCTGAGAGTAGTTTGGTCAGCGAAACGATTGATTGGATTAGTTTTTTTCAGATAATAATTCGTTGATAAATATAACGAACAGAGTCGGAAACAAAACAGAGCCCTAGGGCAAACCTGTTTATAGTTTGTGAGTATCAGACTTACTAATCAAACGAAGAAGAGATTCATCGAGTCCAAAGGCAAGCATTTTCGATAAAAGGGCTTGATGCAAAACTATCAAATGTCTTAGGAATATCAAGTACAATAATTTTGCTTTCTCCCAAACGGTGGAGAGATTGGTTTCACTTTCCGACGAGATATAACATCAAATCACCTGTGGACCTGTTGCTACGAAAGCCGTACTGCCGGTCATTAAGAAGCTTTCGGTCTTCAAAATATTTCTTAACCTGAAAATTAATCAGCGTTTCCATGCCCTTGGAAAAAAGGGACGTAGGCGTCTATAGTTTGAGGGAGCAGAAGATTTTTTAGGGATAGGCTTGACAAATGCTGTTTTCCATCCACTCGAAAGGAGACTAGACAAATAGAACAGATGGAAAAGCTTACGCAATGATTTTGCCAACGTTGAAGAACAGCTCTTCAGAACAATAGCGGGGATATTATCCGGGCCAGCGGATTTTTGTATATTAAGATCTTTTAATACTCTTGCGACTGTACGAGTGCGAAAGAAGATTGGTTCCATGAAATCATTTACGCTCTCGAGTACAGAATAGCTCTAACACCTGCTGGCAGCGTTGAGTTTTTAGCAAATTGGGCTGCAAGCAGAACTGCTTTTTCTTGAGAACTGACAGCAACAGTATCATTCAAGACAAGCGTCGGAAACCGATGTTGACGAGGAGTTCTTAACGTTTCTTACAAATGACCAAACATTTTGACTGCCTTTTGGGCATTGCAGTATTTTTTGCCGGATTTTTTATTCATGTAAAAATTTAGTTTTACGAATGTGTACATTAAAGGGCTTTGTAGCTTGTTTTGTCCGGTTTTCCTTGGGTTTGTTGGCTTTATAACAACGAAAACTTACCTTTTTCAACCTGACAACCTCTTACAAAAAGAGGATTCAATTTATTGCCATAACTGCACTGGAGTCTATGTCGCTACCGAGGAAGCAGAGTGACCAGTTAAAGAACCTGAAGAAATTATTGAGACCGGTCAAGTTGGCTTTCTCGTATTGCCAAACGGTTTATTGGATGGTAGATACGCAGTCGATAGTAACCATCTGGATAGAATACTTCAACCAGTTATTGAATGGCGATGTCCCACCAGTAATCGGCCTGGACCAGTTAGCCTTGATGACAACCAAGAATTACATCCGGACCGAACAAAATGAGACCAAAGTATCCGATGCCAGACAAAAATCAAACAAAGCTGTTGATGTCGATGGACTACAAGCGGATCCTTATTAGACTCGCTGGAGTTGACCTGGTCAATTACATAAACAACTCATTTGCAAAATAAGGACAATTTTTAGTTTTGCTGCCGTCCGGATCTAAATATTGGCAAAACCGCTCATCCCATAAAAATTTGTCATAAGTCTAGCATGTATCAAAAATTTCTTTAGAAAATTACTTCGCTTCCAGGAGCGGAGTGAAAGGCCGGAGGTCAGAAAATACATATTTTCACTCAAGCCTTCACATGCTTATATCTGGTTATGAAAAGGTCCAGCTACCTGATCCATACATCGACAATCTCCCAAAAAATAACTGTGTCTCATAATTCGAATATAATAGGAGAAATGAAGTAAAAATCTGCAATTTTTGAAGATATCTTGGTACACAATGTGCATAAATTTTTGAGCAGTCAAAATTGCAGGAAATTTTATTGGTAAAAGCAAAAATAGCTATCGATGAAAAACAAAAGAAATTAAATTTGCTATAACATTATTCGTAATGATTTTTTTATGCGATGAGCGGTTTTGTCAATATTTAGATCCGGACGGCAGCAAAAATAAAAATTGTCAGTTTTCGGTAAAAGTGATCATTTTCAAGGAGCCATAGCTTGGTCTGTATAGGGTTTTGAGAGCTGCGGTGAGGCTTAAGTTGTTGGAAATTCAATGGACATAAAAAGTTTTTAACTTCGTTTTTCGAAAAACGCATAGTTTATGACTTTTATAGCAAAAAGTGAAAGAAATCCCAAAATTTTGCAGTTTTTCGCGTGTTGCGCAGCGAGTAAAAAAATTTTCAAAGTTGCAAATTTGGATTAACACTACCCTAACTGGTCCATAAAAAATACCAAAAATTCAGAACTACATCAAGTTTTGCGAGCTTAGCATTTTTTTGTGTCGATTTCTACTGGGCTATTAAACCGTTTGCTGAAGGAATAATAGGTCCTTGCCAAGACGTTTCTCTTATAATTCTACTAATAGGATTGAAATAGGCATAATTAGTTTGGTTAGCAGGGATGTGGAAGAAAGGGACTGGTCTAAGTTTACGAAAATTTAATGGACTAAAATTATATCTGCAATTCCACCGCGTTTAACAAGGGAATGCAGATTTATTAGCTTTAAGAGGTCTTCATATGGAGGCAAAATTAAATAGTTGTACCATTACAGAGTATTATATCTTCCCTGCACAGATTTAAGCCTTCATGAGTGGGTAGAGTGAAAAGAAGACGACTAGAATATTCGAAAATGGGTCTTACGAAGATGGTGTAACGGGATTTCGTAACGCAAGGGTCTGAGAACTCTTTCGACAGCCAAAGTGGGATATATCATCATTTATGGCAAGGACAAAAAGAAGCGAGTCACGACTAGAATATTCGAAAATGGGTCTTACGAAGATGGTGTAACGGGATTTCGTAACGCAAGGGTCTGAGAACTCTTTCGACAGCCAAAGTGGGATATATCATCATTTATGGCAAGGACAAAAAGAAGCGAGTCAAGATAGCTACCTTGGAGAACACCAGAGGTACCAAGAATAGGGAGAAGCAGACCTTCTGAAAACCACGCGATATTGGCGGTTTTTCAGGTAGGATCAACCCATGCAATGAACGATGAGGGAAAAGCATATGCATGCATGAATTTTAGCACATTATTTGGTGGCTAATTTTTTCATGGGATTTAAAGTCATAGAATAG